>CM055405.1:5585958-5628442 GCA_029228625.1 Pseudolycoriella hygida | reverse complement strand
CTACCGAAAAGGATCGTGGATGCACAAGTCCCGGGTGTTAGGCCAAGGGGTAGGCCAAGGAGAAGGTTTATCGATTCAATTAAATCAGATTTAGAAGTTAGGGACTTTCTCTGGGCGAACAAACCATCTCCTTGGCGGGCGATAGGAGGGCATGGAGGACGATAGTTCACCAATCTGGGGTTGCGGCAGAAAGACCTCACACCGGAAGGTACTAACGGTCTATAAAGTTTGATGATGAGGATGATGATGATGTTAAAATAAAAAAAAGGTTCACGTCAGATACGAACCAAAACTCAACACAATTACTGCTATTCTTTGAACTTTTGTTTATTCAAATATAGCCAAGCATTTATAACTTTCATCAATCTACAATTTTAAACAAAATAATAAAAATGACTTCTAACGAAAACGATTAAATTAATAAATCCACGACTGCATTGCGAAGATTAATGCGTCTTCCGAGAAAATTGGTTCTCACTCGAATATATATGTATTATGAAAATTTTTGTTTCGTAAGGAGTAGGTTTGGGAAAGTTACAGAATCAATTAGTAAAAATATTTTTTGTTACGAAACGTTTGAAACCTCCCCAATTCATGAATAATTGTGCAAAAGTTGTGACTGTCAAGCCAAAGATCGTGAAAATCGTTTCAGTTTCAAATTTTTAGCGCAAAGCCGACATTCGTATAAGTTTTGTAATTTGTTCTTCTTGGTCCTACACAAATCCCGTCCGCTTTTTCTTCGATTTTTCAACCCACCTGCCTCTAGTTTCACCTTGCTCCGTTTTCTGAAGAACTGCCCCCGCCCCTGGAATATGTAACGTCCTGCTTCAAAAAAAAATCGTTAGGGCCAGTACTTTACACTAGACTTCACTACAATACACCACAGTACGTACGTACAGCTAAACTTTACACTCGGAAAAGTTTTATATTTCAGCGATTAAATTCTATCCAACAAGACATAATTTAAGTCGAGGGCTTAGGAGCCTCACTTCACTCGACCCGCAAACTCAGACTCGTGAAAATATGTCAATTCTGCCTCCCTAAATTCTTCTAGCAAATAATATATATAGCTCGTGCGATTACGGTCCTCGCAAAAGTTCATCAATTCATCATCCCTAAATTCTATTCGCAAACAATTAATTTAGCTCGTGTGATTACGGCCCTCGCTTCGTTTGGCCCGCAAACTTCGCACTCGTTTTCAACATTTTTAACTTAGCAATTAAATTATGTTTGTGAACAAATTATTTTAATTAAGCGTTTACGACTCTCGCTTACCTGCGCACGCAAATCTCCCTCTCGCAAAAGTTTGTCAATTCAGAACCTAAATCATATTCGCAAATAATTAATTTAACTCGTGTGACTACGGCCCTCACTTCGCTCGGTCCGCAAACCTCACACTGGTACAAGTTTGTCAATTCAGCACCCCTAAATTAATTTAGTCGCAAACAATTAATTTAACTCGTGTTATAGTCAACTATCATTGGGATAGCTAAGTATCATCGTGATAGCCAACTATCGTGGTGATAGTTAACTAAAATGGTGTTATTCCGCTATAATGATGATAGTCAACTATAATGGTGATAGTCAGCTATTAGTTAATTTTACTCCGCCGTTTTAGTGGACACCCACGACAGTTTATCGCAGATCACCACGACTATTCGCGATAGTTGAACTATCGTCACGATAGTTCAACTATCTCCACGCTAGTTCAACTATCGCCACGATAGTTCAACTATCGCCACGATAGTTCAACTATCGCCACGATAGTTCAACCATCGCCACAACAGCCACAGTAACATTGCGATAGTTAAAGGTCGCCTGCCCACAATGCTTAAGAAGACGTCAAACACTGAGCAACCAGCCAAAAATCAAATTATTTTATTCTATTACTTTTCTATTTTATAATTACATCGCTCTACTACTTTTCAAGTACTCCATCCCAAATTATAGTATCCAGATCCTTGGTGCCACATAGCCCATCTTCGAACTTAGCCTCAGGAATTTGATTTTGCGTCGATTAAAACAATAATTTTGAAAATCGTTTAAGAATCACTCAAGTTATCGTGCGCATAACGAATAATGGTAACACACATTAAACGTTTTTCATAACATTTTATTCATTACACAGAGTGGTGTATTTTCGGTATTTTCTGGTGTAAGACCCTTAACTTTCAGTCAAGGGAATAATCTATCTGTTGTTTCTATCATGAAATTCTCAAGATGATAGTTAGTCAACTATCAAGTTGAAAGTTGGTCAACGATCAAGTTAACAGTTAGTCAACTATCAATTTGATAGTTAGTCAACTATCAAGTTGGTAGTCAGTCAACTGTCAAGTTAATAGTTAATCAACTATCAAGTTGGTAGTCAGTCAACTATCAAGTTAATAGTTGGTCAACTATCAACTTGATACTTGGTCAACTATCAATTTGATAGTTAGTCAACTATCAAGTTGATAGTTAGTCAACTTTCAAGTTGACAGTTAGTCAAATATCAAGTTGATAGTTGGTCATCAAGTTGGTAGTCAGTCAACTATCAAGTTAATAGTTAATAAACTATCAAGTTGATAGTTGAACAACTACCGCTACATTGATATCTAGCAATCACCATGATGATTTTCTTCACCATCGCCTACATCTACAACTCATATACATTAACGCATACTAACTAACAAAACAAAAAATCGAAAAGTAACCGATTTCGATTCATTCAATTATGACCAGTGGAAAATCCTGTTTCTTTGGGATAGCTTCCAGATCCTTAGTACTTTAATTCTTCATCGATTAAAAAAAAAGTTTTCAAAATCGGACGAAAATTACTCAAGTTATCCGTAGCACAACGAAAATGGTAGCAGACATTAAAACATTTTTCATCAATCGTGGTAACAGACATTTTACGGTATTTTTTGGCATAAGCCCCTGACTTTCAGTCAAGGGAATAATTTCACAATACTTACTTGCCTGCTCGAGGATTCTAATCCAAACGCTGCATATTCCTTGCCGTGTTTTGCCAATTCCTTACTCCGGGCGTCCGAAGATCTTGTTCGACGCCACCAATCCATCCAATTTTTGGGCGACCAACTTCTCTTCGCCTTTCTGGATGGTTACGGATTTCACCAGATGCTCCGATAAATCCTAAAAATCTAAAAAAAAAATCCGCAAAAATCGTTAGAAATCTCAATAAAAAACATATGCAAGGGCGTGTCAGAATAGATGTGGCAGAGTTCATGTTACGAAAAAACTCGAACGCATTTGAGTAAATATTGCCTTAACGCATTTGAGTAAATTTTGCCTTAACTGTTAAGTGTATGAAATTAGTGCACATTAAATTGTATTGGAAATTGACGTAAGGGTAATATTGAAAAACCCATCCGAAACAACGGTGTAAAAAACCTTTCCGAAAGCATAAAACTGACCCCCACCTCAATTTTCTCTACAACATAGCAAAAATAGTATATTATATCACTTGGTCGAAAGAGATATGATTTTGACCCAGGTGTTGAAAACGTCCAAGGATGAAGCGGAGTGACGTTTTCAACACCGTTGTCAAAATCATATCTTTTTGGTCTGAGTAATATATATATTTTTATGTTCAAGCGGAGCAAACAGTCACATTCCGAACAAACCACAACATCAAACTTGAAATAAGAATTGGTGTACTGATCATAGTGTACTGCTCACATTCTTATTTTTCAATCAGTTGCAAATTGTGGTTGTTTACAACAAATTAATCGATCGAAAACATAGATACATTTACTACACGCAACAAGAAAAAAATCAAATGGATCTACGCTTCAAAATTCGATGCAAATCATTGTATGAATAAACAGACGAAATGTTAAAGCACTGGACTAACATGCGGCAGGTCGGTGTAGTATTTAAAATCTTCGTCGGCACAATTTAATTTGTATTTCTAAATAATTATAAAACAGAAGGCACAATAAGCAAAAATATTATTTCAAATAATTTAAGTGGAGGGTCCAAAATATTGATGTGAACATTGTATCGCATTCAAATTCACACAATAAATGACAGTGTAGGGACAAAAAAAGTGGGAAGAAAAAACTGAGACAAAATAAGTGGGCAAAAAAAAGTAGGCAAAAATATTGACGTTTCGGTTTTCCATCTGGTGAGGAAATGTGACGTTTTTGGTCCGCTTGAACATAATAGTACAGGTGGTGAAAAGGTCGAATCCAAGGGCGGAGCGCAGCGGAGACCGAGGAAAGACGTTTTTAACACCGTGGTCTAAATCAGCACCGTCTTAGCTCCGAGTGATGTATACTATTTTTCGCGCAGACGAACAAAACGCCAGATTCCGAACAAAAAAACTCGATAAATTTTGCATGAAATTTCATATAATGATCATAGCATGTGTACAATTAAATTTTTCTCATTAATCATTTGATTTTTTGTTCACGTAAATGTAAACAAAAATGGATAGTAAATAGAGTGGTCAGCAGTGAGAAGTGGGACGAGAAGTATTTTCATTCCCAGCTCCTAGGACATAAAATACTTTTTGTCCCACGTCAGCAGTGGGAAGTGGGACGAAAAGTATTTTCATTCCCAGCTCCTAGGACATAAAATACTTTTCGTCCCACCTAAAATGCTTCTTCAAATATAAGTCTAAATAGCTCCTTTTCGTTTAGAAAATCGGTGAGAAAATGTGGCGTTTTTTGTCCGTCTGCGCGAAAACAATTTTTTGGGCTAGGGCCGACCTAGTAGAGGCCTCGGACACATACTTCCATAGACAAACGTTTTTTCGTCGCTTCGCTATCGAGTTTTATGGTTATGTCAATAACATAACGTTTGCTTGACTATGTTTTGCCATAGACACTACTCTGAAATCGTGTTTAACTAAAAATCCCATGGGCATTAAATTTGTTTTGAAATTTCAAACTGTAGCAAAACAGAGGTCATTTTGTAATTAAATATAAGTTGTTTTCTGTATTTCAGATTAAATTGAAAATTGTAAGCTGTCCCTTTCTTTTAGATCGTCATTTCATTTTTCCATCTATAACTCGTAGATGTGATGGAACAATTTTTTGAGAAAATTCGTTCTTTTTCATTTTTAATACGAAAGAAAGCAGAATCATATAAACAGACTATAATAGCCGAGAATTTATTTTATTTTTCTGTCGCCGTGAATTTTACTGTAAAAGTCAAATTTTTACAGCTAAACAGGGAAAAAAATCCGTAAACTATGGCCTGTGAATTACGGGAATTGCAATCCCTAATTGTAAGTTTGTATTCATATATTGCCAAAACAGATCTTTCAATTGTACTCAACATGTTTAATATGAAATTATTTATAACGGCCAAATTCTATAAAATCCCAGCGTTTGGTTAACAGATTATTCCCTTCCACATATACGTGCTATTTTCACATAATTATTTAAAAAAATCCTCTTTGTCCATAGCTGAATGCATATAAACAGATTTTACACATACCTCCTGTAGTCATTTCCCCGTAAAATGGCGGCAAATATTTGATTTTGATTAAATTTTACAGACCATCAGACTTGTCATCATATGCCACATCACCATTGTCATATGCAATCATAAAGTCAAACAATAAGCTTCCAGCTATTACCGGAAAAAAGTTTCTACGAAGCTGTCAAACTTGACGATTGTGTATTTGACAGATTTGTATATTGAATACATAAAAAAATGAAATAAATTGATCCTCGCAACAAGAAAAATATATTTTTAAAACAATACAAACAATGTCATGTTGAGAGATGGAAATAAAAAAAAAGAAGCTGTTGAAAAGATGAACGTACAGCGAAAATAAAAAAAATTATGAAATTGCCCCTACGTAATTTCAGACAAATTTATGGACGTTTCTATCACCAATCATAATATTTGCATAATTTATACACATACACATTCCTTGTTTCTTTAAGATGAGACCATAAATTATGACCGTTAACTATATTATCTACCCTTCTGTATCAGTTCCAGAAGTACGCTTTATTTGGGGGCGTGCGTTGTCTTCTATTGTTTAGCATGCATGTGTACGTATATATTGTATTTATTATCAGAGACTTTATATTTGGGGATCTGTTTATATACGGTCATAAACTATTTCCTCGGCTTTACATTCGCCATAGACATTGTTTTTAGGGTCGCGCATGTTATCGTCCCTTTATGGGTTACATAATCCCACATGTATAGTTGAAATACGCTTTCTGCTTAAATATACACACCGTCGACATCGATATACATTTTACACATATTGTGGCCTAAGGAATCGCGACACAAATGGTTCTATTCGGCTTTTACGTACAAAGCATCTAGGTATATATATATAATGAAGTAGAGAATAATGTGAAACATTGCGCGCACCCCCCATTTTCTAGAAAGGAAATTAATATGTGATGGGTGAGTCAGCCATTTTGCCACTTTTGTCACATATGTGATGGAGAAAACTTTGTATTTGATGGGATCAGAAAATTGAATTCATATTTTAAGCTTCTTGTAACAACATTATGTTCTCCATATTGCTTGGCTCTGTTTATTCGATATTGAATTGAATATGATGTATAATTGAATTAGTTGTGGAAAGTTAATAAATTGTTGGAAATATTCAAATAAAATTCGATTGAATTCAGTCAATAATTATCGAGGGGTAAACGACTTTTAAAAATTCTGTTACAAGGTGAAACAAAATTCTTTAGAAAATCACTAAGATTTTTTAAGAAAAATCCCTAAATTCACAAATTTTTGAAAGAAAATCGTAATTATTCGTTACTCTATACTAACTAAGGAGTAGGTCTTATGAAATCGACCTCTTGGAACATGACCAAAAATTCAGAGAATTTGTTGTTGAGTAAACCCAACTATGAAAAAAGTCACTCGACACTTTTCAAATCTCTACGGATTAAAGCCCGCAAACTTGGAATCAATCATAGGATACAACTCATTACATATTACTTTTACTATGAACGTTTAAGCTCTTATTTGAATTATTTTGTCATTGACATGACGCTCAGACATTAACACATCTAGAACAGTTGCGTTATGGAGATAATTAGAAGTGATCAACATTTCGGCATCTAGTGCAAATCTTCAGTCAAGTCATGCACCTTGATGGACAAATGGACAAAGTGCTGACGTATCTATTTGTCTCAGTTAGAGGTATTTTTAGACTAGCGAATTGTAACGGAAATGGTTACAGCTGCCATCTGTTGAAGTTTTATATGAAACATTTCTTACCCTAACCCTGAGTGTATTGTCTCCAAATTTAACTCAAGAGCTTATTTCGTTCATCAAAGCCTATGCGATCTTGTAGCGACAGATGCCAACATATCGTAACTAAGTAATGTGAGGGTTTAGTTCGATTTAAACTGTTGCACACATATCGATTTACCGTTCTATCTAATGATAGCAAATCGGTCAAATCATGGGCGGTCGTTACGGAGAACAATTTCCGGCTATGTGAGGGAGCACACAAATTCAGAGAACATTATCAAAAATGTTTTTATCACCTCCTCTACGACATATCAAAAATATTTTTAAGGCCTATGGCTCTTTGGGCAAAAACATTTACCTCAACAAATCGATTCTTTCTTCTGCATAAAGAAACATTCATCAACTCTATGGTCGATTTCCGCATCCCGAACTTGACCCATCTTTTTTCCGCTGAAAACAATGTAAATCACATTGCCAACTAGAGTCAAGAACAAAACTACGTTTTCGCAGCCTTTTTAATTCAATCTTTTTCAGCCGAACCGTGGCCGATGTTCAATGATAACTTTACAATGATAATTTATTCACGATGATTCTATGGCTACGATTAACTGACTAATTTTCCCCGTATACAATCCAAAGAATCTCTTTTTCATGCTTACGTGTAACGTTACGTGATGGTGATAAATACGTAACTTAACATTTACAACTACAGCTGAAAATGAACTCGTGAGTTCTTCCACCTATGCGTTAGATCGACGAGTTCAGAGAATACGTTGTAACAGGACGCCGAAAAGGATCTTGTCTGCTGACGAAGGATAAAGTATAACGTAAAATCTAAATTACATTTTTGGAACTCAAGAAAGCAGACTCACTATATTTTACAGTATTTTAGTTTAGTCAGTCCTAAGTCGTAATGTCAGTTCTAGTCTAAAAAATTTTTTTTGTTAAGTTGTTGTAACTGAGGGGAAATGGGGAGAAAGGGAAGCTCAAAATCAGAAAAGTTTCTTCTATAAATTGTCAGGCATGCCCAGATTCAATTCGATAAAATATATCTCGATTACTTTTCAGGGTAAAAAAAGTTTTTGAAAATCGTTTGAGTTTTACTCAAGTTATCGTGTTGACAGACGGACGGACGGGCATTTTTTTTTGCTGATTCGTCATTTAAGGAAAACGATCGATGCTCCCCCTACTCCCGGGTCGAAATTCGACTGGTTATAAGTGTTGTGGTAAACGCATAAGCCCCGTTTTCGAAGAACTTCTGATCTTCGTACGGGTCTAAAACTAATTTAACAGAGTTACGGTAAATGAAGTGAGTTTAATTTAACAGATATCCGGATTAGGACGTCGTCCGATCAAGCATCAACGCTTCGTGTTGATAATGGTCCACCTGACATATGAAGGTTAGCGAAAACAGATTTTAGGTTTATAAGTAGAAAATTTCGGCCAGCTTTATTATCGCAGGCTGCATTCGCACGCTGTATTGATATTAAAATCTAACCTTTGATGACCACGTCTCTATCGTTTTGACAGCGGGGGCATTCAATAATGCCATTGACGATTTCGCTGTACAGTCCGTTTTTACACCTCACGGTCATTTCTGATACTCTGCCGGCAGCGATCAATGACATGAACGTAACTGTTCGCGAGGTTGTCGCAACACGTCGCATCCCAATCTAAGTACATACAGCATGACCAGGTAGTGAGACACAAACCGAGCGGCTCTAGCGTAGCAGGTTCGAAGGTTGAAACACAGAGGCTTACATATGATTTTATTGAGCTCCATGCCTTGGTCAACGGCTGTTCCGCAAACGCACTGGTGGAGTCGAAAAATTGTGGTGCTCAAGCGTAGGCCCTTGCAGATAAGAATGAAACTGTTGTCGATGTTATACGTATAACTAACTATGCAAACTCTTTCTTCGGTCCAAATGTGCATATATAATTAACAATCGCAATTTTTTTAAATGCCAATTAATAGGTAAAAACCCCTTTCACTTAAACTACTTTCGATACAATAATATCTCAGTTCGATATCTTTTTATCTATTTTACATTTAATAGAGTTCTGAGGTGTTTATCCCATTATTTTTTTATGCTGCAGATGACTTCAGCGTTAAGGGTAATAAATTCATTTTACAACCCTTTTTTATGAAACTTTGAAAAAAAAAACGTGCACACAGGTAGCTGATGTATGGTAAATATTTGCAAAAAAAATTGTTTTTGTTGTTTTGTTGTTGTGTGTGAACTGCGAAATCAATGTGGATTAGGAAGGGTTAAATGGTGAATGTGGAAATGTGCTTTGCGAAAATAATATTTTCTCTTACAATGTAACACAGGAGGATTAGTAGATTGTTGATACAAAATATTCAATTTTAATTGGAATAATGTTTAAAATTAGGATGTATACGCCTAATTACCTATCTCAAAAATAATTTCATTTTATAATTACACTTTTATAAGTTACATGGAAATTCCATTACATCTTTTCGTCATTAAAAAGATTACAAAAATGCCTAAATCCTCCACACAAAAACGAAATATTACATGGTTATAGTCTGTTACATATTACACAAATCGTAAATATTTTCCACTTCAAACATATTTAAAACAAAATGTATGTTCGTTCCCTATATGTGTTCGCCTACGCCGAAAACAAAAACACCCCTTTGATTTGATGCTAAGAGGAATTATATAGACACATTAATTAGCTCAACCACCATCGTTTGAAGTCAGATTCATTCACCCTAAGGTTTTAGGTTTACTTAAATTAAAAGAAAATACATTTTGAATGAGCTCGAAGTTGATTTTTCAAACCAGCCCCGTATGCATGAGATAGCTTTATTTGAACGAATTCCATTTACTTTTGTAAATCGTACGCATATGAATAGATAACGTTAATAATAATTTCTTTTGCAGTGATTTTGAGACGTTTTATACAACATCGTCAAATAAAATGAAATTCTTTCAGAAAAAAGTTAACGGAACACACATATTATCGTGTAGATATATATGTGTAAAGAAATAGTATAAAAACACAAAGCTGATTCCCGAATCGTACGATAGGTATCGTACTTCTTTAAAACTTTGATCTTTAAAATGATCAAATGTCTCAACATTTCAAATATCGAATCCAACTAAATGTTATTAAACGTAACTTTTTCGTCATGCCTGTCATGCGTATGCCCGTCATGTGGCCAGACAGTTGACGAAAAATTTTTACAATAAAAATTTTGGTTAGAACTGATCGAAACAAAAAATTGAGAATTGGGTGCGTACTTTCATGGGAAAGGGAGGGGGTTCCGAAAAGCATGCAGTTGAAGACAGGTGTCGAAAATCGATACTGTTCGTACTATTTGCATTGTTGGAGATCTGGTCCGCATGGGGTTTGAAAAAAAGGCAATTAATAATATTTCAATCGATTTCAATGGTAAGAATGTCTTTTCAATAACGCGTCTACATAATGAACCAAGCAACACGAAATAGATTTTAAAAACATTACTATGCTGAAATATTAGGAAATGAAGGGTTGTTTTGCATCCCAAAATTGCATTAAAGTAAAAGGGTATTACATATTGACAGGGATAAACTGTTTTTTTCTTTTCTATTTATAAAAAATGTTAGTAACGAATTTATGCATAGCACAATAAATTTCACTTAAGCCTTAAAGACAGGGCTCAAGTTTTGGATGTGATAAAACGTTAACATATGCAAGACACGTTGCAACGCAATTCTCAAAGTTCACACGTGAAAAAGTATGTTTACCCATAACGGAGTTTGCAAATTATATGCAGATCTACCTTTCCTTTTATGCAGATCAACCCTTATTATTAAATAACACAAGAGACAGGTACGAATCACAAGAAAATAAAAATATCTCAAAAGAAAGGATTGAATGTCGTTTCGTTTTCGTTCCAATGAAAATTGCATTATCCGAATATTTTGTAGACAAAAATCAATGCATCTAATGTACAGCTCGCAAACATTACCTTGCAGTAAAAGGGTGGAATTTTTTTGGACCCTCTATATCCTCACATACAAAACATCATCGATGAATTCTATCTAATGGGAAAATATGATTTTGCAATTGAATTTTGTTTAGTTTATTGATGGAAGAAAAGGAAATATACAAACATAAATTTTCGTTCGTTGGAGCTGAAATGAAACGCTCGTTCCCGAAGAATAAAAATGAATGATTCAATAAACAGAATTTTGGAATATCTAGCTTTCCTTGAGAAAAGCCTTAGTATAATAAAGCGACTATTGGCCAGGTAGGACAGCATTTAGGACATGTGCTGAAAGAATCTACTTACACTACGAGAGTTGCAAATGAAATTTTTTGCAATGAGCACTTAAGACAAAATAAAATGTAAATGAAAAAATCACTCGACAAGAATCATTAGACCCGTACGAAGAACGAAGTTTTTCGAAAAGGGGTCATATGCGATTACCACGACGTTCGTAACCACCCCAATTTCGAGCCGGGAGTAGGGGGGAGCTTCGATCATGGTCCTTAAGCAATAAAAACGTTGTCCGTCCGTTTGTCGCCGCGATAACTTGAGTAAAACGCAACCGATTTTCAAAAACTTTCAAAAAGACACATACGAAATTAATAACGGGATTAAATAAGGGCAAAATCGGTAGAAAACGTAAGAAGTTACGGTCGAAAAAGTGGTAAAAAACGTGGTTTTTTGAAGGTTGGTGTAACTTTTTCACTTATATCTCTGCGAAATTGGAACGGAAATCGCTCTTTAAGGTTTTGTATGAAAGATGTAGATATCAGTAAATCACGAAAACCAAATTAGTCAAAATATGTTGAGTGGTTCGGGCTGAGTCCTCAGCTACGCGACCCTACACGATATTTGGTGCTTTTTCGTGAATATTTCTTTAATGATGAGGTTTTTTGTGCAGTGTTGCAGAGAAAAAAAAGACGAAAACTTTTGTTGATGGAAGCATGAATCTGAGGCTTCTCCTAAGTGCTCTAGGGTGGGCACAAGGCCCGATGTGCAATTTTTTTTTTTTTAAATTTTTTCCGTTTTGGGTTTATTTTAAGGGTTTGGAGAGGATTTTAGCGCCGTTGCTTCGGACGGGTTTTTCAATATTGCCCTTTCGGGAATTTCAAATCCAATTTAATGTGGACGTAATTTCATGCACTTAAGAGTTAAGGCAACATTCGAATCTTTTTGCCACATCTATTCTGATGCGTACGGGTCCCTTGCATATGTTTTTATTTTACAGTGAAAGTGTTGGTTTACAAATTCATTGACCAGTTGCAAAGTAACAATATTTCAATATTAATTTCGAAAATTTGCCTCGGGCACCGTAAAAAATCTGGTAACTTCAGCTTATTAAAACATTGCCAACTACATCGAAATTCGTCGAAACTCAATTGCGTATTCCAAAAAATTCTTTTCAGCACTGATGGCGGCGTTAGTAGTAACTATATGAGGAACTTTGCAATTACACCGACAATAGGCATGGAGTAGACAGTAGTAATGATAAAAATGTAAACAAATATGGCTGATATCACGACAACATTAATTTTGGAGTGTTTTGGTAGCCTATGTGCTGGTGCTGAAGATGTTTTTCCAAATCTTCCTAACTAGAGCATAAAGTAAAACCAACCTCAAAAAGGCTTATAACACTGACACCTACATTGGTGTAAATCGTTGCATTTTCATCCATCAATGCGCAACAAATCGACACATTACGACAAATGAAATCTTTCATAACCGATGCATAATTCTTAAATCACCCTTGACAAATTTGACATTTCCGCATTTAATAATTATTATGCTCTCAACCCCCCGGACAAGAATTTATGTTTTATAAAACGTTGCGTCGCGCTTTCTTCAAAATCATTTTTTCTCAACTGATTTAGACGATTTTTGTTCATTTGCAACCCTTTTTCTGTGCTACAATATACATTTCAATGGTTTATAATATTTGGCGTTTGTGTTAAGAGTCGTTTGTTTTAAGGGTAAATGTGGCTATGATTACCGAGAAATTCTGTTTTATTTTCATTTCTGTCAAATGGCAAGAAATGTTAATTAGATGACGTAGTTAAAGGATTATTCACAAATTGTTTTATTTGTTCATTTCGTTGACAACTGAGTAACGTGAGAATATTTTTCAAATTTGTATTTTTTGGCCTGACTCTGTAGGACTTTTTAGCGTAGAATCCATTGAGAATGAGAAAACAAAGAAGTCAGACTAAGTAAATTGAATTCATGTGACACGGAGCTAAAAGCATGCATGTGAAGTACATTTTTTTTACTGTAGGTATGTATACTCTGAGGACTTACATTAAAAATATAAAGTTGACTTGGATACGTCATGTACAGTTAGAGGTGTGTGCCGCCGTTTTTCAACCGGCGACGTGCCAGACTTAAATCATGATTTGCTCGGTGATGTAACCCCTTTGCAAGTATTGTATACAAACTGACGTAGAAATTGTTCATAGAAGATGTTCTGTTTATGAATTTGTAGACCTAAGGTTTCATAAGGTTCACGTGCAAAAGAAGTATTTTTGAATTAAATTTTGAATGTCAATAGGATTTAATGTCCAATCTGAAATGCAACAAGAGAAATAGATAGTGACAAAAAAATTAGATAAGTTAATAACCTAGATCTTTTGATCAGTCATTTCAAACATCCAGTCTGATTGATACCCATTCGCATTCGTATAAAACTCGACTTGATTTTTCTTCATTATATTGAGAACGATTGTCGGGCCGACTATATATGCAATCAATGGCGCCACTTTAGGCCAGCGCACACCTCTTTGTACAGTACATGCATGTATACTTATTGACATTTTCCCGGCTATTATACATCGCATCAAAATATATTCTCATTCCACAATTCAAAACAAGTTATATGCTTGTTATATATAAGTTAGAATGTAGAAAAAAACCGTATCCATTCAAAAGCGATATACAGTGAAATACATAAACATACATTTAAACTTTGAGTATAAACCACTCCATTTTACCCCCTTTTCAATATATTCAAAGGACTTTTATTGATACACGAGTCCTTTGAATCTCCACCCATATATAACAAGTCACCCATCACCCACCGTTACCACCATTTTCAGTTTCTATACGTCGCACCACAATATTGTGTAAATTCAAACATTCAACCATTTCAACCATACATATAGCTGTGGAAATTTTCTATGTACTCACAATTTTCATACTTCACTTCACGTCCGTACAGCTCACCAATTTTCGGATAATGATTTGCGAGGGTGTAGTGCGGCACTGTAAAGGTATATTCTCTCATATCGGGTTTTCCCGATTTTCCTGGTTATTATTTATATTGGTCGATTGGAAACTTTTACATCCAGAAAACATGCAGACTGGCATTTTTTTCTATATTCCTTATTCCATACCCGTTGTGATGTGAAATGAACTAAGAAATTCAATTTACTTTCCAACAAAACATTTTGTTTATGGAAAATGGTTTCCTATTCTCCACAAAACAACAAATTAATTAATTTAATTAATTGATTTGATTTTCGTATTCAAAATATTGTTATTGCACCATAACAAATAGCTTGACGATCTTATAATATTGTTACGTAACGTACACAATGCTCTAAAATGTGCTCTAAAAATTAATGAAGTAAAGCTACACAAAAAGTCAATTTATAAACTGGATGATAAAAATCAACTGTTCTCGCTATATTTTATATCATGAGAGAGTGAGATAATAAAAAAAACTCCCTTTCGCTTTTCGTTGAGCACCTTGAAAGAAAAAAAAATCGCAGATTTTTCCACGTTATATTTTTCGTATCACGCGGCATATATGAGGCAACAAAAAATAATGTAACTTTCGTCGTGTTAAATAAGATTATTGAATCGATATCACTTTCACGTATTTATTCTTTAGTACATCATCAAATATTTAGCATCAATGATTCGTGTCACATCGATCCACACTTAAGTTGGTGTCAAATTGAATAAAAGTGGAAGCAAGATTTTCTTCCTAAGATGAAAAATTAATTTGCAAGATGTGATAAAAATTGCAAAAGCCAGTAAGTCGGAGAAATTATAAGCAGCTCAAACCACTTGGTTATTATTTCTCTATTATTTCTCTCTCTTTCTTCTATCTATGAAGTAGTCAGCGGAATTCCTTTGTTCAATATTCCTTCGTTGAAATGATCGTTACGATCATTTTATGTAAGTTTTACTTTGATGCGAGTTTGTTTCTTGTAACACTTTTTTCTAAAGCTTTAAGCCCTGACGATGTACAGACCGGAGTAAGAGCGTTCATCGATTGTCGGTTAGAGATCCAAAAATTCCTCAAAAACCCTTAATGGTTTCTCCCATTTCTGCGATATAATCGTTCAAGTCGGATTTGAATTTTTCGGGTCCCATTGACGGTCAGGATGAAATAGATGTTCGGTGATCACTTTAGGTACGAACATGTGTGTACCTCAGCGTGTAGGTCGAGTTGCATCCCTAATCTCTCCGATACAGTTGCAGTTAAGCGCAAACCCAGCCTTATCTCTTTTGCTAAAGACTGTCTGAAAGATTAAAAGAAAGAAGAAAGTAGATTAAAATGCAGACTAACACAGTTTCAGAAATTCAATCAAAGTAAATTGGAGCAGCAAAAAGAAAGAAAAACAAAAATAAACATAACCAAGGACCCGTACGTATCAGAATAGATGTGGCAAAGATACCATTCAAATCTAAAAAAGCTTATATCCAAGGATCAAGTCATTTTTCCCTAAATCTCTGAAACACGTGTTCGCTTAAATTTAATTCTCTACAACTTCGCCTTTGGAACCAACTTTCTAACTCCCATAGTTCTGGAGCTTCGGGTCATCCTTCCCAATTATGGAAGTGCCCATATACCAGGATTGTGCCATATTTTTCCAAAACCCTGAAACACGTGTTCGCTTAAATTTAATTCTCTACAACTTCGCCTTGAGAACCAACTTTCTAACTCTCATAGTTGTGGAGATTCGGGTCATCCTGCTCAATTATGGAAGTCGCAATATACCAGAATTGGGCCATATTTCCCCAAAACCTTGAAACACATTATCGCTTAAATTAATTTCTATACAACTTCGCCTTTGGAACCAACTTTCTAACTCTCATAGTTTTGGAGATTCGGGTCATCCTGCCCAATAATGGAAGAGGCCATATACCAGAATTGGGCCAAATTTCCTCAAAACCCTGAAACATATGTTCGCTTAAATTGAATTCTCTACAACTTTACCTTTGACAGTAAATCTCCATATTGCAATACAGACGAAAAACTGTTTTCGTATATAGCCAAGAATCTCAATTTCGTCCATCCCATTGGTCCCAGTGCCCAGACCCCTAACCCGATTCCCACAAACCATTTTTCCCAGTTTTGTGACATCAAATGCTTTCATTTGACACCAAAATGAGGAACTTCCGTGCTATACTTGCTGAGATATTTGCGAAAAAGTTTCATCGACCCTTGAAAATTTCATGTCCGGCCTCCACTTCTTCGACCATATCTCCGGAACTACTTGGCCGATTTTGCTCATCTTCGAAGTCGAATCATGGGAGGCATGTACCTTTCAGGGAAAAAAAGCTGATCGGTTGAGCCGTTTGGAAAAAAAGTGGAGACGGACAGACAGACGGACATTTTTTTATTGCTGATTCGTCATCTCTAGACGATAATAGATGCATCCCCCCTTCCCACCTCGATCTACCCCATGTTGTGGTAAGCGATTAGGACCTTTGTACTTCGTACGGGTCAAATAAAAAATTGTCCCTTTCCAATGAAGAAGAAAAATATAACTTAAAGTAAAAGCAAATGTAAAATAGATGGTGGGGCAGCAATTTTTTAACATACAAATTATGTCCAAACTCTAAACTGTAAGTTATACCAATAAATAAATTAAAATTACAAAATACTTCGATTAACGTATACCGCATTTCAATATAAAATACAAATATTTCTAAAGTTTTCCGCCCATATTTTTGAGACCTCACTAGAAATTAAAAAAACGCCTGAATGCATACCCAACCTAAAAGTTACAATGCGTATACCATGGGGCGTTAGCAAATTTGTGTACACTGTTGTAACCTAAGTATAGTGTAACGCATATATCGTAAACCACGAACATTTTTTTAAAATAAAATTTAATTTTCCAAAATATTTGTATTATCTCGTCACAAAAAAATAATGAATTTTTTCCCTATACAAAAATAACAAAAACATATGAAAATTCAAACATCACGAGTGGAATCATAAAAAGAAGAAAAACAATTTCATATTACCAGCCATTTTCCAACCCTCTCAATAAACAAACATAAAAACACACACTCATACGCAGCATACAATCCAACGAAATCCTTTTTCGATACAAAACAATATTATACCTTAGAGCAACACACAAGCACATATACGGACCTAAATAAAAAAGAAGGAACGAACGAACAATGCTTTTGACGTTTTATTATCATAGATGGGATAGGGATTTTGTGTCCGCTGTTTCACAAACTCTCTAGGCCACCACCCCCAATTCGATTCACAATTCATGCTATTCCTCATACTACGAAAAAGTATCACATCTCGTATTATGTGAAATGTATGTGTACATATATATTCATAAATACGGCTCTAAAACCTACAACCAACATTTCTATTTTATTTCATTCCATACACAACCATGTTCGTATAATACGAAATATCCCAAAACCGTGAAAGGGGATGACGACGACATTATGGAATTTCTCAATGTTTTGTATGTGGAAAAACTTTTTGGATCCCCTATTCGGGGGGTGTTTAGATAGAATGTTTGTATAGCATTCGAGATATAGATGGAAGAGTATTTATGTACCCCCATGATGTACGTATATTCATATGCCGTACATAGAGATCCAGAGACCAACCCTGTAGTTGTCCTATGTCGTGCAGTTTCACGTGCCCTGGAAAATGTTTTATGTACATGTGTAGTATACGGTTAAAATTGGAATCCTCTGTATGGTAAGTATTGTATAACGCAATGTTATGCTTTGAAGAAACGGAGGTAGCATGTGTTTGGTATTGGGTGGTAAAGTTTAATGTTTTTGTAGGTAGTGTGTGGAAAATTTGCTGTACAACAAATTTGCAAGTTTGACTTAATTATATACGACTAAGATAGGTTCATTGCTATCTTTTTTTGCTTGCATTTAGTTTCCATTCAATCCTTATTTCATTTATGTTACTGACACATTTGTTCTCTATTGCTACAATACATGAAATTTTAAAATTGCACTAAAATTTAACTCGCAATGAACATTTTTGCGTAAGTTTAATATTTTACACGTCATTATCGACCACAATAAAGGTTAATTTGAAGCGAAACTGTGAGAGAAATAGTATTGCTGAAATTAGTGTTTGGACTAAGAGCCGAGCCCAGGCACTTGGCCTTGCCGAGTACTCCTCAACTGATTGAACTACCGTAGATATTTTCATTTCAGATCTAATTTCAAACCGTTGCTTACACAAAACACACATTGTGTAGCCAAGATAAATGTATTTCTGTCTGTTCTTGGACTGTAGTTGAACTTGTCTCTGTAGTAGAACTTATAAGGCAGGTACTGTTCGCCTCCGGGAATTTCGTCAAAAAAAAAATTCTTAATAATAATTCATGAAAAATGTTACAAAATTCTTCATAAATTCTTATTTGTAGTTATTTGTAGTCTGGAAGTGATGAGAAAAAAGTGTTGCTGAAAATTGTTTTTATATTTTTTATCCAAAGACAATTATTCTGTTCAAAAATTTATTCTTTGGCATGTCAATAAAAATTTATGTTTTTTTTTTTTTTTTTGTAAAGCGATTGTGATGTATCAAATTGGACCCTAATTTAACTTTTTGCTCAGAATAATATATTTGTATTTATCGCATTTATCGCTAAATTTGATTTAACGTTTTGACTTATATTTCTACGAAATTAGAACGGAAATCGCTCTTCAAGGTTTTGAGTGAAAGATGTGAACCTCACAAAATCACGAAAAATACTTTAGTAAGAATCGGTAACGTTGTTCGGGCTGTAAAGTCCTCAGTGTATGCCCAAATCACGCTACGCCAATATTTTTTGTGCAATACTGTGGAGAAAAAAAGGGCAAACTTTTTTATGCATGTAAGGGGCCATCCATAAATGACGTCCAGTTTTTTCAGTGCTGCCAGCACATTTAAATCGTTAAAAACTCGATAAATATGCTTTCTGGTGATTCAAATGTGTGTTGTACTCCTCTAAATACCCCCCTAATTGGGGGGGGGGGTAGAACACACGTTTGACTCGCCAGAATGCACATTTATAGGGTTATTAACGATTTAAATGTGCTGGCAGCACTGAAAAAACTGGACGTCATTTATGGATGGCCCCTAAGTATGGGTCCGAGGCCTTTCCTTAGGGCGGCCCCACCTCAAAGGACCCAAGGTCGGTTTAAAGATCGGCTCTAGAGTACACAAAAAAATTTAAACTTTTCTTGATTTTTTTTTAAATTCAGTAGGTCTTGTGGATATTTGGAGGAGTTTTTTACACCGTTGCATGATTTTAGGCAGTTTCGCGAGTTGTAAAGCGAATGGAGTGAGGTCAACAAGCGAAAGTACCTAAACACATACAACTTTACATGCAAAGGGGCGAAATCCTAAAAAAATTTAAAAAATGCCCTCATTTTCGGCCCCGTCGCATGTAAAATATAATACACCACTACTCGGAGATACTTTCGTACCTCTCCCTTGTAGTGTAAATAACTATTGCATCACTCATTTCAATGAGAAAGAGTGAAATGAGTGATTAAAAGTAACCTCAGCCGTCAGGTGAAGTATGAAAAAGTTCATTTTTCGCAAGGGAATTTTTCAGTTATCGGATACTGTCACTCCAATCTCGAAAGTATACAGTTTTGTGTTTCGAGAGTTGTTTTTGTGGGTTTAAAACACAAAGAATATATTCAATTCGGTATTGCCGCTTTAAAACTTTTTCAGAATAGACACACGTTTCTAAAAAAAAAAACAAATTTCTCGAAAATCCACTCTAAGAAAGCGAAATAAAGCTTGTAGAAGCATCTACACGGTAGATGCACACAGCAAAAGATTTATTAAAAAAAGATTCAAAGCTGAACAATTAAACATAGCACGACAAATAATCAAAAGGTTATTACATTTGAAATTAATTTAATGGACGTAAAAATATAATTTGTGAGATACCTCACTGGATAACCAAAAATTAAAAAATTAACTGAAGTACTGTCAAAGCCAATGCCAATCAACAATGGATAATAAATGTCGATAAAAATGATGCAAGTTAGGATACGCCTGACCCGTACCACGGTTATCTCAAAAACAAATTGAGTTTTCAGAATATGAAAGTTTATAAAAAATTAAAAATTTTCGAAAAAATTGAATTTTCAAGAAATTTAAAGTTTTCAGAAAAAGTCAAAATTATCAAGAAAATGTAAATTTTTGAAGAATTCCAATTCTTTCTCCAAATCAAAATTTTTGAGAAAGTACTTATTTCTAGGAAATTCCAAAATTACAAGAAATTTTTAGAAAAATTTCAAATTATCAAAACAATTTAAATTTTCAAAAAAAATTTGACTTTCTAAGAAAATTAAAGTTTTATAAGATATGCGAATCACCGGAAATATCGAATTTTCTGGAAAATTACAAAACTAAGCAAAAAACTACATTTGCAAGAAAATTCACATTATTGAATCAATTTGTACTAAAAAATGCGCCAATAGAGTGTGGTCCTCTTTTCTCGTTTATTTTTGGTGGTCAGATGACGCTTAAAAATTAACGTCTACGCAATGAAAGAGTCAAAAATTTGTTTTTTATATTTTTGAACTTCATACGAAACAACCAAAAATTTTTCGAAAACTTCAGCGCTCGAAGAAATGTATAACAGAAAATGTACTAAATTTAACGATTACCAACATAACAAAAAAGAAAAATTGTAGAAATACAAAGGATTCAGTCAGTGGGAGGAGTCAGCGGGGATTGACTCGGGATTGAGAACAAATTTCTTAAATTGACGATATAAATAAATTTGAAGTGACTTTTCGGTAAGTTCTTAAGCAAGTCTATTAACGAACTAAATGAAACTGCATATCGACATACATTTTTGGCAAAAACCAAAAGCGGCAACACTAAATCTGATTGTATTCAGTGTGTGGGTTTTAGATCTCAAAGAACTCGCAGAACCTACAAATCGTAAGAATTGTACACCTTTTGGATTGGATCGATTGTATATAAAAATTTTTGAAAATTTCTCCGCGCGTGTAGAGGGCAGAGATATCAAAATTCTTATCGGAAAACACACATAATAAAAAATATTAGTTTTCGTTTTCGCACGACTCCCAAGCGGAATAGGTTGTTATTATTGTGAAAAACGCTTCATAATAAGTGAACTATACATATTTCTCTACCGAACCAAAATATTTCACAAGGTCAAGCGATTGTTTCCCAACGGTTTTAGTTGAGAGACCAAAAAAAAACTGCTTGAGTGACTTCATACGAATCTGTCGCCTGCATTCACGCTCAATGAACTACTTTAATAAAACAAAACAAAAAAAAAAAAATAAATCCCTTAACCCAATTTCCATTGACTCAATTAATGTTGAACAAACTTTTTCTTGATATAATTATTCGTATTGTCTACATCCGAGACGAAATATAAATAAAGTTAGAGTGTAAATTTCAACAGTCTATACGTATAGCAATTACGCATCTAAAGCGCTTTTAAAAGAATCTCAATCATTACCACCCCTAACTCATTTCAAAAATAAAATATTTGTCTATGATGTAACATTTTTCATTTACCCTCCTCGCTTGAATATTTAAAATGCTAATTAAAAAAATTCGCGCGCGTTCCCGGATTTAACAACGTTACAATGGAAAAGTGTTTTGTCGCGACATTGGGGTAGGTTATGATCTGAAAATTATTTAACGAATGCTCTTCTTTTATCAAATTTTGTTTTACTTTTTTCGGTTGTAGATATTTTTTCTTGCTTCTAAGTTTATAATAAGGGTTGATGAGATAAATGTCCCATTAAGGGTGGTAATGATAATACGATGTGTTATGCGTATTATGCTGTTTTTTCTTGCTCCTCTTTCGGTAAATTTCGAAATTTTTTATTATTATTATTTACAGAGTACACTTCAGACTCGGTATTGTATTATGTGCTCTGTCAGTAATGATGATGATGATGGCTGAAAGGTGAAATATGATTATTTGAGAGTGAGAGTATGCTGTGCAAAAATGTGAACGTACGCGAAAAAATGTTCCAATTTTATTTAAGGTTTATGGTTTATGTTTTAGGTTGTAAAGAATGAAGAGAATTGGCTTCAAAGACGAGAGTTTCACGTGAAATTTATGTGATGAGACAGGTATACTAAATGATTATTGCTATACGACACTTTTAGTTTTTCAGTCGACAAATGGCACTTGAATGCTATTTAGCCTTTTATTGTTACACACCTGGTGAATTTGTTGTAATATATCGCACTCGGAAAATATACTTTTTACCAATTTATGTAATGCAAAATGTACTTTCGTGAATTTAAATTAAGGTTTTAGTACAAAAAATAAAAAAGAATTACTAGTACTGTATGATCATTTTTTGAAGTTGCCTCTTCAGGAAAAAACAGAAAAATTGTCTTCAGATCCGATTATACGAACTCAAGTTATGTAGAAATTGAATTTTCACAAATTTTTATAAAATATCACTATCAGGTAGGTCAAAATTCGACAATTGGCTTTGATTATAAAAATTTCTTTTTTTTTAGTTTGAGTCTCAAAGTATATTAATTTAAAATTTAAAGTAAAAAAAAAAGGAAATTAACACTTCAATAAACAAATAACTTAAATTAAAATCACCAATCAATAAATGTTTCTTCATAGTGCTATGCACACTGAAACTTTATATTATAAACTGTTTAAATAGGAAAGAAATAGAATAAATAAAAAATAAAATAAAACAAATTTCCATTTCGAGGTTACAGTGTACAATTCCTTTTCATTCTTTGATCATAAGTCAATCGAGTTAATGTAATTGCTATGTCAAAATGTCAGAACCGCAGGCCGAAGAAAGTTTTTTGTAAAGAAGCAAAACTTCAAATGATTTTTTTTTCAATTTTCAATAAGCTGGCAATTTTTTAAATAAGAACTATTTGCTGTATTTTCGTGTTCCACATTTAAGAAACTTTTTGGTTTCAATTTTTTTCTCAAACCTATGCGCACCTGTTCCAATATCCGAAATATTTTAATAAACATATATTATGTGGATGTTGTGGATTGACAATATGTGGAACACGAAAATACAGTAAATAGTTCTTATTTAAAAAATTTATTTATTTATTCCAATGAGTTTAAGAAATTTTTACGATTATCGCATCACATTAGGGAATCCAGATATTTATTTAAAACTAGTCACTTTATATTATAGTCCATTTTCACACTTCAACTTCCAACTTCTTGAGCCATTCAATTGCGTTATCCGTTGTTCATTCAATTCGGTGATGCCGCCTGGGAAACGGTGGATGTTGCAATGATTTAGGACGTGGTTCATAGTTTGAATCTCACCGCATTGGTATAGGGGTGAGTGTATGTATTTCCAATGGTGCATTAGCAACGCGCAGCAGCCTTGGCCTGCGCGAAAACGATTAAGACGAACGCAAATTTTCCTCGGTAGCTCATATCCTTTTACTTCTTCTGTGGGATTTACGATCAGCTGCTTGTTTGTAACTGTGGTTCCGTGCCACCATTCTGTCCATCTCGTCTTCATATCGTTCATGTTATCTTTCTCGCGATAAAAAGTCCAGAACTGATATCTTGATTTGAGGCGTAGCGTGGTTGGGGCTGATTCGATATCCTTAAAGATCGGGAGTTGGTCGTCCATCTCGATTTTGTTGCACTCTCTTATAGCGGCTTCTTGTCTCTGTGTGTGTTTTAGCTGAGCTGCCCCAGGTTGATCCGTCTAGTTTTTGGATGATGTTTACCCTCGTTTTCGTCCGTTCCAGGTTCTTTCGGTGGGTGAGACTTCGGTCCAAGACGTTTCCTAAGTACTCGGGATTGGCCTCCTATTCGACTATTTCACCATTCATTTTAAGGTCGAGCTTGCGATTTGCTTGATGGTTGTCCAGATGGAAGACGCAATGGACTGTCTTCTCGGCGTTCGGCTTTAATCTCCATTCTACAAAGTACTTGTGCATCGTTTCTAAGTCTTTGTTCATTTTTTCTTCCAATTTACTAAAAGTTTTTGCCTGAGCAGCTAGTACGTTGTCATCGGCGTACGTAAATTTTCTCGAAAGTGTCATAGGCATGTCCATGGTATAAATGCAATAGAGAAAACTTGCGAGCACCGACCCTTGGGGAAGTCCGTTATTAAGCACTCTTTTCCGGCTGATGCTTCCGTTTATTTCCACTTGTAAGGGACGGTCGCTGAGCATGTCCATCACCAACGATAGAGTTTTTCGACACGGGATGAATTGACTGAGTTTGTATAAAAGTCCACGTTTCCACACTGTATCATATGCTGCAGATAAGTCTAGGAATACTACTCCGCTTTTAAGAGTGAATTTGCCAGAACTTCGCACGGTCATTATCCAACGTGTCGCGGAATTTCGATCTCTATGGCTTATTCGATTCTTTATTCCAATAGAAGACTTTCGTAGAAGAACAGTTTTTTTTCAAAAAATTATTTTGTAGTTTTGAACTCTACGAAAAATGGTTTGCACAGAGGTCAAAAAAATAGTTTTTGATGAATATCTAGGACAAGACCAAATCGATTCCAGGCAAATTATGTACGATTAAGTAGTCCAATGATACAAAGCTTTTGGCTGTGGCAACACTCCTGACAAGTGCAAGTAGCGGGCTACAGAAGTCAAAAACGTCGAAAAAATGGTCATTTTCAAAGAGTCGTGGAAGGGACAGTTTACAATTTTTTCCCAAACCCGAAGCGGGAGGCTGTAGTCATTGCCCTTAGCTTTCAAATGAATGTCTAAGTTATTTTTTATTTATTTAGCGTGTGGTTTCTTACATCTATTTTACAATTATATATTATATTCTCTTCTATTACAATTGAGAGTGACCGAGAGGTCATTACGACAGGTTCGGTTATTATATCTCAATTGCACATTAGATTTTTAATACATTTCTATTTTTCACACTTATTCATTCGTAGTTGATTTGTTTTTCAATGCTATTGCCGGGGAGGTTGGCTAGCCAACAGTTCCGCCGACCGAGTGATGACTCTTTTGTCTGCTGGGACCTCACGAACCCATTGTGTGATGTGGGCGCCATCTTTCGCGTCTATTTTCGTGACCAATTCATTGTGCATTGCTAGTGTGAGTGACGTCACTGAATGCACGCGTTTCGTTACAGGCAATCGAATCCAGTAACTACCCAATACAAACGAAGCATCGAAGCTTCTGTGAACTTATGGACGTTCCTGAACTAAATTTTTTGATGAAAAAAACCCATTCGTTATTCTTGGTGGAAAGCCAGCGCGTCACCACTGAGCCACCTCGTCCACAATGTCTAAGTAGAACTTTGTGACGCGTAGAAAAAAAATGGAGTTGATTTAAGTAAAAATTTTCAAAAATTTGAAAATCCGTAACTTTTTGTATCTTTAACTTTACGTACCTCCACAAATGGAATAAAAAACTTAACCCAAATGAAAAGGGAGTTCCTATATTGTGTGAAAAACAAAAATGATAAAAAAGGAAAAATGTTTGGAAGAGGCAATTCCAAATTGTTCACGAAAAACTCACATTCCTTTTTTGGTTCTAAGTGTAACAAACTCGTCCAGAATTTTCACTAATTATGCTAGTTTCACTTCTAGACGCGTAGTCTTTCAGGTAAAGAACTTATTTGTTGCAATTCATTTGGAAACCACACATTCAACTTCATATAATTTTATTTCATCGGCGAGAGAATATCGTACGTTATTCACTCTTGCATATAAAGGAAAAACCATACATTAAATCACTAGGGAAAATTCGTTTTCTCTTTGCCAATTCACTGAAAAAAACAGTGGCACCGCCGTGATTTGAACTCACGACCCACCGATCCGCAAGAATCGACGCTAACAACTGCACCAATTCGCTCATTTGGTATGTACAAATTTTGTTGATACTGTTTGTTGACAAATAGAAGCATATAGTAACGTAGAATGTACAAAAATGCCTCTCACAAACACTAGCGTTGTTTTTCTCGATATACAACATAGGCTTATGTATTTTGAGTGGTTTTCTTTACGTTTTGTATTTGTATTTTCGTTCATTTTGTATTTGAATCAGTTTTTATTTATGTTATAAATGTGATTTTCTCACAGAGCAAAATCGAAATGTCTATATGAAAATAGTAATTTCACGTGACGACCAAAACGACCAAATAATTAAAATTAAAAAAAAATATTGGAAAAAAAATTGAAAAAAGACCTGCAGCCGCCGTGACTCGAACCTAGGACCCTGACACCTCGAAGCAGTGATAAATTCTCGTAGCTATCACGCTCGAATGAATAACGTACGATATTCTCTCGCCTAATGAATAAAATACTGTATTGGTGGGCGTGAGAAATCTCGGATATCTTCTTATGTAAATATTGTACTCTCACTTGTTCGCTACGCTCACTCGTTATGTACAATATTTACATTAGAAGAACTCCTCGATTTTCTCTCGCCCACCAATAAAGTACTAATAAGGCCTCCAGTTCTTTCCGTACATATCGTTCGAATTTTGTGTTTAGCCTGTTAGCCTTTATTATTATTACCAGCTTAAGTGAAACTAGCATAATTAGTGAAAATTCTGGACGAGTGTGTGGACAAGTGTAACAATTATCGGCAGCGTGTCGTTTCAAATTTACCGTCTTATCGATCTGAACAACTAAGTATTAGACTTCATTAGCCCATGGGATGTCAGTATCCGCAACCTTTATCTGGGAAGACGGAAGCCATTTTGCAGCCTTGCGTCTAGTAAAATATGGTTTTCCCAGTGTTCAGTTTAATTTTCCATTTAGAGCAGAAGTCCGACAATTGTTTGCTCGCTAAACTTAGATTTTTTTGGGCTCTTGCTCGCACAGATAACAGCTGTGTTGTCTGCAAAGAGTGCCTTATCTGCAGATTTGATATTTGTGTGAGACATTGTAATGGATCGACACGTAGTCCTTCTAGATATAAATGAATTTAATAATTTTATAAGATATAAGGCGAATTTTAGTTTGAACATTTTGTGAATTAAGCCTCGATGCCATATGCTATCAAAAGTCTTTTCCATGTCGAAAGTGGTTTGTTACCTGTGGTTTGTTTCTTAGAATGTGAATCCCGAATAAACTTTATTACTCTTAGCAGCTGGCGATTCGCTGAGTGGCATGGTTAGTGATGTGGACATTGAGTCTTTCCAGAATGGCTTTTTCGGAAATCTTGCTCAGGGAGCAGATTAGACTTATCGGCGTGTAACTACTTGGACTGGCAGTGTCTTTCCCGGGGTTAGGAATTTGCATCACCTTGGCAATTTTCCATGTATCAGGGAAGTACGATGGTTTTAAACATGCCCTAAAGATATACATCAGTAAAAAAATTTCCTTAACCGGGAGGTGTTTCAAGAGTAGGTTATTGATTCCGTCGTCGTCCGGGCTTTTTTAACTTTGAATTTACGAATGATCTCTGATTTCTTTAGTTGTGGGCATCATAGTTTCTGGGACTTTCGGGGAAAAGTAATTAACTTTGGAGAAGGAGGAGCTGACGTCTGCTTCGGTGCAAGAGTCACTAAAGATCATTGAAGGTAGTGAAGCTTTCTCAAAGAATTCGCAAATGCACCTGGATTTCTCAGTATCCGTGATTGGAACTCCTGTATCCTGTATTAGAAGCGGGCAGTTGTTGGAAATGAGGAATTTGAGCCGACCATTGCAAACATGCATAGGATCTGAAATGTTCCCTGTGGAAGAGATTTGATCACGCGACCGTAAAACATGCTCATTCGAACGATGAAACTTATTTATTAGATAAGCATATTTATTTATTTTTTTTTGTAGGGTAAAGAAATATTATCAACAGAGCGACGCCAATTGATCATAAATGACACAACTCATTGCAACGACGACCTACACAATTATTTCAAAGTTGATTTTTTACTCTTCAAGATTAACATAAAATCAACCATATACACTGTGTTATGCCAATCAGCGCAGGGTCGCCACTTGGTATGCTTGATGAGATATACTAACAACAAAATTAACAACACACCAAGCATATTATCTACTCCGAAACGCACAATTCCGAAGCTAACATTTATTCTACGAACAACGCGATGCTGGCGGTCGATGAATGATTTACAATTATATGATGAGATGATGATCAATGGAGAAAATAATTAACTGCAAACTTACCGACGACACATGGTTGGAAGCATCAAATTCAGTGAAGTCAGTTGAGCTGGGCCTACGAAACGTTACAAACCTATGCTACTCGCGTTTTCTAGGATAAATCCACTCCTCCACCGATCTGATAGCTAACATCTTGCCGCCGTACATTCAGTTTACCAACAAGCTCACCAAAGAAGCATTGCATGGATGGATAAATATAACATAATCTAACCCTTTGGTCGATGCAGATGCTAAATTTCAAGATCGTTGGGATAAAATAATGTGCGAGAAACAACACGAACGAACCGTTCAAAGCTCGTGAAACGATACAGAGACGGCGAGACATTGACAAACAAATCAAGATACGCAGGAGCGTGGCTAAACGTTCTCCCATCTTCGACCCTGGACACACTATTAGACAACCAGACATTCCGAATCGCAGCCTCTTTCAGAATAGGAGTCCCAAACTGTATCCCTCATACGTGGAGCGCAGGTTTATTGATTTATTTATTCAAATGACTTTAAGAAATTTTACAAACTAATAACACAACATACAACAATTAATTACGTATCTTAACATTTAAAATTCACACGTTTTATGATTTACGCGTTTGGTACTTATCTACTGAAAGAGAACACTGGACCTTGAAAATGAAAATCGTCAAATGTTTATGTCTAAGCTGTTGATCCACTTTATAGCTTCGTCTGTGGCCAAATGAAGTTCTTCCAGCCCTCCGTTTAAGCGACGAGTTTGGCACTGGTTTAGGATGTGGTCCATCGTCTGCACTTCGTTGCAATCGCAAAGTGGCGACTGGGCGAAGTTCCACCTGTGCATCAGAAACGCGCAACATCCCTGCCCCGTACGGAATCTGTTTATACGAAGCCAGAGTCGTCTGGGTAAGTCCATGCCTTTCAGTTTTTCGGTTGGGTCACCTCTAAACCAATATAACACTTTTCTTCAATTCAACACACAATTTGTCCTTTATTTTAAACTCAAAATTATCAAATTTAAATAAAATACGATTTCACTTTCTAATATTTAAATTCCCGAACTTAAAATTAATTTGCGCAACCCCTTATAAACTAAGTACCTTTACGTTGGATGGCAAGAAACGACTTCCAAGATTCACGTACCACAATGTAGATCATGAAATAATAGGTAATTCAATCCAACAAAAATCCATGTGGTTATTTCCAACAACAATATAAAATCCAATCCTTGAATTGAATGTACTTTCTTCCAACCAAAATAATATATCCAATTACGTGAAATGATTTCTCCACCTAGAAGCTTTGAACGATGGTTGTTATCGTTTTTGTTGCAATGAAACTAAATTGCCATAAAATTAGACTGTTACTTTGTTGACCATAAGCTTCACTTCAAAACCAAATACGTATGCGCATTCTTTGACTAAGAATTAATTAAGAACTAGCAACGCGTTCACGATGTTTACTCTATGAAGTATTCACACAGAAAGAACGATATTTTGTTCTTCGCCAAAGACGACCCATCAACCGAATCAGAAACACTGAACGGTTCAAACGATGTAGTCGCCATCTACACATCGCCACCGGCGTTTCTCAAAGCCACCGAGTTAATTCAAAATTAACAAAATCTTATTCTAATGTTAGGGTTTTCACAACTTTATTTTTAGTCTAAAAAGATGCGAGTTACAGTCACTTCTTAGGTGTTTGTTGGCCACTGAAACACTTTGCCACCAGTCCCTCAATCTAGTATTTAAGTCTAGGGTCTCCGTTCTTTGGCGATAGAAAGGATTTCTAGATTGTAGTCGTAGGCTAGCCGGGGCGGAGTTCAGATCATTGTGAATGGGGAGGTCAGGAGCTGCTTCGATTTTCCGGCATTCCCTTAGCGCGGATTCTTGTCTTCGGATGCGGTTCGGTGTGATGTTGCTAAGGATGTACAGCCATTCCACTTCCGTTGGGTCGACCGTTCCGGTCACGATTCTCAGTGCTTTATTTATCTGCGTGTCTATTTTGTTAGTGTGACAGCTGTTCATCCACACTGGAGCGCAGTTATCAGCCACGGATAGTACCATCGCTTGGGTGGTGATGCGTAAAGTTTCCGCTGAACAACCCCATGTGGATCCGGCTAACTTTTGGAGCAGGCTACTCGTGGCTTCAATTTTGGAGCTTTTTTTTGGAGCGCAGGTTAATCACCTCGGACGCCATGGCTTAAGCTGTAAAAAGAGCGTTGGTCGGAAACACCGTCATGAAATTATTAATGACCTTGTTAAAAGGGCCCTAGCTTTAGCAGGAATACCGTCCCTAAAGGAGCCGAGAGGATACTCACGAAGAGACGGCAAAAGACCGCATGGGCTGAACATCTAATAATTCGTTACATTTACGCATTCTTAAACGAGGTTATTTAAAATTGGCATAAAAGGTTTACGGAATACGGCACAATTGAATCAAATTCTAAATTAAGGATGTGAATTTATTTTTAATAAAAAACGAATTCAAAAACTATTGAGTTTCCTTTCTCTCTTTATTTATTTTAAATTGTGCATATAAAATTGGTTTTTTACCGACCGGTTTCACATGCTATGCATGTATCTTCAGGGTGGAAAATTGACTAACAAAATTAACAAAAAACATAAAATACTTTATCTGATTAAACAAATCAACGTCATAAAACACATTCTCAAAATACACATGAAGACATAGCATTAAACAATCAATACAAGAAAGAATGGACTACTACATTTGCATCGGTACGTTAAAGGCTCATTATCTCCACACTGAACAGTCCAGTAATTAACTACTTTAATCTTCGCTAATATCGCTAAATTTATTATTCACAATCGTAGAAATGCTCGTCATCACTCAATTCTAGAGTTTCATCGGTTAGGTCAATTACATTCCGGTCGGTTTTTCTCTCGATTACGGATAAATCGAGCAAAGGAGATTTAACGTTCCCGTCGTCCATATTCAATAAATTTTCATGTTTGTGTCTATGAATGTGTATCGCCTCGTAGAATTCAATTTTCCAAAGTTGTCTTACGGGTTTTATAAGCTTTAGTTCACTGATGTGAACTTGGTGGTTGGAGCTGAAAATATGACGACCTACAGCTGTTTTCTTTTTCCAATTCGCTGATTTGACATGTTCATTGAAACGTATGAACAATTTTCTGATTGTCATCCCATAGTAGTAGCGACCACAACATGCACATTGTATCCTGTAGATACCAGATTTGTGAAGGTCTAAAATTGGATCTTTTATCGAAATTAGTGAATTTCTGAGTGAGCCCTCGTTTCTGTGCACTAACTCCAAATTAAACTCATTGAAGATTGGTTTAAGACGCTCGGTTATTTTAGGATAATGCCTGACTGCAACACGTTTTGATGCTACTTCCGTCTCGTTAAAGAAAGTGGAGGTCTCTGCTCGTCTGACCTTGGTTTTATGTTTTTCGATAACTTTCATGATCGTATTTTCTTTAAAGCCATTGACAGCGCCTATTTCAAGGATTTTTTGAACCTCTTTTTCAAACTTTTCTTCTGTCAAAGGCATATTGGTTGCTAAATGCGCCATCGCATGGTAAGCTGCCATTTTATGCCTCATATCATGATAAGAGTCGCTAGTAATCAGCCTCATTGTATTTGTTGGTTTCCTGTAGACGTTAACTTCAATCTTTCCGTCTACAATTTCGTATTCAACGTTTAGAAAAGCAAGTTTCTTTTCGTTTTGCCTTTCGACTGTAAACTTCACAGCTCCATTTTTGAATTCGTCCATCTTCTTTTCAAAGAGTTTTTTGACTACGTCAAACATTCTTCTATTGAGGACAGCAAAGATGTCATCCATGTATCTTCTATAAAATCTCGGGAACAAATCATGCTTTTCTAAAGACGTCTCGAAGTGGCACATGAATAATTCGGCTAAGAAACTAGATAAAGCGTTTCCGATACTCGTTCCATTCGATTGCATGTAGAATTTCCCGTGCAACTGGAAAATGTTTTGGTCCATGCATACTCTGGACAACTGAACGTACGCCACTGCTAATTCATGTCTTACTCCTCTTTCAATCAAAAACGCCATAAGTATGCTGAGGGTGTAGCCTACTGGAACGCTAGGATATAAAGAGACCACGTCAAAGGATCCTATTTCTTCGTTCCTTCCAACTCTCAGACCATTCACCTCTTTTGCAAATTCCAGCCCGTTTTTAACGGACTTCCCTTTCGGTGGTGGGAGCGAATTGAAAAGGTCGGACAACTTCTTTGCTATTTTTTCGGTTGGGGCATTTGTATTGGAAGCAACCGGTCTACCTTTAAAATCACCGTCTTCTAATAAGTAAAATCGGTGACATGATCCAAGAAGCAACGGGGAAAAAAAGATCTACAAAATTCCTAATAGAAAGAATCAGCATTGCCAATCAGAAAGGAAATTGGGTATTGGGGATTGGATAGTTAGATAGGGTAGCGCCTGATTGCATATGAGCGGAGTGTGGTAGTCTGTGTCATGTGCCAGGCGTGCAACTGTCTAACTATCAAGTGCTCTTTTTACGTCCACGTCGTAGTCCCCGGGACCTCAATTCTCTTCGGAGTTTTGTGCTAAACTTAAGAGTGCTACCTGATGACTTGCCCACGGGTCATCGGGGAAACGGATTAGTGAGTAGTGCGTGTGGCTAGCCACCATACCACACACAAAAAAAAGCGATATGGTTATGAATTCAACAACAGAGCTTAGGATTGGACAGGATAAACGGCAACGACTTAGGAAACGGAAAAAGGACAACGATTTACAATTAGGAACATGGAATGTTAGATCTCTGTTACGGCCAGGAGGGTTTAGATCACTCACTAGTGCGCTAAGGGCGACTAAACTTAACATTACAGCAGTACAGGAAACTAGATGGCCTGGGAAGGATTCTATGATCAGTAGAGACTTTACGTTTTATTACAGTGGCAAGAGCAACGACAGCCGAAGAGGATACGGAACAGGCTTCATGGTCTTCGGTAGAGCCAGAGACGCGGTGATTGGCTTCACTCCTGTCAACGAACGAATATGCACTCTACGGATAAGAGGAAAATTTTTCAATTATACTCTTATTAACGTCTACGCTCCAACGGAGGAAAAAGATAATGAAGCGAAGGAGCTATTTTACGAGAAACTGGTGAAAGTGTATGTTGGAGCACCGAATCGAGACATCAAAATCATACTTGGGGATTTGAATGCCAAGATAGCTCGCGAAGTCTACTACCGTCCCACTATTGGTAAATATAGCCTCCACGAAAAGACAAGCGAAAATGGAACGTTGGCAATTGATTTCGCAGCGTCAAGGAACATGGTTGTCTGCAGTACCTATTTCGAACATAAAGACATCCACAAAGCGACATGGGTATCACCTGATGGACGAACCAAAAACCAGATTGACCACGTGTTCATAGATGGGCGTCACTGTTCAAATGTTTTGGATGTCAAAAGTTGTAGGGGACCGAACATCGATTCAGATCACAACTTGGTAAAGGTGGTTGTTAGGGCTCGAGTTTCGATTTCACACAATCGATAGCCGGCATTGGAAAAGTGGGACGACGAGAAACTGCAGGACGAAAATATTAAACGATAATATGTGGATAGTTTGGAGAAGAAAATTATTGACGGAATGGAAAACGAACAACGAAACGTAGACGATGCATGGAATCAAATTAGACGAAACGTAGAGCAAGCCGCAGCAGAGACGATAGGAACGAGAACGGGAAAGAAAAGAAATGACTGGTTCGATGACGAATGCAGAAAAGCACTGGATGACAAAAATGCGGCTCGAGCGAGAAATCTAAATAGATGCACTCGAGCTGGCATGGCAGAGTACCGTTCGAAGAGAATTCTGAAGAAAATAGCGACAACATGACAAGGAAGTTTTAATCGAAATAGAAAGGTTTGGTAACCGAAAAGGGACGCGAAATTTTTACCGGAAATTAAACGCATCGAGGAAAGGTTACAGTCAACAACCTTTATTGTGCAAGGACAAGGATGGGTTGGTCTTAGCAGATGAGGAAAGGTGCATCAGACGATGGGCGGAGTACTTTAAGGAACTGCTGAACCCGAACAGACCACCGAACCGAAACGACACCAACAACAACTTACCATTTCAGACCGCGCAGCCACATATTGCAGAACCAACGCTACAGGAAGTGGAGCGTGAAATTTTAAAGCTCAAAAATTTCAAAGCCCCACGAACCGACAACATACCTGGAGAACTTTTCAAACACGGTGGTACCGCATTATGTATGGAGAGGCACGAGCTCATCAAGCGCATCTGGAATGTCGAGGAGTTGCCGGGAGAGTGGAAGACTAGCATCATCTGCCCTTCGTATAAGAAAGGCGACAAATTGGAGTGTGGCAACTATCGAGGAATTTCGCTTTCGAATATCGCCTACAAGATATTTGCGAATATTCTATACAAACCCCTTCTTTCATACATGGAATCTACTGTTGGTGAATATCAAGGTGGTTTTCGTGTAGGTCGTTCAACAACGGACCAGCTGTTTAGCATTAGACAGATCTTGGAGAAGTGTAAGGAGTACAACGTGGAAAATACACCAATTGTTCGTAGACTTCAAGGCAGCATACGACAGTGTCAACAGGAGGAAGTTATGGAGAGTGATGGAGGAATTAGGGGTTCCCAAAAAACTAATCTCGCTAACAAAGTTGACAAGGGATGGAGCTAACAGCCGAGTAAGAATCCGAAGCAAATTGTCAGCCGCTTTCGACATTGAGGAAGGACTACGTCAAGGTGATCCGCTCGCGACGCTGCTTTTTAATTTGACCCTTGAAGCAGCAGTGAGAACCATGGACATCGACACCAACAGCACCATTTTCACCAAATCCAGTCAATTGCTGGGCTTCGCTGATGACTTGGATATCTTGGGCCGAAATATGGAAGCTGTTAAGGAAAAGTTCACGGCTTTGGACAGAAAAGGTACCGACCTCGGGTTGAAGGTTAATGACACAAAGACCGAATACATGATTGTCTCCCCATCGAATCGACAACACGACAAAAGCGTAACAATTGACACACACACATTTAAGGTGGTAGACAAGTTCGTATATCTTGGATCTCTGCTTAATTCTGACAACGTAATCATGGACGAAATCAAAAGACGGATAACTCTTGCCAACCGGAGTTATTACAGCCTGATAAAAATTTTAAAGTCCAAATCAGTAAGCAGAAACTCTAAATGAGCACTGTACAAATCTGTGATAAGACCAATAGTTACGTATGGGTCGGAGTCGTGGTGCATGACTCAGAAAGACGAACAATCGCTGCTCACGTTCGAAAGAAAGGTACTGCGGACAATTTTCGGACCAGTATATGACGAAAATATGAGCAGATGGCGCAGACGATTTAATCATGAGCTTATGCAGCTTTATGGAGAGCCGGACATAGTTAGAACAACAAAAATTAATAGACTACGATGGCTTGGTCATGTACAGCGTATGGACGACAATCGTATCCCGAAGAAACTTTTTATCACCAAACCGGAAGGCAAAAGAAGTGCAGGCAGACCAAAATCCAGATGGTGCGATGCAGCTTTTACCAACCTGAGAACTGCGGGAGTAACCAGCTGGAAGACGTTAGCTGAGGATAGGTTCGGTTGGAGATGCATGTTGGAGAAGGCCAAGACCCTTAATGGATTGTAGGGCCGGTTAAGTAAGTAAGTAATCAGAAAGGAAATGCATCCTCGATTTTCGTTTCAATACCATGGACAACTAAAAACGAAGTGTATTACATAGTGTAACTTGTGATGCACGATTAGGCAAGATGTCTTAAAAATTATTAAAATTTTGTTTTCAAAATTATGTAATATTCGGAGTATAAGTCATTTTGGGACCGAACGCCGTCGCGTCGCTCGATTGCATGTCGGACTTTACTACTTTATGCGTTTTTTGAAGAATCACGAAGTTTCGATAACAAATTTACCATTGTCTTAGACTTTTTACCTGAGTAAGTTTAATTAAACTTACAATCATTGAATCCAATTTTTCAAACTATCATCAAATGTAGGCTACATCTTTGACACAGGTAGATTCATATTAAGAGATAATCTGCGAATTCTTCGAACAGTTTGTATGAAACTGAAATACAACACCTCACCGATTTTTGTGATTATTGGCCCATTGATTCCTTGGACCAATCCGAGAAATCCGTAGAATAACATTTTTCTGTTAGCGACCATATATGAGCTGTACAGGTGTAAGAAAAATGGTCTACCAAGAGGTGGCGAAAAACAATTTTGTTTAATATTTTCGCAAAGATGAATCGCTTTGATCTGAAACTTATATATCACGTAGACCTCATTGATACAAAAAGGGTGGATGCCTATTTGCTTGGAAGGTGAATGTGTCTGAGGACCTGGAACAGTCTATAGTCGAAAAAATGGAAATTTTGAAAAGCGATTTAAAAAAAACTCCAACGCCGGTCCAAAGGCTAATAGGTGTGGTTGTTTAGGCCATGGTCCGTAGTATCTAAAACGATGCTAAGAAATCTGGACTAGGACTGGAGTAGGTCATAATAGGCGAAATGTCAAAATGAGACACCATCAGGAAAACTTTTTGAGTTCGGTGTTCTACGTGCTTCTTTCAAAAGTTCTGACAGTATTTTTTTTGAATGCGCTACGTCTTTCCCTTTCAAATGACCCCTCACACCGATATGTACGATAAAATTTGTATTTTTGGCAAGTCTTTGAGTAAGTACATGTCTTGCTACTCTGCCACAGAATCACCTAAAACCATGTCATCTCAAAAATGTTACTATTTTCCGAAATTTCGATTTCAAATGTATTTTCTATTAATTTTTATAGTCAAGAGTGAAAATTTCAGAAAAAAAACATTTTTGTGATGACATGGTTCTAGGTGATTTTGCGGCAGAGTAGCAAGACATGTACTTACTCAAAGACTTTTTATCGTACATATCGATGTGAGGGGTCATTTGAAAGGGAAAGACGTAGCGCATTCAAAAAAAATACTGTCAGAACTTTTAAAAGAAGCACGTAGAACACCGAACTCAAAAAGTTTTCCTGATGGTGTCTCATTTTGACATTTCGCCTATTATGACCTACTCCAGTCCTAGTCCAGATTTCTTAGCATCGTTTTAGATACTACGGACCATGGCCTAAACAACCACACCTATTAGCCTTTGGACCGGCGTTGGAGTTTTTCTTAAATCGCTTTTCAAAATGTCCATTTTTTCGACTATAAACTGTTCCAGGTCCTCAGACACATTCACCTTCCAAGCAAATAGGCATCCACCCTTTTTGTATCAATGAGGTCTACGTAATATATAAGTTTCAGATCAAAGCGATTCATCTTTGCGAAAATATTAAACAAAATTGTTTTTCGCCACCCCTTGGTAGACCATTTTTCTAACACCTGTACAGCTCATATATGGTCGCTAACAGAAAAATGTTATTCTACGGATTTCTCGTATTGGTCCAAGGAATCAATGGGCCAATAATCACAAAAATCGGTGGGGTGTTGTATTTTTTTTGTTCGAAGAATTCGCAAATTGACTCTTAAATTGTTATTTATTTGAGTGTGTTGAAACGTCGCACCTCGCGTCGAAAATGTTCACGAATTCGGCTTCCTAAGCGTAATGCAATTGCAATTCGAATGGTTAATATTATTGTCCATAAACAAACCAAGTTGAGGTGAAGGCATTGCTTGCAACCACTTTGAAGATTCTGACGATGCAAGTAGTTGGGCACCTTCAGCGAGATTTGCAGAAGATATTAGTTCTACGAATATGTTTTGAACCACCAAATTGTCCCATTTATTTTGAATTAATTTATGTTTATTGAATATGTTTTAGGTCTACATGATGCTGTGATAAATAGCATAATAAGTTGTAGGACAATCTCCTTCACAGCCTCCACACATTCGATTTTTAGTGACCATAGTATAATTTTTCCTAATTTTGTATTTCGTGTGAAACGTCTTCGTTCTTACTACTCACAACAATCAATTGGAAAGTCTTCATAAATGACAATTTGAATCCAATAAGAATACTTTCCAATTGATTGTTAGAATTTACATGGTTCATTAAGTTCCGCTTTATTTGTATAAATTTTTGATGATATGTGAAAATATTCAGCTTTTAATGCTGCCACCTAGCGTTCAGTAGATTATGAACGTAAGCATATGTGAAGTTTATAAGCATAACATTAGGTGCTCGTTTGATACCACGAAATAAAATCCTACCATATACGAACAACATTATTGTTGTAACAGCTTACTTTCATTAAACGCAGACAAGCTTTCTTTTGGGCAAGAGGGTGTCGTTCTCCATGCAGTATTCATTCATAATTCGTTATTGCCGAAGAAAAAACAGTCGATTCCTAATTCGATTCATGAACGAAAGTTGTTGATTCAACAAGTTGAAAATTAAAAAACGATATCTGCAAAATGTAGACGAAATTGAAAAACACCAATTAAGTAAATGACCACCGTTGACCGTTGTTGAATGTAATTTATGTAAATGAATGGGTAAATAAGGGTATTTAGTGTAAATGGCACTTTTGATGTCATTCTGTGCTGAATCTAATCAACTAACATTAGAGAAAATAGGATACGCAGCTCATCAGAAAATAATGTTTTATTTCGTCTTCGTATGAACTTGTTTCTTTTTTTATACGTTTTCTTTAAAGGTTATAGCGTAAATATTTTGTGAATGAAATTAAATTACTTTACATACAATGGACATTCTGCCTTTTTTCTTCTTTTGTTCATCTTCGTTCAATATCAGTTTAAAAATTATAAATGAAAAATCAATGTTTCCAGACTGTTCACAACGAGTGAACGAATGTTGTAACAAACGCTGTATTCATATTATTAAATTGAGGCACAGACTGATCACCCACACCTTTATTAAAGAGTTGATCGTTAATGAATTAATTTTTTGTAATGAGCAATAGGAACGACGGCGTAAGAACGCCTTCAGATGGTTAACGAAACACCGTTAGTTCTGACCAAAGGTACTCTTGTTGTAATTCTATTATTGGAATATTTGAAAAAATAGTACACTTCTAATGTACCCAGTAGAACCTAATCCTCCAAAAACCGAAGGTAGGAAGTAGTTTTTATTGTCATAAGCGTGAATAGTTTAGGTCGCTTGTGGTAAATTTCTTCACAGGCTTTACGTAAGTCGTGCGATAGAAAATTACTACTTCCATCCATAAAACTTTGTACGTCATGCAAACTCATCACTAGAGCGTGGAGAATACGACACAAACACCGACAACTTAGGGTTGTATGATGATGATAATAAATGATAAAAAAGGGATCCACTTCCGCTATCCAAAATTTATTAACGAAAGCATGTGTGCTGTTTGTCTATAAAAGTTCATATTTGAAACATGGTCGTTTTTTGTTCCAACGGTGCATTGAATGGAAACGACATAAATCATTATTGAAGATGAAACATACTACTTCACTCAAGTTAAATCGCCTTTCTTTCTTTCGTAGTCCTCCTAAGTCTTTTTTTTTATTAAACATGGCTGTTTCTTCCTCGGAAGAAACATGCTCGGTAGCCTCAGGTGGGCCCATTATGCCAGCCATTTACAACACGAATCAATTACTCAAATCTACCTGTGCCAGCTATATAGTTCATGATGTCCTTTGGATGTAGGCATTTAATCAGACCGTACCTTATTACGTAACCGCCGAGGTGTATACGCCTATTGCTAATAAAAGCTGGACAATTACAGAGGTAGTGCTCAGCCGTGTCCAAATAAAAGCCACAAAAGTCGCAGCTCGCATCACTCCTTTGCCAATAGTGGTTAGGTGTTTATTAAATCCGTAGTGTCCCGTCATTACACCGGTATAAATTTTCAGCCTGGTGCGGCTAACATTCAGGAGGAACTTCGAATACTTCTTGTTGATAATAATACTGTTCTTGGCCTGGCGGTAGCCGTGGTGGTTTTGCCAGTATTTTTGAAATGAATTGTCTCTATTATTGTTTGTTATTGTTCTTATGAATGAGTGAGCAGTTCCTATAAATGGTTCTGGCCCTATCGGCTTGATTGATGCTCCTGCTCTGGCCAGTTCATTTGCCCTTTCGTTTCCTGCAATGCCGCAGTGCCCCGGTACCCAAATTAAATCTACCTGCGAAGAATGAGCCATATTGTTCAGTGTTTCCCAGCATTCTAACGTCAATGCCGAGTTAATTTTGAATGATTTTAGAGCTTTCAACTCTGCTTGGCTGTCCGTACAAATAGTTATGGTGCGGTCGACATTTTTGTCATACGCTCCTATACCACAACTGTCTAATATGGCTGTGATCTCAGCTAGAAAAATGCATGCGTATGCGCCTAAAGATATTGATTCTTCCAGCCTTGGATTTTCACAGTATATTCCTGCTCCTGCTGATCCGTTTAACAGTGATCCATCAGTATATAATACTTTTCCCCTTGGTGGGAGGTTGCCTTTTAGCCATTCCTCTCTCTCTGGGGTATTATGATGTTGAATTTTCTGTCGAACTTATGTACTGGTGTAATTCTGTCTGAAGGTATCATTAAAGCCGGTACCTTTCCTAGTCTTGCTGTCTGGCTAATCTGCCCAATGCGCTAATGGATTCCTTTTCAATGAAGATATGTAACGGTGTTTGATTTAGCATCGCTTTCATGGCTGCCGTGGGAGTAGATTTCCACGAACTGGTGATTGCTTTACACGCCATTCTCTGAAATTTTTCAAGTTTGCTCTTTACTTGCTTGCTTCTGCATACATGGTTCCAAAGAAAGCAAGCGTAGATGAGCATTGGTCTAATGACTGTCGTGTAGATCCAATGCAAGACCTTCGGAGAGAGGCCCCATGATTTACCATACGCCTTTCTGCATTGCCACAACGATACAGTTGCTTTTTGTAGTCTTTCATTAGGGTTGGCTATCCAAGAGAGTTTGCTATCCAATATAATTCCGAGGTACTTTACCACTCGAACTAATAAGATAGGTATTCCATTGTTTTTTGGAATTTTTATGCCATTTACTTTATTTTTCCTCGTGAATAGAATCATTTTCGTTTTGTTAGGGTTTAGCAAAAAAACCTCTTACAGAGGAGGTGCGACGCAAGTCTTTATGCCTGCTTACAAAAGCTGTGAAATCAGAAAAGTGTGACGCATTAATCAACTAAGGTAAAACTATTTACTTCCAGTTACAAAAGTTCTGAAATCAGAGGGGGGTGACGCATTAAGCTTCGATTCGCAACAAAAATTTGTAAACAAAATTATGTTGAGTTCAAAAAATTGCGTCACAAATGCCAGACCCAACGACGAAACAATTTTTCTGTACTTTCAGTTTTTACACTGCGAAAATTTGACTTTTATTTCTTATCACATCGTTTAGGGTAAATTTTAATTTTTGCGTCTAAAAACTGAGTGTTGAAAAATTACTCCGCTGGTGGGTCTGGCATTTGGACGCAATTTTTTGAACTCAACATAATTATGTTTAAAAATTTTTGTTTCGAATCGAAGCTTAATGCGTCACCCCCCTCTGATTTCAGAACTTTTGTAACTGGAAGAAAATAGTTTTACCTTAGTTGATTAATGCGTCACACTTTTCTGATTTCACAGCTTTTGTAAGCAGGCATAAAGACTTGCGTCACACCTCCTCTGTAAGAGGTTTTTTTGCGGATATCAGTACTTTTGTAAGTTTGTAAACAACTCTCTAGCTGCCATAGTTCTAGAGGTATGAATCATCCCTCTGGAATCTGGAAGTGGCGTTATCCCGGGATTAGGCCACATTTTCCCAAAACCATGAAACACGTGTACGCTAAAACTTAATTCTCTACAACTTCGCCTTTGGAAGAAACTTTCTAACTCTCATAGTTCTAGAGATTTGGTTCATCCTGCCTAATTATGGAAGTGACCATATACCAGGATTGGGCCATATTTCCCCAAAACCCTGAAACACGCGTTCGCTTAAATTCAATTCTCTACAACTTCGCCTTTGGAACCA
>CM055405.1:5551324-5585458 GCA_029228625.1 Pseudolycoriella hygida | reverse complement strand
AAAACCCTGAAACACGTGTTCGCTTAAATTTAATTCTCTACAACTTCGCCTTTGGAACCAACTTTCTAACTCTCATAGTTCTAGAGATACGGAATACATTTCATGAAACTTTCAAAACCTTACAACGTCAAAAAAAATTGCCACGAACAAAGAAAGAAAGAAAGAAAGAAAGGTTTACCAAATTGACTAGTTAAAAATATTCGATTTGAGTCCATTTCCATACAAAATAGCAAAATTGTTTAATTCATATCTTCGGAACGATTGAACCGATTTTAATGAGTGAAAAGGCACTTCGGCCTAAAATTTTCCGTAGAATCCGGGAAAAATATTTTCCGGGGGATACGTCGCTTGGGGGGGGGGGGGAAGTCAAAAAGTTCCTGTATATATGTTCCTTAGTCTACGAAAAAAATTTCTTGTGAATTTTTTGGCGTGTAAGACTTGCGCCACGGGCGCATTGCTACTGCGCGCCCATGATTGATAGTCCGTTATTATCGCACCAGTCGCTTATTATATTTATTACCGTCTGAAGCTGGTCGCACAGATCATTAATGAATTTGCCTCTTAGCAGAGTTGCCTGTCGTCCGAAAAACCTTCTGTCTGATATTTCCTCTCGTTCAGAATTAATAATAGCTCACTAATTACCAGGCACCATAATAATGGCGGAAGTACACCTCCCTGAGGGCACCCCTTGGAAACTGTCACTACGATTGTCGACGTACCACTGTGTACGAAAATCAGCTTGCTGTGTAGCATCCATAGGATCCAACCAGCGATGCCGCTATCGATCCCGTATTTAGAGCAAGTATTTTTGATGGCCCGATATGATAGGTAGTTGAATGCCCCGACATGTCTATAAAGCAGCCAAACGCAAACTCCCCTTGAGACAATGACAGTTCTATATTCTGAACTATATTTTGCAATGCGTTTTCCGTTGATTTACTGCTTTGATACGCGTGTTGTTTAAATAAAATTTTTGTCCCTCTCAATGGTTCGTCTCTTAGTCCAGGCGCATTTGTTAAATTTAAGCTTCCGTCTTTTTAACGGGATAGTTTGAGAGCGTTGCTTCTCAAGTGTTTTTAACATGAAGGATGACAGACTTATAGGTCTAAAATTTTCGGCTAAAGAATAGTTTTTCCTCCCTGGCTTCAGAATGAATATTACCTTGTACCTTTTCCAGCTGTCGGGAATGGCTTTGATACGGAGAGACGCCGTGAATATTTCCTTTAAGATTTTTTTGATGTAGTCTGCGGCTTGTTGCAGCATTGCTGGAAATATGTTGTCTAGTCCTGGTGATTTTAGGGGAGCGAATGAGTTAATAGCCCATGTTATTCTATCCTCTGTTATAATTCTTCCAATAAGCTCCTCATGTACGACTCCTTCAAATGACGAGAAAAGTCTATTATGTTCCTCTACAGTCGTGATTTTGCAGCCTGGAAAGTGAAATTCAAGTACACTCTTGTAAGAATCCTCCTGAGTTTTAGTATATTCTCCATTTGGTAAAACTAGTGAGCCTATCATTTGCGTGGGATCCTTAGATACAATTTTGAATATTCTTGCTGATCTCACTGCATTGGTTCATCCAGCCCTTTCTTTCCTTATACCTTAGCTTTTTATTGTACAGCCGCAATTCGCGGTAGAAAGACTCGAAATTGCCAGAGAGCTTGCATTTATTGAATAACTTTCGAAACTTTTGCCTTTGTTTCCTATCCTCAGTTGTGTAGTAGGGAACCGTATTACCAGCTTTGTGTTTGAGTACCGAACACGCTTTGTCATACGCTTTGTACGATCTTTGGCATACGATCTGGAGATAGGATGGGATGAGAATGATTACTCTTCTCCAATGCCTCTTTGATAAGACTCACGATATACGGCCATTTTGTTGCAGTTGAATTCCTGAACAGAAGTGGAGGAATCGGATCTACACCAGAAAGATAACACGTGTAACGTAATCAGGCTATCGAAAAACCTTTACTTACTTACTTACTTATCAGCCTTTCTAACTCAAGCGGGTTTTGGCTGACTCTACAACGTTTCTCCATCTGGAGCGATCCTTTGACGAATAAAAATTAGTAAATGTTATGGAATGCTAAATAAGAAGAAAATTTTTAGCGATGTGGCGAGTCTATTGTTTAGTTAATCAACATAACTTGGTTCATTCAATTAGGTGATGACTCCTTTACCACATAAGATCATTAAATGTAAACCAAAAATGCAAATCTAATAATTCATAAAAGCATTTTGTGTCAAGCATATCGCTACTTTCATCCGATCAGTGTCATCAGATATACGATGGTTATTGTTAAATTATTTAAGCAAAATCAAACTTGCGGTAAGATATTTGCAAAATTTATTGATTTTATTAACAATTGAATGCTTTTGTCTAGGAAATATTTTATTCAAACAATTTGTGGTTTGAAAGAGTTCAGTGAGTATCTTCGATACCTAATGCAAGAGATACTCAATTCGATACAAACAGAAGCGATTATCTTCTTTTCGAAGGCTATTGTGACGATGTTCGATTTTATATCAGTTTTTTTTCGTTATTTATATTTTATGATATAATGGAATATGTTGTACAGTCATGTGCGGTATTTGATTTATTTTGATTGGGTACTCTATGAAATCAAGATTGTTTTCATGCATAAAATCATCGCGGTTAATATGGCAGGTCACCATAATTCATCTTTAATATCAATAAATTGAATTATTTTATTATTTCATTATTTGCTCAAACAATAATAAAATATTAATGAATATTTAAGATTAGAGGTAAACGATTCTTAAAAATCCCTCCACAAATTATAAAATCTTTTATAGATAGAGAATTTAACATGGGATTGTATACGTGTGAAACAAATTTTCAACGAGCTTCTGTCAACAGTGACCAAATTGAAAAAGTGTCAACAAAATCACTAAAGTCTTAAAAATTACAAAAAAGCGTTTATTTTTTTTAATTTCTGTCACATGATTTAAGGAGTAGTTCACCCCTCGATTTAAGGTTAAGGTTACTACTCAGCACTCAATGTCTGCAGCATTCCATTGATAACTCGTGATACCTGTTATTACCTCTAATTGGGGATGGGGGGGTAGGACGCACGTTTGACTCACCAGAATGCATATTTATCGAGTTATTAACGATGTAAATATGCTGGCATCATCATCATCATCATCATCATCAAACTTTATAGACCGTTAGTACCTTCCGGTGTGAGGTCTTTCTGTCGCAACCCCAGATTGGTGAACTATCGTCCTCCATGCCCTCCTATCGCCCGCCAAGGAGATGGTTTGTTCGCCCAGAGAAAGTCCCCTAACTTCTAAATCTGATTTAATTGAATCGATAAACCTTCTCCTTGGTCTACCCCTTGGCCTAACACCCGGGACCTGTGCATCCAAGATCCTTTTCGGTAGCCTGTTATTACTCATCCTTTGAACGTGCCCGAACCAGCGCAGACGACTGGCCCTTGCCGCCTCTTCCACTGACGAAATCCCTAAGTTTTCCCTAATGTCGCCGTTCCTTATATGATTATCCCACTGCTCCCTCCTATTAACCTTCGCTATATTCCTAAGAACCCTCATATCAGAAACCTCCAGACCATGCACGAGATATCCGCAGTCAACCCAACTCTCACTACCATACAGAATTTTCGGCCGGAATATTGACCTGTGAATAGCTAACTTTGTTCCGCTACTTAATTCCCTTTTGTTGAACACGTGCGACCTCAATTGACTGGCCACCGCGTTTCCCATTTTCCTCCTTTCCTCAAATTCCCTAACTAACTTGCCATCCTCTGAAAAAATGGTTCCTAAGTACTTGAATTCAGAAACCTGCTCCAGCTCCTCCCCATTTAAATTGCAAGCTATCTCCTTCCGAGCTTTGCCGACATGCATGTAAATATGCTGGCAACACTGAAAAAACCGGACGTCATTTATGGATGGCCCCTTACGATCAAGTAAATTCTGTCATGATATAGAGCAGAACATTCCATTAGCACAGCTGAGTTGTGATTCGAACAGTTGATCTGTGTGGAAATGTCAAAACAAACACATCAATTTTTATGTAGAAAATTTAAGTGGACGTTTTGTTTTTTATGTTTTGTGCTTTGAGAAAAATAAACACCGAAGACTGAAGCGAAAAGGAAACTCAAATCATAAAATGTTGTCTATTTGTTAATATGTGCAGCACAGTGTGAATCATTTTGTTAACTTTAACCCAAGTATCTTGACGGGTCTGCGATAAAGCCACACTGCTGTGATTCGGCATAGAAAATTCAAAAACCTACCTTCCGCCAAACAGCGCATTTGAAGTCCATTTAAGAACAGCAAAACCTCTAGCCATTTTGTTTCAGTCACTGAAATGTTTTATCGTTCAGTTGAATTCATTCGGAACAACTTTCAACAAAATGGTTAACGAAACAATGAAATACGACTAGGAACACACAATTCGCACGAATTAAACACAAATCTTTACTTTGTTACCTTTTTCCTGGAATAAAAATAATAAAAAAACATATGAAGGGACCCGTACGTATCAGAATAGATAGATGCGGCAAACAGAGTTGATGTTACGAAAAGACTGGAACGTATTTAAGTAAATGTTGCATTCAGAGTAGACTGTATTGGAAATTGCCCGTAGGGCAATTTTGGAAAACCAGTCCGAAGTAACGGTGTAAAAAAATTCTCCGAACGCACAAAATTGACCTCCAAATAGAGAAAAATGTTCTCCTCAATTTTGTCTACAACATAGCAAAAAACCATTTTTTGGGCTAGAGCTGACCTTAGTACTGACCTAGGGCCCTAAGTAGAGGCCTCGGACACATACTTCCATAGACAAAAATGTTTCCCTAAATTTGCTCTGCAACATATCAAAAAACATTTCTTTTTGTTAGGGCCGTCTTTAGGACCAACATGAGGCCCACTTGAGCCCTAAGCACAGTTCTTCCATAAATTGTCGGCCGTGCCGAGATCTTTCAAAGAAAAAAAAGTTTTTGAAAATCGGAAAAGATTTACTCGAGTTATGTACAAAAGACCAAAAACCACATAAACGGCCCTAGTTCATTGGCCCTTGGGCCTACAGTGCCCAGATTCAATCCCATAAAAGATTTTTAGATTACCTTTCAGGGAAAGAAAAGTTTTTGAAAATCAGTTGAGTTTTACTCGAGTTATCGTGTTGACAGACGGACGGACATTTGTTTATTGCTGATTCGTCATCTAAGAACCATGATCGGCGCTCCCCCTACTCCCGGGTCGAAATTCGACTGGTTACAAACGTCGTCTAAAAACATTTATTTCCTTCAAAAGCTGAACTTGTTATTGTTTTTGTTTTGACATTTCCACACAGATCAACTGTTCTTATTAACTGTTATAACGAAATGGAATGCTCTAAGAGCCTTTTTTGATCAGAAAATTCCAGCTTATCCTGGGGGTCACGCGTCAAAATGAGAGAAATCGCATACAAGTTTAAATTGAAACTTATTCTCAATTCTCTTTTTCATTCCTAATTTTTTGACAGCTGGCACCGAGGTAAGTTAAATATATTTGGTTTTTGCTCTCCTTCGACAGTGAGGAAAACTGCTGGCTTTGTGTTCATAAATCTACTACAGTTAAAACTTTTTTGAGATAAGTTCGCCAAAAATTACTTTATTCTAACCAAAGACTGCATGTAAATTTAAAAAGAATCGACTTTTTGAAAAGTCAAGAATCCTACTTGACTTTTGCCGAATTTCCATATTAGACCTGTCCAAAATTCTATGTTGTCGAAAAGTTAGGAGGCCCGTCCGGAAAACGGTGTCAAATGGTCCACCGAAAAAAGTTTCTATGGGTCGGATGAAATCCAGAGCGATTTAATGGGTGCTCAATGGCGTTAAATGTGAAAAATGACCACAATTCGAGCATCAATATCTACATCGGCAAGTGTCCGAATATTCTTGTTGATGAGCTTGTTTTCTAGGTTTTTTCTTCCTCTAAAAATTGTTTCTAAGAAGCTAGACTGGAAATGAATCCCTTGTATGAGTTCCACACGACTAACGTAGTGTAGCATTTTTGCAAAAATTGTTTCCACTTCAATTAAGTGAAAGTCATACTGATGGGAATTGCTTTAGAGTCTAGCTTCTTGGAAACAATTTTTAGAGGAAGAGAAAACCTACAAAACAAGTCCATTAACAAGAATATTCGGATACTTGCCGTCGAAGATATTGATGCTCGGATTTCGGTCATTTTTCTCCTTTAACGCCATTGAGCACCTATTAAATCGCTCCGGATTTCATCCCATCCATAGAAACTTTTTTTTGTGGGCCATTTGACACCGTTTTCCGGGCAGGCCCCTAACTTTTCGAAAAATTAATTTTCTCGTACATTTTTGGACAGGTCTATTCCATATACAATTATATCAAAATAAAATTACATAATCACCATTTTACCTCTTTCAGGAGTCATTGTCTCTTTGTTCTCTTAGACAGAGATGTTAGTACGTGAGTTAAAGAGCAGGAAGAAGGTATGAAGGGTTGAGGTTATGATTTTTTCAGTCTAAAATTTTTGATGTCTAATTTTATAGAAATTCGTCAAAAGTGAAGTGGAATTCTTGACTTTTCACAAAGTCAAAAATTGTTTGAATTTTTCTGTATCTAAAGTAATTTTAGCGAAAATCTTTCAAAAGTACTAGATTTATGAGCACAAAGGTAGCAGTTTTCCCTTCTGTTATAAGCTACGTATAACGCAGTAAATTTACTCAATTTGTGCTGAGAATTACTTTTCCGCGGTTCAGTTGGTTTAGGAAAGGCTATAGAAGAGCTATGCTGTCGTAATAAGGAAAAAAAAACTTAGAGAAAATCAGCGAAAATCAAATTAGCGGCAAAATTAAACAAAACACTCGGCGAGAACCTTTTGTTTAATTTTGTCGCTAATTCGATTTTTTTTCGGCGAATTTCGTTGAAAATCTCAGCTGATTTTCTCTAATTTTTTTCGTTGTGTACAATTTCGTACATTGTCTGTGGTCGTTACAATCTGGACATCATGTAATGACAAAATGTGTAAAAACTTCGAGCAATAAAGGAATCACAATTCCAACTCCTACTCACAAAAAAAATGCTAAATTCAAATGTAAAACATTTTTAAACATTCCGTGCATCCAGGAAACATGTCATTACTAACCCCAAACAAATTCTAATAATTACACATAAAAGCGTAAATAATGAAAACCTCGCTCGCTGAAAGCAAATTTTTTACCGTCATTATTTCCATACGACGACATATAAAATCAAAATAAACATTTTCATGTTCTGTTTCCACACAAACTACTGAAGACATTAAAATTTGGTACCAGTTACGGAAATAGAGACCATTCGACACGAATGACATCCAATGGTCATTGATATTTCCTATTCCAACTGGAGTATTTCCATATTTGTGTATAGGAGTTTTTCTTTTAGTTTTCACAATTTACATCGTTTTGTCGAACAAAGTATATAAAAACTTTTTGTGTCATGCTATAACTATGTGTTTTATCGATAATATTGTGATTATGGAAAGGTAGGTTTATGGGAACGTTTAGTGGATAAATTACAGATATATGTTTCGTTGTATTCAAAGTTCTTTTTTTACCGAAGCCATAAGTTGGATCAATAATAAATTATCTTTTGTTTCTACTATTTACTAGCACGTCAGGGTTAATGAATTTCTAGGTCAAAGACTTAAAATATGATTAAAATTCGGAAAAAGTCCACAAAATACGAAAATATTTCGACCAATTACAAAACTAATAGATGTTCAAAATTTTACCTCTTACTTAGGCAATAGGAATAGTTCAACACCTCAGCCAGACTGAAAGTTCATTGAAGCTCGTAGTATTTACTGATTTCATAGAGCGTGGCTCTGGTTAAATGAACAAAGAAAGTCGCTGAACTTGAGATTTTATTCCTGAATCTGAAAAATAATACTTCCTATAAGATTCGAAACATGAGGTACTTATAGGGTGGAGCGTTTTTGGGCTATTATTTTTTTACCCTTTTAGAAATAAGATTTCAATAAGATTCCAAAAAGACCTACAATTGAAATTTGATGCTCCCGCTAGCCAGGGTTTCGTCTGACTTGTTTCAAATATTACCAAATCTATGAACATTAGGGTGGTGCAAAAAACTAAACTGTCGAAAAGTGAGGGGCACCATCGTTTAAAAAAATCTAAATGGGTCCCTGATAAAAAGTGTCTATGGAGGCAACTCAATCTGGAGTGATCTAGGGGTTCCTCAAAATCAAAATAGTCAAAAAAACCCAAAAGTTTTTTTATTAACATAATAAACTTTTTGGATTTGTTCTTGATAAAAATGTTATTATTTTTGGACCCGTACGAAGCACAAAGGTCCTATACGTTTGTTACAAACAATTTTATTGTAACATGGGGTAGATCGAAGTGGGAGGGGGTGGGATGCATCTATTATCGTCTCGAGATGACGAATCAGCAATAAAAAAAATGTCCGTCCGTCCGTCTCCACTTTTTTGTCCAAACGGCTGAACCGATCAGCCTATACTTTTTTTCCCTGAAAGGTACATGCCTCCCATGATTCAAATTCGAAGATGAGCGAAATCGATTGAGTGGTTCCGGAGATATGGTCGAGGAAGTGACCAAAAACATGGTTTTTCGAAGATCGGTGAAGCTTTTTCGCAAATATCTCAGCAAGTATAGCACGGAAATTCCTCATTTTGGTGTCAAATGAAAGCATTTGATGTCACAAAACTGGGAAATTTTTGTGGGAATCGGTAAAGGGGTCTGAGCACTGGGACCAATGCAATGGACGAAATTTAGATTCTTGGCCATATACGAAAACAGTTTTTGGACCCGTACGAAGTACAAAGGTCCTATACGTTTACTACAAACAATTTTATTGTAACATGGGGAAGGTCGACGTGGGAGTTGGGGGGTATGCATTATCGTCTAAATATGACGAATCAGCAATAAAAAAAATGTCCGTCTGTCCGTCTGTCTGTCCGTCCGTCTCCACTTTATTTTTTCAAACGGCTCAACCGATCAGCCTAAGCTTTTTTTTTCCCTGAAAGGTACATGCCTCCCATGATTCAAGTTCGAAGATGAGCAAAATCGATGAAGTGGTTCCGGAGATATGGTCGAGGAAGTGACCAAAAACATGGTTTTTCGAGAGTCGGTGAAACTTTTTCGCAAATATCTCAGCAAGTAAAGCACGGAAATTGCTCAATTTGGTGTCAAATGAAAGCATTTGATACCAAAAAACTGGGGAATTTTTTTTTGTTGGAATCGGGTCAGGGGTCTGGGCACTGTGAGCCATGGAATGGGCGAAAACAAATGTCTCTGCCCAAAATGATAAGAGATAGTTTTTTTTCAGTATTTGCTTAAATACGCAATACAGAGATTTGCTTTCAAAGGCAAAGTTGTAGAGAATTAAATTTAAGCGAACATTTGTTTCAGGGTTTTGGGGAGATATGGTCCAATCCTGGTATATGGCCACTTCCATAATTGGGCAGAATGACCCAGATCTCCAGAACTATGAGGAGTAGCAAGTTGCTTCCAAAGACAAAGTTGTAGAGAATAAAATTTTAGATAACACTAGTTTCAGGGTTTTAGGGAAAAATGACTTAGTCCTCGGATATAAGCTTTTCTAAATTTGAATGGTCTGAGACGTACTTCGGTAGGGCCTTTGACATTACCTTGGGTAATTTCTACGGATCTTTGAAATTCTTACAGTTATAAAAGAACAGAAAACGTTGGATTGTTTGCTTATTTGTATATTTAGGTACGTTCGAGTCACTTTGCTACATCTATTCTGTTTGTCACATCTATTCTGATACGTACGGGTCTTTGGTTATGTTTTTAAATTAATTTGATTTGCCTAATACCCCTCTCAACCCGAATCGCATAATTAAATTAAATTTCAACAAAAACTTGAAAAAAACTTGACCAATTAGTCATGGGTTATTGTCAGTGAATATAAATGGGAATTTCTAAAAATAAAAGGCAAAAACAAAAAACCGATTTTATGTCGACTTGGTCAAGCTTTTTTTTTCAATTTTTTGTCGAAAAAGTCGTAGCTGGAGGTACTTTTCGATTTTTTTCTTAGGTAAATCGCTGTTTTTCAAATCTAATATTTATAACCAGTTGTTGCTCGAGTACTTAAGAAAATTTTGAGTGGTTACTGAACAGTTTTATGTTCATTAGGGTGGTCCAAAAATGTATGGAAAAATAAAGCTGTCAAAAAGTGTGGGGCACCAGCATTTAAAAAATTTAAATTGCTCCCTGATAAAAAGTGTCTATGGAGGCAACTCAATCTGGAGTGATCTTGTGAATGTTTTTTTTTTCAATTTTTTGTCGAAATTTAATTTAATTATGCGATTCGGGTTGAGAGGGGTATTAGGCAATCCTTTGATTGAAATTAGATAATAGGGAGTTAGATGGGAGGTTTATGGAACGATAGGCTGCAGGATCCAGTGGGAAGTTAGTAGAAGGTTGGGAGGGGCATTTAGTGTAGGTGGTGTATTCCAAAATACATGCTTACAATTAGATTGGTACGAAGAACAAAGTGTTTAAAAAAAATCAATAAAATGTTCAGCATCACTTCAATCTTGCTCTTTGCACTAAAAAGAAACTGTTTCCATTCCGATTCATCATTGAGACAGTACAGAAATAAATTCATCTTCTACGTTAATTGAATCGAGATGAGTAATTCGACGCGCCTCAAACTTTTTGTAAAAATTTTTATATGCGATATGCCTCAAGGTGTGTCGTTGAAATCTTTTAATGAAATAGAATAGATTTCGAAACATTGATACCCAGGGATTTATCATGTTTTTCAGTTTCAAATAGTATATGAGTAAATATAATATTTTTTTTATTCATTCCGTGCTGATCGATTATTATGTATTTCATCAATGTATCTTCGTTGATGATTTGATGCAATAACAATACCTTACATTCAGTTTTATAAAGAAAGGTCACAAGAAATTTTGTACAATATTTTTAGAAAGAAAATTGAATAAATTCGATATGCGTGTCCATTTTATTTATATACCCTCAAGTCAATGACGTCGCTATGAGCTATAAGGGATGTTTCTGACAGATAAATAATTTTCTCATTTAAGAAACAATGTGAAATTGTTTTGTGTGTTTTAAGTCTTTGCCTTTATGACGATAACAAAATTCTATCCTTTAAATGACTAAATTTCCAAGTGACCATTCATCACTTTCATCCAACCGTGTAACGAAAACAATTGATATTTGAAATGATATTTTTTTTTCTTTAATTTAAATGGAACTTTTCGTCCTGTTTGTATACCTTTTCATCTATTTAGTGCTACGCTGAAACTGTACAATATACTCTTGTCGTGTACATTATTGTTGAAGACAATTCCAAAAATATCTTTCGTAATAAAATAATGAAAAACTTTTCGGTCTTAATACATTTTCCGCCGCAAAACAATGTTTTGTAATTAACTTTTGAAGAAAACTTTGTTTTTCAAGTTCAAAAGAAAGTAAATTATCTTTTGGGTCATCGTTTGAGTGGATTTCTGCGTTGATGTTGTCAACGACCCTTATATGCCTGTAGTTATAAATTGGGACATGTTGAATTGTTCGTCTCATCTATATTATATGGCCACAAAAGTTGTGCTGTGTGTTAGATAAAAATCAAAATTATAGCATCGTGTGGAGGGTTGCAGCTAAACTAAGTGAAAAGTGAAAAGTGAATTTCATGTAATAATCTAATTTGAACGCACAAATACAGAAGTAACGCAGTTTGGTGGCAGTAAGTTAAAAAACTACATACTTTGTGGAGAATGCAATAAGTGAGACATTTTCGAAAGTATCCCGTTTTTATAATGAAACCATTTTATTCAGACTTGAAACTTTCTTGTTCTTCTTGCTTTAAGTGTATAGTTTTTGAGTTTATTCGACTTTGTGATGCTATAAGAGCAAGTAGTGAAAGTATTGCGAGATGAATCAACTGCCGGCAATGAGGGAGATGAGCCCACAACTCACACGACAGTTTGAATTAATGACAGCCATTAACTAAAAATCTGGAGCACACAACAGTTTCAAAATAGAACTCCATCCAAATACAACTCCAGAAAAACATCGATTAATGTATGAATGATGTAACATTCTCTCCTTGAACACCAAATCCTAACTGAGCGGATTTTAATATATCATCTAAGCTAACATTATAACCAGCAATTTTACCTGTCATGGGTTTACAAACAATACCCACGGATATCTACCGCACATATCATAATAGAGAAATCTTTTTGAACATTACCACATTTAGTAATTTCCACAAATGATACTATAGATCCTTTTGGTCCGCTCATCATTTGGATTTTAATTGAAACTTCAATAATTTGATACAAGGTAGCGCTATAAAACTCTATTGTGAACTGAATTACGCTATAAGCGACATACATTTGCTGTCACGTTTTTTCGCAAAATGTCAAATTAAAAAACTGAGACAGCAAATGTATGTGGCTTATAACGTAATTCTGTTCGTTAGTGAGTTGATTTTACGCTTATACCGTACGTATATATCGTACGAAATTTGATTGTAACTGCAACTTTTTTCTCCTTGAAATTCTAGAAATTCTACGTAATTCTGTGGTGGAATCATATTAATATGTCCCTCCTATCAAAAGATAAGTTCCAGAATTGTTTGTTGTCTCAATCGGTGTATCGGTGTTCTGCGCCACTGTTTTGGATGGAGTTCGAAGCTGTTGTGGAGATCCTGGCCCGATAATAGTAATTTTCTGTTCGCCACTCAACATTGTAAATAATTTGACAGTTGATTATTTGTCAACAACAGGGTTGTCATCCTCTGGATTTTATTCTGATTATTGGCGCGATAAATTTAAACACGGCACATTTTCGAAAATTCGTAATAAATGTGAAATAGGAGAAAGCTTGTGGATGAGACTCCCGCAGCTTCGGAAGTTCGTTTGATTTGTTTATTGTACCAGACGTGTTTGCGTTTTTGTTTTTGTTTTTAAGTTTGCCGGAAACCGAATTAATATTCTAAATTGGAAGGTGCAAAATTCAAAGCAAGGCACTGTGAACTGAACCCATTACTCTCAAGCAGGGCATCTGTTCTCGCTTGGGGGCCAACAACATGACGCCATGTATCACAAGACCGAAGAAACAATCACCGGGTGGTATCACGTCTGCAAGCGTAAGCTCTCAACCGACATCAATTGAAAGCAGTGGTCCGGAAAAGAGCCCAGAATTGAATATATGCCCCATCTGTAAGAGCGGTTCTTATCACCTCTTCGACATCATAGAAAACGATTCTACAGGGGATTGCCTATTTGAGTCGGTTTTAGATTTCTTGAAAAAAGACGTGTCCAATTGTACAAATGTACCAAACAACGTACAAGATTTACGAAAAATGGTGGCGGACTACATACTAAAACCAACGGTCAGAGATGAAGAGTCGAATTTTGATCGTTATCGCATCCACCTAACCAACAATCTACAGGGAAAAATACCGAGTTTTTCTTCCATCGACGCATCAGTGGGAACGTTGAAGGTGGACTATGCTAATTAAATGTCAACTACACAACAATTTGGAACCACAGCGGAGTTATGCGCTATGTCAGAAATATTTAACTTTTGATTTTATGTCATTCAGCGGATGGACAACAGTAACTACAAATGTTACGACTACGGTTCAATAGGTAAAGTCTTGGCTCACCAACTTCTCCCAACGAATCACCTGATGTTCACCGCTGACGCTGGCGATGGTCATTTCCAGTTGCTATCGCCGATTACATTGCCCGCAGACCCATCCATCCCGTTAGGTGTATATAAACTAATCGAAAGCTACACATCATCCAGAACAACTTCAATAGTCCCAACGAACTTTAATGGTTTTTCGGAGTCCTCAAACGAACCGGAACAGACCGATGCTATAAACATTTCCGATGCTGATTTCGACGACTTCATAATACTGTTGGCCCGATGTAAATCAAACATCAGGATCTTGAAGAGAGTGTCGCGGGCAGCAAGAATTCTGGCGGCGAATCGAATATCACAATACATTGAGCAGTGTTTAGCCAGCCCACATTTATCAACGAATTGGAAAAACCTGCTAACGTTTAGTTATACTTCGCTACGAGTTCCGGAGAAAGTCAATAATGTGTCACTAGCAACTTTGGTAAAGAGAAACATTGTCAAGCCGGAATTAATGTTCACAAAACGAGCCAAGAAAAAGCCAATTACGTTATCAAAGCGAGTTGAATGCAAAGTGGGTGATGGGGACATTAAAGGTGCTGTCAGAATTCTGCCATCCTCAGACACATTGGCACCACAAAATGAATCAACATTTAAACAACTCCAAGCAAAGCATCCACCACCGACCAGAGAATTTTCTTTACCCGATCCACCAGACAATACCATCGTCCCACTGGTGGTGTCTGAAGTTGATGTTTTCCACTCAATCAAGAGCTTTCCAAATGGTTCGGGCTCAGGCGTAGACGGATTACTCCCCCAACACCTTAAGTATCTTACGCTCCCTTCAACAGGTGAGGCCGACGGTTAATCAAGGCGATTACAGTCCTCTCGAATTTCATGTTATCTGGTAAAGTTCAATTAGAATTCATTAAACTCATGTACGGGGCGGTGTTATGTGCATTGGACAAAAAAGGAGGTGGCGTACGTCCAATCGCAATTGGTAACACACTCCGTCGCATTACATCCAAACTGGCAAGCGCAAGCGTTCGTTCAAGAATGTCCACGAAATTCAAACCTCGCCAAGTCGGTTTTGCCGTCAAAGGTGGTTGTGAGGCGGCAGCACACGCAACTAGGACATTCATCAAGAAGAATTCACACAGGGAGGTTGTAGTCGTAAAAGTTGATTTTCGCAATGCTTTCGATGAGGTGGATCGCGACATATTTCTGAACCAAATGAGGTCGAACTGTCCAGCAATATATCCCTACCTTTGGCAGTGTTACTCGGTTCCATCGTTGCTGTTTTATGGTGATTTTATACTCCTGTCACAAAATGGCACCCAACAAGGGGACCAATGCGGTCCATTACTAATTAGCTCAGCGATACAGTTTGTCGTCGAAGCATTGATTTCGTTGTATTCTACTTAGACGACGGCACCATTGCGGGTGAATACGATTCTGTCCTTCGAGACTTCAAAACGGTAATACACGAATGTTCAAAAATCGGTCTGCAAATTAACCCAACGAAGTGTGAATTGTTCTTCTGCTCGAAAGTGGATCGTGAGGTAGTAAACCGATTCAACGAGTTATCACCGGGAATTTGCGTCGTGAACGATTTTAGTCTACTCGGTACTCCGATCACTGACAGTGCCTTTGACCGAATATTCAACGAAAAGTTAAGTGAGTTGAAGCTGTTGTTTGAACGTCTACGCGAACTGGATAACTATCACATAGCCTTTTACATTCTTAAGAACTGATTTGCGTTATCAAAATTAATATTTCTACTGCGGACAACACCAACGTGGAATCACCTGGAAATTTTGAATGAAATAGACGGAGAAATAAAACTAACATTGGAAACGCTTACTGTTGGGCAGCACAGTCCCGATAACAACACCGATTTACAATAATTTTTTATTCAGCAACATTTTGCTTTTTGCATTTTGCATTTGACTTTCGATTCCCGGAAAAAGAATTGTAAACAAACGGAACATTTTATCATTCGTATAAGTTTGCCAATACCTTCTATAAGAATTGTGAATCGAATTGCTTAATTTTTTTGCCATCATTAAAGTTAATCCGAGTTGATTTAATATTTAGTCAATTTACAGTTTACGGCAGTGCGAGAGTTTATTTAGTTTTTGCGAAAGTGATCGAAGTTAGGTAATTATTTGCGGATGATTGTCGTAAAGATCACGTTGTCATGATCGTTGATTTGAATTTTTTAGATCCGCCAGCGAAAAATATTGATCTACATTAGCCACATTAATATTTACATTAGCTAAGACAATATCCGCACGTAAGAAATTTATAGAATTAGAAATGAATTTAGTCTCCTCATTTGAAGTTACAGTTTTACACTCAACGCACTGTCCGCCATACAGATTAATATTGAATCGTACTGTAGATACTAAAGTGAGATATTTACATTGTTAGATTACGCAAAGATTTTCTAATCGATTGTTTGAATGAATTTTAGGAAATAGTGGAAAAATTCAGCAGCGCTAAAGGTTTTTGATCTACCTGCGGTACGGAGTTACGAAGTTGCTGTCAGCAACACTGACGAACTCACATTTAGACGACGAGACATGGTCCCTGCCAATCAATGCCGGCGACAGGTGCGTAAGGTTCTTGACACAGCCCTACCTGCATTTTTATCTTCGGTCTCTGCTAGTTCTCCCATGGTTAGAATCATGTTAAACCTGCCAACGCTGGCCATCGCTGAAATAGCTGGATTTGAAGATAGTCTAAAGGCATGGAACCGCTTATATTCGGAATCGACTGTACCAGAAACGCCGTCAATCCAAAAACAATGGGACAATGCTGTTGTTCAACAATCTCTAAACTCACTTCATTTTATCCGTGACGAAGATTTTTGGGTTGGGTTTGAACATTTGTTCACCGCACGTATGTATTTGTGGTTCACAAGTCAACAAGAAGGGTCATCATGGACTGAAATGTAAAATAAGCGCCGGTCGACACGCACGTCACACCGAAATAAATTCAATCATCAAACGCGCTCTGGTGTCTGCTGAAATACCGGCAAGATTGGAACCTACCGGCTTGGTCAGAGCCGATGGCAAGAGAGTAGATGGAATGTCATTGATTCCGTGGTCCAAAGGAAGCACACTAATCTGGGACGCAACATGCACCGACACGCTCGCTCCAAGCAACATACGATTCAGCTCGAGACAAGCCGCTGATGACAAAGCGCTACGAAAAGAAAAGAAATATGAGTCGTTGATCGACCAAAATTACCATTTCGTTCCATTCGCCGTCGAGACCATGGGATCATGGAGCCAAGCAGCTTTAGATTTCTTCAAAGAACTAGGCAAAAGAATCGCATGGGCAACAGTTGAACCACGGTCTAAGTCCTTTCTCAAACAAAGCCATACAGAGGGGCAATGTCGCCGCAGTGATGGGAACCTTCAAAGACACAGACAGGATGGGAGAAATATTTTATCTACTGTAATATGTTTCGTAAAATGCACTTTTAATTTTGTGCGAATGCTGGAAATAAATTTACCTATTTCTTAGTTCCACTTCCGGTTTAAACGGCGGCCATTTTGAACTTTTGCAGTGCTAACATTTATCACAAAGATCTGATATACAACTCTCCCGGACAAAATTTTTCAGTATTTTGCATGGTTTTCGAAAAGAGTTTTGACAGAACTTTCGGGATTCTGTCCCACCGTGCGGAGTTAAAAATTCAAAATTTAAGCAGCTTCCAAAGTTTTAGGTGCAACCGTACACATCGATGAGATTTCGGTATGAGAACAATGAAATGGTTATTTTAGCAGCTTCATTAGGAAGTGACATTCGATGAAAACCAGAAATTAGGCCTGGGTATATATTCGTTCGTGAAGTGAAATTTTGACAGAAAATATATGGAGACTTTCTGTCACATTTTTAGCTGGCTCTGAAATAATAACAGAAAGTCCATATATTCTGTCAAAGGTTCACATCACTTCTATGCTTAAATGCGGAATGGGAACACGCAGCATTAGCGAAGTATAAAAAAATGAATGCACACTTCATTCATTGAGGAAAGAAAAACGAGAAATGTATACTACTTTATTGTTCATGCGATGGACTGGGGAACTTATCAAAACAAATGAAGTTGGAATAAACATAATTCATTTTAACAGGCAATGAAGTGAATATCTGTGTTAGAAACTAAAATATATTGGACTCCTGTAACCTACCTACAGCCAGACAAAACTTTTCATTCGCGTTCGGGCTGCGTTTAACGTAACTCTATATGTTTTTTTTATTCATGTGTAGTGTGTAGAATGAATGAATATGGGAATAGAAAAGAACTGGAACAAAATTTATAAAGAAATATATGTTGAAAAAAAAAATCGTAAGATCAAAAAACTCTGAGGGCCATCTGTTTATTATACGTTTAATATGTTTGTGTGTGCTACTCGTTAATGTCGAATGAGGGTATACAATAGCAAAAATACCCTTTCCTTAGGGGTCGTTTTTTTATACTCAAATGATGTAAGGTTTTTTGTCGGCAAAAATAAGATTTGTTAAGTGCATGTACGGATATTATGTGTTATATCACAACGTGACACTAAAAAAAAGTTTTTAATTATGAAAAATAGTTTTTATGAAATATTTAATTTTATACTTTTGACTGACATGTTTGTTTCGTATTTTTATGACTACGGTACATACACAGCAAATAACGAAATTAAATTTATGTGATTTTTTTTAATAAAATGTTGACGAATATAAATTAAAAATTAATTCGGAAAGTTTCACTTTTTAATTAAGTATGAAATTATTTAGATTTATTATTATCCGGAAAACACATTAATGCCTAAAGGTTGAAATTCATTCATCGTTTCTTTCCATGAATTCGCAACGGTAAGTTCACTTCAGTTATTGAAATAATTATAATTATAGAATCCCAAAAAATTGCTAGTTTAAATCAACCTTTTGGGGATTTGCAGAGCTGTGCCTAGCGGAGCTATTTCTAGCGGCGATACTAGCGCTAGCGGTAGCGCCGCTACTTTTACAACATTACTAGCGCTAGCGCGTTCTAAATTTTTTGCTAATACAAAGAGAGAGAGAGAGATAAACTGTTTTCAAATGTGCACTGGAAATTTCGAGCCGAAACCAGTGAGTTTGTCATATAACAACGACACTCTCAATGGTTTGGCATCCCTGCATAAAAGGCTTAACGCATTGCATAGAATCAAAATTTTTTGGACCAAGGCAGATATTTGTCTCATTAAAGAGCATTTAAATGTTCATTTAAAATATTTAGGGTAAAATTGCAAGGCTGCATACGTGGAAAGGTAGAGGGGATCAGATGCAAAGTATACAGATAAACACGGAAGGTCGGAAGATAGTGCAAATTCGCAAAAACACAAGGAACCCTACTGTGAGGTGAATTTATGTATATATCGAAACACATACGCACAACCTGTTTTAGATATAAGTATTGGTGCCATAGAAAACTCACCTCAAAGTAGGGCTCCGTCGAAAGTCTGATACAATGAGGGTCAGCATTACCTCCGTGTTTATATACTTTGGATCAGATGCTCAATTTTTTTCAAATAACTACTAGCGCTAGCGCGATTTACTAGCTCTGGCCCAAAAAGCAGCGCTACTAGCGGTAGCGCCGCTAGTTTTCAGATGGAGGTAGCGCTAGCGGCGCTAGTAAAATTCACTAGCGCGCACACCTCTGGGGATTTGTCATATTTATACCCCAAAACAAAAAACTAACCAACTCCTGGGTCGAAATTCCCATGGTAATCCAGGTCAGATTCAGGTTGACCATGTCCTGATCCCTGAGTGATAAACTATACTATCAATTCAACTTATTCTTCAAATCACATAACTCTACAGTACATTATAAACATAAATTATGGTAAATATGGAATCACAACACGCACATTTTACGCACAATCCCAATTAACCGAATAAAGATAAAAAGAAAAAAATGTAAAAAATATGACATTGAGGGACAATGTATGAACGAGCATCCAATAAATGATCCTCACAGCATAAACGACTGAAGAATTATGCAGGTCAATTCATTCGACCAAATTCATATTTTTTATTGTTAATGTTGACATTAATATTTTCCGTAAAAAATGTTTATCAATCCCAATATTCAATAGAAAGGACCTTTCTGTATTATGTTAGCTGTCAGTTAATAAAAATTGAGTGAGATCGTTTTTATAGATAAATTACAATTCGCATTTTTTATAGGGACGAACCTAGTGTTTTAGTGGATGAGAATACAGTTGAAAGGACATTCTGAGCGGGAGTGGAATTTCTATCACATAGAGTTACTTTGACTTCTAAATATCTACTTTGACTGAATCTTACAAAATATACAATTCCTTGATGACAGTGCAAAATACGTTGTTCTTTGGTATCTGACTTTCTTGCACAAAAAAACGTATTTCTTGACAGTGTGAAACGAAATTTTATTGATGAAATTAAGTATGAATGATATCCTATTGCTCAGTACTGGACATAATCGTTTTGATAAATTGTTTACCTTTGTGTACTATAAAGTTTTATATTCTTCAACGTTTTGTGTAATATTGTATGGTCCTCTCGGAGGGTCCTGTAACTCGGGTCAGTGTTTTTAGATCAAAAAAAATTTTTTTTGCAATATCATTGTGCATATGACATTGAAAAAAGAAAAATTTTGAACAGATTTCTAGTTTTGTCTTCAGAGTGTTGTGACTTCGATTAGGTCTTAGGTCTTTAACAACATTCCACAAAACGCTTTAGTTCAAGATTACGATTTTATATTTTTCACATATTGACGCGCTTAGTGTAGTATCGACTTGTGTCAAAGTATAGTATATTTCACTATGAGATGCATACAGACTTCTCGTCATTCTTGTCATACGTTTGCTTTAATTTGATATAAGCTGATGCCGCACTGAAAGCCCTGAATCAAGTCAGCAAATGCAAACTTTTTTAAAGTTACGACAACTTCTAATAATATTACAAGTCTGGATCTTTAGTTTTCAGTTGAATAATGATTCTAGGTAAAAAAAAACTACATCATAGCCTTGCAGGGCAAGCCACTGGGCAATGGGCATGGGCCTTTTGAAATTTTGAAAATATGGGCATGGGCATGGGCATTTTCAGTGAATATGGGCGCCCATGTAATGCAAGAAAGTGAGAAATATTCCGGGTGTTCCTCATCGGGACGTTAAGTCATATCATCAATAATGTGTTTGCATCTGATAATGCATCATTTTAGTTCTCTGTCATACGTATCTGCAATGTGCAACAGATCGTACTTTGAATGGTAACAAAAAAAACTTTATTCAAAAAAGGATAATCAGACGGGCAATGGTTCTGTTTTTATCTTTTATTTGTCCTATCAAATAGAATAGAACTCATAATTTTTGAAGTGATAAGAAGCAGTTAAGAAGAATCAATTACATTACCGAAATAAGAAAAAGTCCGAATTGTGTTTTTGTCTTATTTATGCTGCTGATGAAAACGGTAAACTACTCAAGCGCTTACAGATACTGAAGTTTTTAGTAATTGTGAATGTGTCTTTTATAGTTCGCATATAGTTCAATAGGTTGCAGAATAAAATCTATCTCTCTTTTAGTACATCCTCATCCAATAAGTCGTGGGCATAGGTGTGGGCTAGGCACAAAAGTCTTGGGCACTGGGCATGAGCTGGGCACTTTTTTGAAAGCAAACGAAGTGACAGTCCAAATGCTTAAGCCAAAATAAAGTCGATTTAAATCAAATGGTTCAGATCGAAATCAGATCTTCACAATTTTTTGGGAGTTCAGATTCGTCTGAATTTGTCTGACGTAACTACGGAAAACGTTTTTCTACGATGGTAGATCCTAGATCCCGTCGTCAACTAGAATCGATAGCTGCTCACACCGAAAATAAGCATGAAATTTATCGAGAAAACTCTTCACAAAAAATCATTGGAATCGGTTATTTGGTGGATCATAATGCTAATCATTTAGTTGCTGAGCCCCGAAAGGGCATCCCGGACTTTGGTGCAGTGTGTTTCAACGACCAATCGTAATCATAAAGAATGTTTTGTTGTTAAAACCATACGATAGATAAATAACCCAATGATATCCTTCCGAAGAACAGACTTTAAAGCTGAGATAAAGCACTTCCATGATCTCCGCGAAAAATGGTTCATAAATGGGAATGTACTCTACAACATATCAAATTTTAATTTCTCGGTCCTTGGTCGACCAATCTAAACTCTGAGACAAATGTGCGAAAACGTCAATGTGCTTTGCAACTAAAAATGTATTGCTTAAGTTATACAGCAGTACGTTGGGGTAAACATTATTACGAATGGAACTCAGCTTAGTGCCCAAGGTCCGTCCTAACACGTTGGACGAGAACCTAAAAAATAATTTATGATATGTTGTAGAAGTGTAGGATTTCAGATTAGGGTCTCAAAGTCGATTTCAGGGTGATTTATACTACATAGAACTGATATGAGTAGATTCTGCACCTCCTGCCAATATTGTTTTTTTGACCGTAGGGGCATTGTGACCCTGGTCGAAGGCGTGGCACGTCAAAATAACAATTTTGGCAAGAGGTGCATATGCAACAGATATATCGAGATAAATAAATTTGGATAAGTTTGAGATTATCGTTCTAGATAGATACAATTTTAAATATTTAGAATTAATTTGATACGAAAATTTTGTTTTATTTTTATAGTTTATTTTTCTAAAAATATAAACCCACATTGACCACTTAACGTGATTTTCTGTCTTAAGTAGCATTTTGCTAAACTATTTTTTTAAATAATTAGAGGAGAAACTTGAAACCGATAATGACCGATAAAAGCAAAAAGAAAACCAAATCAAATCGATGGTATCGTTGGTTTATGTGCAGATTTTACAACATCAGAATGAAATATTCTTCTTCGTTGTATATTTGTTGTTTGAATCGTCTCATTAATCAGTTAAACAAGAATCAATGAACCGTTTTATTGGCCTGAAGTTAAACGATTTTAAAGATTTTAATCAAAATTAGTTGTTTCTTTGTATAATATTATGTCGGTGCAAGACAATTATAAAAACAATGTGTAAAATGCTTACGCAGTTGTTCTTGTAGTTTAGTTTTATAGAAATTATTAGGTTGGTTATGCAACAACGAACTTTATGCAGAAGTTTCACAAAGCTCTTCCCTGCTATGCATACGTTTGTTGCGAGATAAGTTAAATCTCAATTTTTTGAGCATGCAATTTTAAATTATTTTACATCAACAACAAAAGTCCCATTTCGCAATTCATGAGAGTCGATAACTACAGTTGACATTTCACAGACATTTAATGTACCTTTCATTTCTACATTTGACTCCAATGGAATGGCATCTTCAAAATCATGTTAGCATTTCGTTCGGCTTGGCCCCTACAAATAGATTTTAATTGGTTTTCGATATAGAGATCGTGTTACTCGAGACTATCAAACATTTAAAATGTTGCATTGACTTTAGTTAAAATATACTAGAGCGATTATTTTTTGTCCCGTACGAAGTACAAAGGTCCTATACGTTTACTACAAACAACTTTATTGTAACATGGGGTAAATCGAGCTGGGTGGTGGGGGGATACGTTCATTATCGTCAGCAAAAAATGTCCGTCCGTCCCACTCCTTCTTTTTTCCAAACGACTCAACTGATCACCCCAAACTTTTTTTCCCTGAAAGATACATACCCATGTTCAATTTCGAAGATGTGCAAAATCGGTCAAGTATTTCCGAAGATATGGACGTAAAGTGGAGGTCGGACATAGATTTTCGAGCGTCAATGAAATTTTTTCGCAAATATCTCGACAAAAACGAACTGTGCTCCTAGCCAGAATCAAAGCTGCTTGCTCCTACTGCAGAAAAAAGCTCTCCGCAACATACACGGCATTAGACAAAGAATGTCTGTGAAGAATTACTTTAACTCCTCTATTTTACCGATGGACTATTTCAATGCATACCAAACAACGGTCCTAGTATTTATGCTCAAAAATGGGTTAATAAAACATGATATGACCATTCAAACGAATTCGGATATTCACGATCATCACACTAGGAACTGCAATCTACTTCACTCCTCATACTCCCGTTCTCACTTTGGTCAATGTGCGATAACTAATCGAGGTTTCCGATGCTTCAACGCTTTACCTCACTCTTTCCATAATATCAACAGCTTACCGATATTTAAGAAAGAGTTGAGAAGCCATTTGCTAAATCATTTTCATAACTCATCTGACTATCGCTACTTATGGTGACGTCACTGCTACTATTGTTTATTATATTATTTTGATTTATTGTTTTTTTTTAATTTCATTCAATTTTGTTTTGATTTAGATTGATTTATTCTATTAGTTGAAAAACATTTGTACGATTCATTGGCAACCTAAATTGATTATTATGTACGCGACATGTTCAGGCCTAGAGCCTAAAATGTTTTGTTTCTTGAATAAATAAATAAAAAAAAAGCGCACGGAAATTGCTCATTTTGACGTCGAATTGAGTTTCTTGACCATATACGAAAGAAGATGGTTTTTCGTCTATATTTACTTAACTATGCAATATGGAAATTTACTGTCATACGCAAAGTTGTAGATAATAAAATTTTAGATAACACGTGTTGCAGGGCTTTAAGGAAAAATGACCCAACGCTGGTATATGACAACTTCTAGAATTAGTCGGGATGTCCCATATCTCTAGAACTATGAAAGTTAGAAAGTTGCTTATAAAGGCAAAGCTGTAGAGAATAGGGAACACATGTTTCAGGGTATTAAGGAAAAATAACCCAATCCTGGAATGTGACCACTTCTAGAATTGGTTGGAATGACCCATATATCTAGAACTTTGAAAGTGTGTGCGAAAGTGTGAAAGTTGCTTCCAAAGGCAAACTTGGTGAGGATTACACGTTAGAGAAAATAGTTTCAGGATTTAGTGGAAAAACTACGTTGGTCCTCTTAGTGATATGGTGCAGGGGAGAACATTTTGGTCATCAAAATCAATGGTATCAGTCGTACTTTGGTAGGACTTTTGACATTACCTTGGGATCTTTGAAATTCTTAAAGTTATAAAAGAAAATAAAACATATGAAGAGACCCGTACGTATCAGAATAGATGTGGCAAACAGAGTTGATGTTACGAAAAGACTCGAACGTATTTAAGTAAATATTGCCTTAACTCTTAAGTGTTTGAAATTACGTCCACATAAAGTTGTAATGGAAATTGCCGATAGGGCAAAATTGAAAAACCCTTCCGAAGAAACGGTATAAAAGAACCCTCCCGAAAGCACTAAATTGATCTCCAAATAGAAAATGTTGTAAATATGCCAATGTATCGGTGATTTATGGTTTGGATCAGTGGTTAGAGGACCATCTTGGAACATTAGCGGACAGAGTTTGATCTATTGCTGACTCGTGTTTGTTGTTTTCTTTTCATGTCGTAGTATGAATCCATTATGACCGGTTGTGCTGATATACATGCGCGAAGCGAAGATGCACTGAAGATGTCAAAACGACGAAATCAGCAACATTTTCGTTTTTCAGATTTTTTGAACATTTTGGAAGAAAATTTTTTAAAGAATTGGTTATGATTTTTAAACGTTGACTCAAGGTGTAGACTATTCTCTGCAGGTAGTATAGCAGCAGCAGAAAAAATGTTTTCTATGATTGCAATAACCAAAACGGAAATTTTTTCATATTTTGACCATTCATATATATGATAAGATATCATCAGACATTGGAGTCGCCAAGTTCCAGCCCCCATAAAAGCCTCCGAAAACACAATTCAGTCCAGTCGACAAAAAAAGGCTGATGCTATTGGCCCGCGCGGGCCTATAGCCAGTCGACGTAGGAGAAGTCCAATGGCCCGCGCGGGCAAATAGCCAGTCCACGTAGGAGAAGACTAATTGCCCGTGCGTGTCAATAGCCAGCCCACGTAGGGTAAGACTAATGGCCCGCGCGGGCAAATAGACACTCCTATGTGGACTGGCTATTGGCACGCGAAAATGGCACCACAAGAGAAAAATAATATGATTTTCGCGCGCGTCAGTCAGTTTTCAGTCAATTTCCGGCAGCTGAGCTCATTTTCACCCCCTTTGAGCAACCCTAGACACCGAACCTCTCAACCGAACGTGCATAAAGCTCTGATGTGATTATCAGAATTTTTTTTTATACCAGGGACTAATTATTGTTTGATTGGATAGGGGAGTGTTAGCAACGCCTTCTTTTGTTGGTTGGCCACGTATATTATCGATCAGGGAATGAATAATTATCTCCCGGAGTAAAAATTTTTGAAATTATCACCCGAACGAATGGGAAATTGATAAAAAAATTTTCGAAAATCTTCGTGCGGTCCGACCGCAAGCTGGCAGCGCCATTTGATTGGATAGGGGAGTGTTAGCAATGCCTTTTTTTGTTGGTTGGCCACGTATATTATCCATCAGGGAATTAGGAATTAGGGGTCGTTCATAAAGGATGTCACGCCAGAGGGGGGAGGGGGGTCTAAGGCTAGCGTGACAGTTAATAGAATTTTTTTTGAAGTTCATACATTTTTGCGTGACAGGGGGGAGAGGGGGGAGTCTGAAAAACATCAATATTGGCTTGACATCCTTTATGAATGTCCCCTTATCGCAAGGAGTAAAAATTTTTGGAATTATCACCCGAACGAATGGGAAATTGATAACAAAATTTCGAAAATATTCGTGCGGTCCGACCGCAAGCGTTCTCTGGAACTGGACTGGCTATTGGTCCGCCCGGGCCATTAGTCTTCTCCTACACGGACTGGCTATTGGCCCGCGCGGGCCATTTGTCTTCTCCTACATGGACTGGCTATTGGCACGCGCGGGCCATTACTCTACTCCTATGTGGACTGGCTATTGGCCCGCGCGGGCCAATAGCCACTGCGACAAAAAAACGTTACAAGGGATTGCAGAGTTTTCATCTAAACGTGAAGTACTAAAAAGTTTTATCCAAAAGATATCACAAAATAATGAATTTAGAACTCAATGATGACGACTAAATGAACATTTGCCGATACAGATTTAAGTTATTGCTGAGTCATTGAAGAGAACTTCACAGATGGAGCAAATTATTATTCGTTGTTGAATTGTACAATATTTACTGTCGTTTTCAAAAGGTGTTGTTAAAACTACAAACTATTGATTATGTATCTGTGGAACTGACTGCACATAAGCTCGCTGAATAATTAAAGGTATAGGAAATATAAATGAAATCAGAAACTAGTTCTGATAACCGAAAATTATGCAAACAACGTAAGTAATTTATGAACGTATACAAAATGCATATGCACAAAACTAAATAAAAAAAATACAATCTCATCTTTTACACATAAAGGAAAAAAACCAGTTACCCCTTGCATAACTTTTTTTTAAATGTGACCCATGTCAATATATTTTTTCTATTGTCTGTGGGTTCTTAATTCAAGTCAACTTTTTTAGGATAGGGGTAGCTATATGGTTTGTTTTTGTATACCACCGAGTCCAGGGTTAAAGCGCATCTGTTTTACATAAATTATCAGCAGGAAAAAGAATTTATGTTCATTAGCTTCCATAAATAGAAGTTGTTTTCATTCGTGCTAACGTATCCCATACAACGTCTCTTCTATTCTTTCAGCAGTACGATTATGAATTATTTTCCAAAAGGTAAATAAATATTTTCTTTTAAGATCTGGCTAAATTGAAGAACAGGCCGGACCGAATCAGATCAGTGAACGGCACACATATAATTTCAGACTCAGATCAGGCTGCGTTCATATCTGATGACATCAGATCATTGCAGACAAATTCATTTAAATCGCACTCCTTTGAAATCGCACATAACAAAAAGTGCTAATGATATGCGAGTGTGTTCCGTTATGGTCCCCGGAAAATTTTGTAGAACAAAATTTTGTTTTGCAGTTGTGTCATGCCGGTAATCGGTTTTTCGAATGGAGAAATTTCTTCATGTAGAGGGTTTTTGAAGCGATCATTGCGCGGAGGGTACACCAGATGAGCTATAGGTTTCTTCAGGGAATATATCAGGAATACTCTGAAGTTTATTTTGTCTGAACATTGCTTTTGAAAAACATATGAAGAGATCCGTACGTATCAGAATAGATGCGACAAACACAGTTGATGTTACGAAAAGACTCGAACGTATTTAAGTAAATATTGCCTTACGTCCACATTGAATTGTATGGGAAATTGCCGATAGGGCAATGTTGAAAAACTCGTCCGAAGAAACGGTGTAAAAAATTTTGCGAAAGCACAAAATTGACCCCCAAATAGAGAAAAAAGTTCTCCTCAATTTTCTCCACTATATAGCAAAAAACCATTTTTTGGGCTAGGACCGACCTTAGTACTGACCTAGTGCCCTAAGTAGAGGCCTCGGACACATACTTCCATAGACAAAAATGTTTCCCTAAATTTGCTCTTCAACATAGTAAAAATAAATTTTTTTGTTTAGGGCCGTTCTTAGGACCGATATGAGGCCCACCTGAGCTCTAAGCACAGGCAAAAGTTTCTTTTGGGCCATTCCATTGAAAAGTTGGAAAATGTGTTACGAGGGAACCGTCTTCTGGCTAAGAATGCAAAGGTTGGACTTCTTTCGCATGAAGGAGTTGTACATTGAACCTATAGAGGAATTTTCTTCATACAACACAAATCTCGTATGTGGACGGTTTAGCAAGAACACATGGTTCCCTCGCAACCTACCAATGGAATCGCCCTTTTATAAATTTTCTGTCATGCCTAGATCTTTGAAACAAAATTTTTTTTTTTGAAAATCGGAAAAGATTTACCCGAGCACATAGGACCCCAACAGAGACTCGTTTGTAGTGCCCTAGCTAACTCCAAGGACTCAAATCCAAAAAAGTTTCTTCCACAAATTGTCGGTCATGCTTAGATCTTGAAACAAAAAAAATGATGGAACTGGGAAAAGATTTACTCGAGTTATGTACAAAAAACACATAGAGCCCTAGCAGAGACTCGTTTTTAGTGCCCTAGCTAAGTCCAACGACTCAAATTCAAAAAAGTTTCTTCCATAAATTCTCGGCTATGCCCAACGATTCTCAGCTAAAGATGTATTGGGCGAGTAACTAAGCTCACACTAAGAACACTGGAAAGTGATCAGATGGGAGGACATTTATCGTTCGGATAGTTGCTACGTGAACTGCACCGGCTGCGAGAAATATCGTAAGTGCTCCAGTACTTGACCGTGTACCTGTAGTTGACCAGACAAATATTTTGTCTATTTTCAAGAAAATTAAAAATAAATTTGAATAAAAAAGTAATGGTTTCTGTTCGGAATATCAATTGTGTTATTTCACATCACGTGTTAATGGTGAATTCCGGTTTTACTTGCGAAAAAGACCGACGTCAAAGTCAAGTCCTGTTAGAGGTGTTTTGTTACGAAACCGATAAGGATCGTGTCGATGAAATTAGCATTTTTACGTTTAATTAAATTGTAGATTTTGTGTAATTAATCTTAATTATGTTAAAAAGTGTTCATTATTTACATTTCAATAGCCTTTTTGCCCATTGACAATCAAAAACGTTATAATTTATCGTGGTCAAAACACTGGGTCAAATTTAATATCTTGTTCCTATAGTTGACCACGAAAATGACTATGTTTATTATATAAGGAATTACACAAATAAAATATCAATCTGATATTAACATTTTCACATTTTTCCTCTGCTTTTCTTACCGCTCGACAGTATCTAGCAGTGACAACATAGGGGTGAGCTTCGGCGGACTGTTGGGTGACATAAACCAAGTTTAGGAGAGTATGCACAATGCCCAGAAGCTTCGATGAACGTTGACCATAAAAGCACCCAAAGAACGTAATTTACGGTGGTGCAAGAGAAGCCATTCATTCGGTTAGTTCAATTCTTGTCACCTATTAGCCCGTAGCAAGTTCTTACGGAGAAAAGAAAAGTCTTGCATCTATGAAGAAAAGCCAATCTTTTCACCGAATTCTTTGTCACTTCCATTATAAATGACAAAACAATAAAATAATAAGAGTTTTGTTGTAAGAAAGTACATTTTAATCAAACATATCTCAGCCTTCTTTTCGAAAAACAAAACTCACACTTTTTAGTAACTTACAAAGTTGAAGGGTGTTTTTACATTACACACTGATGCATTGGATTATATGATCAGCCAACAAGAGCTTTTTTTCTTTTCTTTCCAAAAAAATCAAGAAAATGAAGAACAATTTCTCTAAATCTTGCATGATATGAGATGGTCAACTACTGGAACACAGGTGGTCAGACATAGGAACACTCATTTTTTTTCTGTCCAGCTACTGGATCAAAAACAGTGCTTTTTTAAATCCCATTTTATGCAGTAAATATAATATAATTAACAATATCTCCATGTTCTACTCAATCAGAATAGATCAAATTAAAATATAAAGAAATTAAAACCTAGCATTTTCATCAATATAAGTTAAATATTGAAGATCAAATTAAAAAAATTCCTTAAAGTGTCAGCTACTGGAGCACTTACGATATGTTAATGTTTGATGGGGTGCTCCGATTTGCTTGCGGAGAAAAAAAGTCACGCTCGGTAGGTACAATCGATCTAAATGAAAAGGTATACAAAACTTGCGATTTGCGAGTTCTTTGAGATCTAAAACCCACACCCAGTTTTAGTGTTGTCGCTTTTGGCTTTTGCTAAATATATATCGATAATGCAGTTTCATTTAGTTCGTGAATTGGCGCATTTTTTTTGTAAAATTCAAACGTTCTCTGACTTAAAATTTTTGCACATTTGTTTGATGACTCTGCTGCCGTAATTTGCATTAGAAACTTATTGATCACTTTTTGAGAGAGAATACATATATACATATATTTTCTCTCTCAAAAAGTATTCACGAAGTTTCTTATGCAAATTACGGCAGTCTGTTGCTAGCAAATTTCAGAATAGATCGATATTTGTTTTTTCGCATTATTTTTCATTTAATGTTGGATTTAAAAATTGCTTCAACAATTTGAATTTTCTTGCAAATGTAGTTTTTTGTTTAATTTTGTAATTTTCCTAAAAGCTTAATTTTGCAGAAAGTTCGATTACTTCGGGGATTCGCATATCTTATAAAACTCCAATTTTCTTAGAGAGTCTAATTCATTTGAAAATTTTAATTTTTTTGATAATTTGAAATTTTTCTAGAAATTTATATTTTCCTGTAATTTTGGGATTTCCTTGAAATTTTTATTTTCTAAAAAATTTATATTTGGAGAAAGAATTGGGATTTTTCAAAAATGTGGGTTCTTGATAATTTTGAATTTTCACTAAAACTTTAAATTTCTTGAAAACTCAATTTTTTCGAAAACTCAATTTATTTTTGAAATAACCGTACGGGTCAACCGTATCTTGATTTTCATCATCTTTATCTACATTATCATCCATTGTTTTGATTGACGGCTTTGACAGTAGCAGTACTTCAGTAATATTTTTTTAAATTTTAGATTTTCTAGTGAGGTATCTCAGAAATTATTGTTTTACTTCCGTTAAAATAATTTCAATTGTTATTACGTTTTGATCATTTGTTTTGCTGTGTTTAATTGTTGAGTTTTGAATCTTTTTTTAATAAATAATTTGGTGTATCCATCAAAAAATCGCTAATTTCTACCGTATGAAAAGTGTTGTAAAACTTCCAGCTTCTGCAAGCATTCTTTCGCTTTCTTCTAGTGGATTTTCGAGAATTTTGTTTTTATTAGAAACGTTTATCTATTTAGAAAAAGTTGTAAAATTTTGTGAAGTTTCGAGTTAACTTTTCTAATAAAAAAATGTAATTTAATTCGCGATCATCACGGGAATCTTCCGATTTGTATTTTTGTTGACAAATGACATAACATGGCCAATTTGTTTACATACATTCTTCCAAAAGCGGCAACACCGAATTGGAATTTATTCATTGTGTTTTAAAACCACAAAAATAACTCTCGAAAGACATAATTGTAAACTTTCGAGATTGGAAAGATTGTATCGTAAAGAAAATTTGACCTTAGAAACCTGGTCGTAGAGTATAAATGCGAGATTATTTTTTTAGGCAGATAAAAACTATTCCACACAAAACGTAAAGTCTGTCGGATGAAACTTTTCCACCCTCGTAGCACAATCTAATGTTTTAATTTAAAAAGATCAACACATTTTTTTTCGTCTTTCACTCTTTTCATTAAATCATAATATTCTTCTCACTTGGCTATTTATACTCTTCTTTTGACCATCTGTTAGATTCCTCGAGTTTTTTTCTATTTATTATTTTTCGTGCATAAAAGAATCTGATTGAGGAGAAGAAAAAAAATAAGAAAAAATATCCAGTCACACGGATCCTTTTTTTTGTTTGTCTTCAAAAGAAAACGGAGATGAATTTACAGTTATGCGATAATAATAAATTAAATAGCCGTTTTTTTTTAATTGGGTCAGGTTTCTTGAGTTAGGCTTTTATCTTTATTGTTAGGAAATCAGTTTCGTAAAATTACATCGTCATCTCGAACCATTTCGTTAATCAAACAGCCATATGAGCACCAGATCTAACAATAAAAGATGTGAGTTACTATAGCATCATTGTTGCTCAAAATAATGAAGAAAAATTATCCAAATGTCAGCGTATAACCGCAAGCTTCTTCAGCAACAACAACAAACTATTTATTATTCTTCACATGCTCTTTCTATAAACTTTATTGGTCACCACACACCATAGAGGTCAAATACTATGTGCCATTTATGCAATGCTGACACATTTGATCTTTCGTTAAGTCTGAATCCAAATCATAGAAATCACGAAATATGTGTAACACAAAATCGATAGGAGTTCCATGGAAGATGGTTATGCACGTTTCATGTTATTGATTCAGTCGAATTGATTGTGTTTCAGTTAGAGACTAAAATAGAATATCAAAGGACGGTTTTGTTACACAAATATTTTTTATTTGTTGTGTGGAGAAAAATCTTTTCCAATAAAAAAGAGTCTGAAAATAATTTATGTGGAAAAGAAATGAGACTGGACGAAAGTTCAACCTGACTGATGCATGAAACATGTACGATCTGTATCAGCAAAACATTTTAAATGATCAAAAGACTACATCGGTATTGAATTATCATATGGTTGATTATCGTGATCCCGTGGAATTTTCGCCCAGGAACCTGTGGAAGGCATTTTTCTTATATGAATCGCGCGATTTGCATCACATCTTGGGAACATTTCTCCTTGTAAAAAATGCACGCTTTAAATTGCAGGGTATAAATCTTGGGCGATAACTCTTATTTGCCTGTGATAATTCTCAAAATTGAAAAGATATTACACGACAACATGCTAAAAGCTAATTTTTCAATTATTTACTTAATAAGACCGCAAATCAGAAAACCACTAACTCTGGAGTTATGATTCGGCATGTTACAAACTTCAACAGTCAACAACCTTTGCTGTGTAAGGACAAGAATGGATTGGTCTTGGCAGATGAGGAAAGGTGCATTGCAAGATGGGCTGAGTACTTCAAAGAACTGCTTAATCCGAACACACCGCTCAACCGAAACGAAGAAAACAACGAATTACCATTTCATACTGCGCAACCATGCATAGAAGAACCAAAGATGCAAGAAGTTGAAGCTGAAATTTCGAGGTTCAGAAATTTCAAAGCCCTGGGGAGAGATAATCTACCCGGCGAACTTTTCAAGAACGGCGGCAACGCGCTATGTATGGAGATGCACGAGCTCATCACGCGTATATGGAATGTCGAGGAGTTACCGGAAGAGTGGAAGACCAGCATACCTTGTCCCATATACAAAAAAGGTGGCAAAATGGAGTGTGGCAATTTTCGAGGAATCGCTCTGCTTACAAGATGTTTGCAAATATTCTTTACCAGCACCTTCATCCATACATGGAAAACTCTAGGTTTTCGTGTAGGTCGTTCAACATCGGACCAGCTGTTTAATATCAGACAGATCGTGGAGAAGTGCAAGGAGTACAACATTGAAACACACCATTTGTTCGTTGACTTTAAGACAGCCTATGACAGTGTAAGAAGAAGAAGGCTATGGAGAGTAATGTAGGAATTTGGAATCCCCAACAAACTGATCTCGCTAACCAAGTTAACACTGAACGGAGCTAATAGCCGAGTATGGATCCGTAACCAATTGTCAGAGATTTTCGACATTGAGGAAGGCCTACGTCAGGGAGATCCTCTCGCGACGCTGCTTTTTAACCTGGCCCTGAAAGCAGCTGCGCGCACCATGGACATAGATTCCAGCGGCACCATTTTCACCAGGTCCAGTCAGTTGCTAGGTTTCGCAGACGACCTGGACATACTTGGACGAAAATGGATGTTCTTAAGGACAAGTTTATGGCCTTGGAGAGGAAAGGTACCGACCTTGGGTTGAAAGTTAATGACGAAAAAACGAAATATATGATCATTCCGCCTTCGAATCGACACCAGGAGGAAACCGTAACGATCGACACACACAC
>CM055405.1:5520824-5550824 GCA_029228625.1 Pseudolycoriella hygida | reverse complement strand
GAAAGTGCTTGTACGGTACTTTTCAGAGTTTTTGGTGAAAATTTTCAGGAAGTCACGTATGTCATTAATTTTTTATTAGTATCTCGTGATCTATTGAAGATTAAAATAATCAAACGGCATATGAGAGATGATGAGCTTTTTTTCATACCATCCAAAAACGAGAGGAAAGCCACAGTCTTAGAAATGTCTAACCTAATTTCGCATTTTCAGTGACAATTGTTTCTGACCCCCTGATTATAAATTTCAAAAATTAAACGTAGATTTGCTTCCCACAATTCGTTGCCATATTAACATACGTCCCAATTCGAATCTTGATAAACATATTGACAGCCTCACCCATCTCGGCTGAACAATGCCTCGCGCATTGTACTCTGTTGCTCCAACTGATTCACAGCTGCTACTGTTGATGTAGCATTTGTGGATGAAATATTGTAGCAGCTCGCGTCTATACACTCGTCAAAATAACAGTATTTTCAAAGCTTGTTGCTTAACAAGTCACTCGTGAGTTCGGCTCGTATTTATACAATCCAGATCCTACGATTGGATGCATGTCATTTCCTTTGAACAATTTGTAAGTAAAAGAATTGTGAGTTTGTTTGGGCTATTTTTTTTCTGCTATTATGCCTACCCCATACGCAAAATTGCTGTGCAAGTACATATGCCCCCTTCGAAGCTCTTCTATACTTGTAGGGATATTTATTTGACAATACTTTCATGTAACGACCATTATCTTACTAGGGAAACAAAAGCAATTTTCTCACAGATTATCTCATGAAATATTTTGTTTTCAATTGAATGAAAATTTGGGTGAGATTTCATTGGCGCTACTGAGCACATAAGCTGGCTCTAAACTGCATTTGAAGATAGTCAAATACAGATTTGGTACGATTTAAATGAAGTTTGACACCGCCTCAACATTAATTCTCAAAAAATTAGGAAAACCAATCTCCGAGTAGAATAATTGTCTCTCCTACACTTTATCAACGCTATAAGTTAAGTATGTCAACAGAAAAACATTACCCACTTTGTGATACCTAATGGGAGCGAAAATAAAAATTAATTGCTCGTAAGTCTTCTTGCACAATTAAAAACATTTTGATTTTTGTTTTCGTTTCCATTTTTAGATCGCTTCCAAATAAATGATTTGTTTTGATTTCATATAAATATCGAAAAGCGTGGAACAGTAAAACAAAGGAAACTTAAATTATTCTCTTGGGAAAAGTGAACGCTTATAAAGCCACAAATGAATTTATATTATTTGATTTTTATTTTTGAAAATTTCGTGACATCGAGCTCTTGCTTATTGCCTCATTGTCAAAAATATGCTCAATGCCAATATGTTTACCTAATGTGACCATCGACGTAGTGTTCATACATTTTAAACAATGTTCGAAGCGACATTTTGATGCAAAATATGTATCATGGACACAACTGTGCTGGAACGTATGTTCTTTTATCTTTCCTACAAACCAGTCATCAACAGCGAGTACAATGCAATAACATTACTCAACATTTCGACTTCTTAGAGTTGCTCACTTTACATGCAATTTGAATGTTTCGGACACGTTTAACCATTAAGGTTCATATTAACGCATTATTTTGTATTGTATTGTGCTCGTATGGATTGGATACCTGCGCTGATTACAGGTGATACACATGGGTGTACTTTACAGTAACCGTCTTTCATATTTTTTATGAATGTATGAGAAACACATCAATATTTTTTTAATTCTAATTTTACATTGCATCCGTAGGTTGATCGGGTGTATGTAGTACCCGGGGTACTATACCCCAGATGATGTTAATAGTTATGCACGTTTATGCATAAAAGCATTATCATCATAACTGTACGTTCCGTGGGTAGCTCTTCTTCGTACTCATATTTGTGTAACTTGCGTAAAAAACGGTATCTTTTTTTCCAGAATTATTCTGTGGTCAGCAAAATGATTCTTTGTCATATAAATTATTCTCTTATTTAATTTGCTTTAGCTCAGCGAGATTCTAGACCCTCATCGTACGCGAATGGGCAGGGGTATGTACAAAATCTCCTCTGACTAATTTGCTGATCGCAATAACATAATAAAGAAGACATATTTGAGCTGATCACATATTCTGGTAGCCACAGTTTAAATTTGCTGATCGAAAAACTCTGCTGAGCAAAGAATAATTTTGCTGATACGCATAAAAGGCGAAGTAGTCCGAATTTAAAAACCGATGATCAAAAAATAATTGCCTTATATTACACCCCTTTTGGTTGATGTATTTAGAGCGTGGAACACTTCAGTCATCGTTTGTTTCCGAATGATAAAAATTATTGGATGATTTTATATGTATAATCGCGCTAAGAGAGTTTAACATGTTTTCTTGCGCCTTTTCCTTCTTCGATGGTTTTCATTCATTTTGTGGGATGGTGTAATTTATTATTACTTTGCTGAGTCATAAAAGATTTAACTTTTTTAACACATGAACATATTTCGTATGTATACAACGTCCTAATGTTGTACCTGTAACAATCCAAATATATTATGACTTTGAAGAAAAAATTGCTTGCTGATATGGTAGGATAGGTCAATGGAAGTTTTATTACTCTTTCGGTCAGAATAATTCAATTAGATTATCGGATTGAAACGGAATAGCGTAACCAATTTATACACTTTGAGCACCGCTGTTGAAGAGTTCCCATTTTATTTTTTTCGAAGTGTCCTTTGTTGCTATTCGCATTCAATTTTGCGCTCGCACACTTTAATTTTCTTTAATGCCTGACCCCATACGCAAAATTTCTGTTATACTGGGCCTTTCATAAGAAACTGGACACCTTATATGAATCAGTCATTCAATGTTAGTGTGAAAGGTCCTGTATATGCCACCTTGGAAACTCTTCTGGATATTTATTTGTGAGTACTTTGATGTAATTACCTTTATCTCCCAAGGGAAACAATAGCAGTTTTCTCACAGATTACCATCTAAAATATTTTGTTTTAAATTCTGCAATTTAAAACGACAACAATTTTTGTTACCTTAATAAATATTGATGTCGGCCAATTTTGCATCGATTGAGACTTGAATTGAATACTGTGAGGTCACGAAATTGTAGCCGGTCACACCCGTGAGTTCGGCTCGTATTGGTCTCTCATGTAATGAGTTACTATATCCGACGCACGCAGTGTGACCTTCTATTAAAAGTCACAGTTTTTCAATTTTTCAAAATTAGTCTAGACATAATATTAGAGTATACATTTTACATTATTGTTGGAATATATATATTCCAAGAAGATGTTAGAAGATGACTTACAGTTCGAAGACGTTGTAGAAAAGCGCACGCTATTTGAAATATTCAAACTCAGAAGAAACATATGCAAGGGACCCGTACGTATCAGAATAGATGTGACAAACAGAGTTGATGTTACGACTCGAACGTATACGTATAAGTAAATGTAGCCTTAACTCTTAAGTGTACGAAATTACGTCCACATTGAATTGTATTGGAAATTGCCGAAAGGGCAGTATTGAAAAACCCGTCCGAAGTAGTGACGCAAAAAGGCCTTCCGAAAGTACAAAATTGACATCCAAATAGACAAAAATGTTCATCTCAATTTTTTCTACAATTTTTTGTCTAAGGCCGACCCGACCTAGGGTCCTCAGAAGAAGCCTCGGACAAATACTTACATAGACAAAAATATTTCCCTCCATTTTCTCTACAGTATGATGAAAAACCTTTCTTTTTCTAGGGCAAACCTTCGGAGCAACCTAGGGCCATGAGGATATGTCTCGGACACATACTTCCACAGACAAAAGTGGTTCCCTCAATTTGCTCTGCAACACTGCAACATAGCAAAAAAAATTTTTTTTGGTTAGGGCCGACCTTAGGACAAACCTGGGGCCTACTTCAGCACAGGCACCGAGTTCAAATTTTTTTTTGAATATAATTCGGTATTCGATTACCTCTTAAATAGAAAAAGAATCAACAAAGTCAGCTAGGATTTATCCAACTTATGTAAGCAAACACGTTGGGCCCTAGTAGAAACTCAGTTTCAAAGTCTTGACTGAGTCCAAGGGTTTCTAATCAAAAAATACGGGAGACAGTCCTAGACCTTTTGATAAAAAAAATTAAAAATCGGAAGAGATTTACTCGAGTTATGTACTGAAAAAATGCAAAAACTCGTTTTTAGTGCCCTAGCTATATCCTAAGGCCTAATCTCAAAAAATTTTCATCAACCAATTCTTGGGCTTTCATAAACCTGTCGATTAAAGAAACAATTATGAAAATCGGAAAAGATTTACTCGAGTTACAGCCGGTTCATTCCTTTTTTACCTAGTTTGAAGAAATAGATGACAGCTTCACTTTCAAGCGTACCCAGCAAATAGATTTTTTGCGCTAAATTTGAATGCGCGATAGAAATTTCAAATTTTTCGCCGGGAGTTGGGGGAAACGTGAACATTGCATAGAAAAATTTGATTTTACCAAAAACCACGATAATAGGATGAAAGTTGGTATTTCATTTAATTGATTCAAAAGTTATTGTGCATCTCAAAATAAGTGATGAACGAAACACCTTCACTGGCTTACGACGTGTGCAAGCAATCTTTTGACACGAAGCGAGGACTGGCTGTCCACCGCAGTGGTCATGCAAAAAAGCTAAAAATATTACTGCCGGCTGAATAAGAGAAGGACTCAATGGAACAACTGGAACAACGCCAAAGGATGACACCAAAACCTACAAATCAGCATTGGATTCTGAATGTGAAAAGTTTGTAAAATCTTTCGAAAATTTTCAAAACTGCGAATTTTTCGATGAAACCGAATTTGATGCCAATATTGAAAGCCTCAAAAATTTTTGTTCACTGCGAAGCAACGTCTCCCAGGACCACAGCATCCCTCAGTGAAATACTACAGACTCCGTCATTAGCAAAAGGAAAACAGAGACGGCGCGACAAATTTCAGTATGATCTTTGAGTTAACGAGGATTATAAGAAAGATTAAAGAACAATTTAGAACAGTTCTTTATTGTATGAAAATAGTACACGGAATGAATACTATGATTATTTTCTTCTAGTCGAATGCTTTGATTGAATTATAAATCCAACATGATCTAGCACAGTACTGGTATTATAACAGACGAAAGAAAGCGGCTAGAATGGTGATGACAAATGGTAGCTCGAAGCAATATAATATAAAAATGCATACTAGTGGTGTTTTTGAAAAAGAAAACAATAACGTTCTTGAGGCGTATCCAACCGTTGAAATCAAGCGTATGCCACTGGATACATTGGCTGGACCGGACCGAGTACTAGCCAAGACTCTACGTCAGCTGAATGTGAGTAAAGCGATCTCTTAAATAGGAAACACGATGCTTCGAACTTCATATGTCCCAGAAGGCTTTCGCAACGGAAAATTAATTTGTATCGATAAAGACGGTGAGGCCAATTCTGTCAATAACTGGAGACCACTGAAGCCACGTAAACGCTCGGCTAGTCAATGCATGCCTCAACAAGGCCAAAAAGTTTAAAATGAACTGTGTCATAGCATTCCTGGACGTGGACATATCTAAAGCTTTTGATAGGATTGGTCATCAACATAATTCGAAATCGTTCGAAGCAAAAGGCATTTCTGAAAATTTACACAATCTTATTATTAGCTTACTGACGAATAATACCGTAGAGATTTCGATGGGTAGGGAAACATCAAAGAAAATTCAAGTGAACTGTTGTATCCCACAGGGTGCCCCACTATTGCCGATCTTATTTAACATTGCCGTTGACTACATCTACGAAGAAATATGTGATTCGCAGTATGCCTTCAACAATGGATTTAATCTCAGCGACAGCTACGAACGACTATACTTAACTGGTTTCGCAGACGATAACGCTATTACATCTCGGAAGAGGCTGTCATTCGTACGATTGAGTTAATACAAACAAGCAGATGAAAGTCTACATTTGTCGGAAGGCACCGAAATTACTAATATAAAGCCGGATGAGATGATTAAATATTTAGGATGTTCATGCAGCACTGAGTTAGTTTTCGATGACGCTTGCGTTGAGGTCATGAGCAAAAATTTGAACAAATTGTCAACAAGCTCTCTTCTGAAACCGGATCAAAAGCTAATAAGATAATATAGATAATAAGATAGATAATCAATCAATATATTTTCACTGCATTGGTAAATTCTCTACAAGCCGCAGTCCGCACCGATCATAAAGATTCCAAAATACGCTACCGATGGATTAGATATTATGATTCGTCTTACGGTTAAATCAATTGTTGGACTCCCTCAGCGCACGAACGACGAGATGTTTTATGCACCCAGGAAGTGACTAGGTCTTGGCCTATTCCGCGCATCCTGGGAAGTATTCCTGCAACAGTTTTCACTGGCACTCAAATTATCCAAAATCGGCGGTGAGCTATTTCAGGAAATATCAGATTGCAATGAATATATGAACTTGTGCACCAAATCTCTCGGAGTGACAGGCGACAGCACAAAAATGCTACTGGCAACCCTACGTATAAATGCATATGAATATGAATATCAAGGATACGGTGCTATCCATTTGCATCACACACGCGAGCAATGATTTTGTCTACAATAAAAACACATTATCTTCATCGGTGTGGGTGGCGGCCATCAAATTAAGCCCAAACTTTGCAAATCGAAACAATACCTCATGTCACTGGAAACTGCTCACACAATAACTCGCTGATCACCGCTCGGCATTATAGCGTGAAAAACATGAACTAACATCAGCGTACATATTATTGAACTAGTTCCTATTGTTGAACGTTTGAACAAATCATAGTTTGCCATGCATTTGAAATGTCAAAAATCGCACGTTCAATAATGGGTACATGGTACATTTTTTTATTGTTTTTCATATCTAGAAAAACGCAAAAATAACAAAAAAATTAAACAAATATAATTGTAGGCACGCTTTTTTGCAGCTTTAAGTCAAGCGAACGGTCGAAAGTATAAAAAAATAAAACGTTCAACAACACTGACGTTACTTAGAAAAAAGGGTTACGAATGCTACGAGGAAGTATACGCTGTCGACACGGACGGCTGTTCTAGGTTCAGTGACATTATTGCGTTCGATCCGAAATTTCTCAAAGCATACATTAGACCCTACTATCAGATATGAAACAAGCGATCAGGCACAGGATGAAGTAATTCAGGAGGAGAAAAGATCGATCTACAGTTAATGCATACCATTCTTCAATGATAAGCTCCAGAGAATGGTCAGTGTATGTTCTCTTTTTCGGCGGTAGAGGTTGTTATGGGAAGAGTGTATTAGATTTCTTTAATAATTTTAAGCTTGACAAGTCTAAGTTTTTGGAACTTTCCGAACTGATATTGACAAAGACTATCCACATAACATATTTACAGTTAACTGATTTTTTTGACTTAATGATTTTTTTGACGTGAAAAATTCGACTCAAAGTTTGTAATGTAATTGTCTTAATTGATAGATCGGTATGCTGTGTTATTGTAAGCACAATACGAGGGCAGTTCATTTGTTTTCTTTTTGAAATAAATGTTTTCTTCTACAGACAGTTAATGTTATGAATTTAAAGCTTTTTTTAGTCAAAAACAATTCTAGAAGGTAATTTAGTACATAATTCTTAACGAAATTTTAATATTTTACCTCAAATTTTACCACAAAAAATTGCAGGTTCTTTACTTGTGAGGTTGAAATTTAAAGCACTGCTTTAAGTAAGAAAGAAAGCTTCCGAAAATCGGTACAAATTTACATAAAATGTTAGTCCTGTAATTTTTTCTTGTTTTTCCTCTTCTTAACAATTTTTGCATATTATTATTTTCACACAACGAACAGCAATTCTGAAGAAAATTTCGAAATTTGTCAGTAAAAGCTCTTGCCAGGAAAGTTTTACAATGATCCTAGCGAATTTGCAGAAAAAAGTCACCCCACATGTGATTGGCACATTCGCTTATAGAAAGTTGATGTATTCAGTGGTATAGGTCTCATCTTGGCACATTTATACCTAAAGTTTTGAGATGGGCACTCACCCGTTCAAAAAGTTTTGTAGAAAAGCGAAATGTGCCGTTTAAAAATTCTGTTTCACATTTTTCCACATTTGTTTCACATCTGTGGAAATTATGTGAACGGCACGTTTGCCTTACCAACCGTTTATTTCAGTGGTGTTCGTGCACATCTCGGCACATTCCATCATCAAAAAAGATAATTGGTGTCCAGCCATCGACAAATGTTGATAGGTAGGCCAAGATGAGGAAATGTGAAATTATGTGAAATTACAAAAAATTTGAAAATCACATGCGAATTTGCACCGATTTTCGGAAGCTTTCTTTTCTACTGAAAGATATGGTTTAAATTTCGATTTCACAAGTAAAGTTATGATTTTTTAAGGTAAAAAGTTAGTTACATTAATCGCGAAATATTACAATTTCATTAAAAATTGTGTACTAAGTTACCTTTCAGAATTGTTTTTGACTAAAAAAAACTATAATTTCATAACTTTATTGTCTGTAGTATTGCAAAATCTCTTATTTTGAAATTTCCCGACTAAGCAAAGATATACAACAACTTTTGAATCAATTAAATACGAGCGTGGATTGATAAGTCCTTAGAATCAGATTTAAAGCGTACATGTGTGTTAGAATGCAATTCATTTTTGAAAAGTACAATCCTTTCTAAGATTCCAGAAAATTTTTTAGCTAAATTCATGGATTGGATCCCGAAATATAGCACTTTAAAACGAAGCCTACAAAAAGACTGTATTTCGAATGCATATTTCTATCTAATGAGTCGCTTTCAATACCTCAGTTTCTGTAGCTCCTTTAATCGCCCTTTTTTATCACGTATTTAGATGATCAAGATTGTTCATTAAATAGAAGAGCATCGGCCACGTCTTAACTGCACTATTTAACCAAAATAAAAAAGATAATCTAGAATCTGAAAATTATAGGTAGTAGACCAAGACCCAAGAAGTTTTCATGTGAAAAGAAAATGGGATGAGCAATGCATTATACAACAATCATGTAATTTTTTTCGCAAGTGCTCCGAAATGACTAGAAAAATAGAGGTTCTCTCAAGAACTTTGATATTGCAAGACTTTAAAATCAAGAATATTTCTACAAATTGCTTTAATTTGTAGATAAGGGCCCAAAAAACACTCCAAAGTTTTTTAAAACTTTTGAAATAAGCAATTCGCTGCTCAGATTCAAAGAAAATTTCCTTAAAATTTCTAAAAAAAACATACAATCCAAAAATTTCAAAAGTAATGAGTTTTCAGTTGCTGTGTATCTGGAACAAATGCATGAATTTAGCTGAAAATTTGTCTGGAATCCTAGAAAGGATTGTACTACTACTGCATTCTAACACACATGTACGCTTTAAATATGATTCTAAGGACTTATAGATACACCCTCGTAAAATACTAACTTTCGTCCTATTATCATGGTTACTGGTAAAATCAAATTTTTCTATGCGAAGTCCACGTTTACCGCAGCTCGCCGAAATTTTTCTTATTTGGATAGAACTTTATTTGCTGGGTACAGTAAAAAATTGTTTAATTTTAAAGTGTCATCTGTTTCTTCAAACTAGGTAAAAAAGGAATGAACCGGCTATATGTACAAAAAACGCGTATGGCCCTAGCAGAGACTCGTTTTTAGTGCCCTAGCTAAGTCCAAGGACTCAAATCCAAAAAAGCTTCTTCCATAAATTGTCGGCCATGCCTAGATCTTTCAAACAAAAAAAAAATATGAAAATCGGAAAAGAATCGTTCTTCGTACGGGTCTAATTACCGAAGGTAATGTGGACAAACCTCTCGAAGTGCGGATATTTAAAACGGAGCTTTGGCTCTGTCAACGCAAACTTTGCGTGTGTGTTACAATCGATTTACATTGCCAATTCAGTTAAAATAGATAATATTGGCCAGCGCTACCAAAGTAGTCATGTTTATTTATCACATTTTTTATTCCAACTATCCTTAATTGATCAACTCGGTAGCAACTACAAGATTGTTTTTTTTTTTAAGGAAAAAAAGTAATTTGCATTTTATTATTGAAATGAAGACACCGATTGTTAACGATACTATTTTGATATAGGATTTGAATGTAAAAGTAAAAAATGAGGATAGGACAGATTCTCGAGATAATAGTTTTTTTACGATCAACTTTTTACAGCAAACTAATTAATTATATTCAAGATTTATTTGAAATGCACATAAGAAAATTATTTGCATAACAAAATATTTTTTATCGCTTTTTGTGGGCTCTGTTTAGGGTACACCGAGATAAAATTCTACAATGTATCTATATAAAAGAACAGAGAAAAAGATCTGCATTTCTAGGTTGTTTGTTACTTAAAAAAATACAACAGATTCTTTTTTTCTAGTTTGTTGATGGTTTTTATGGCGTTTCTTGTTTTTGTTGAATTAACGATCTTCTCAAACACACAATGTGTAAAGCAACTGGAACACTGGAAAATGATTAACTATTCCATTTTGTATGCGAAATGATTGCAAAACAATGAGAAAAACACCTAAACAAACACTCTAGGAATAAAATGAAAAATATTTCTAAAACCTAATATTTTTGGCAAAAAAAAACTATTCATCATTTACAAAAGAATGATTAGTCGGACATGTTCAGCTCATTTTTTTATAGATTATCCCATGTAAAGTTTACGTAACCAAACAAAATAGTGGATTTATTTTATAAAAAAGAAGTTCAATAAAAGGAAATAGAAAATGCAATAAATTTAATCTTTTTTTTAAGTTTCTTTATCAAAAATCAATATTGGTGGATTCCTATTGCTATTGTCTGGTTGCTTTGGCAATAAAACATTCTCAATTTTCCAATTTTATTAGCTCCGTATTTGTAAAAAAAATATCCGTAAAGGTACGAGAAAAACCCTCTATATATCATCCTTATGCGGTTCGTGTGTTGGTCATGAGATTTAAGCAAATTATATGCATCAACGACTTAATCCCGCATAGGTGTTCATGCGGCACGACTTCAAAATGTGCCATTCGTATTGACACACAAAGAAGTTATCTATTACACAAGGATTTGAATGAGTTATTGTGTCTAGCGACCACCAATGCGAAAAAGTTCTTAAGACATTCGAAAAGACGCCATTTATTGTATTATGGAATACCATACATTGTGCAAATAGTCTCTTCTATATATTGTTGGCTATTTACACTGTGTGCAAATAGCCGAAGGTATATAGAAGAGACTATTTGCGCAATGTGCAAATAGCCAACAATATATAGAAGAGACTATTTGCACACTTAAACGTAGTGCTTATTCTAGTTTCCTTACCCAAAAACTTTTTGTGACATTTTGTGAAAGGAAAACTTCCTTACCTTCGTTACCTACCTAGCTTTTATAGCACTTTTTCGTAACATTTCGTAAAAGGAAAAGTTCCCTAGCTTCGTTAGCCAACTAGCTTTTCTTGACGTTTCATTAAAGCGCAAATTCCCTAGTTTCGTAGGCCACCTAGTTTTCGTGACATTTCGTAAAAGGAAAAGTTTCCCAACTTCGTTAGCCACTTAGCTTTTGTGATATTTTCTAAAAGTAAAAGTTCCCTAGCTACGTTAGCCAACTAGCTTTTCGTGACGTTTCATTAAAGCGCAAATTCCCTAGTTTCGTAGGCCACCTAGTATTCGTGATAGAGTTTTGAGTTGAGTTGATAGAGTTTAGAGTGTAAGAGTTTTGGTTGAATGTTACGTCTTTCCATGTGCAAATAGTCTCTTCTATATACTGTTGGCTATTTGCACATTGTACAAATAGTCTCTTCTATATACCTTCCTAGCCTTCCTAGCCAACAATATATAGAAGAGACTATTTGCACAATGTTCAAATAGCCAACAATATATAGAAGAGGCTAGTTGCACAATGTGCAAGGAGTCTTTTCGATTAAAGAGGGGAAAAGAAGAAAAAGGAAAATGATTAAGTTAAGCCTTCCCGTCTTTTTGAGAAAAATGGTCAGGTTTGAATCTTCAATTTGTCAATTATTAGGCCAGTGAGGCATAGCTCTGGTTTACCCCGGATTAGTTGCCTACTTCTTCTGTGTCCCTAATAGTCAGTAATAACGTGATAGCCGGTTTCTTTGCTGTAGCCGTAGGCAAATTCAGAAAACTCTATACATCCTATAACCAGCAGATGTTCGTGGAATCCACAGTGCCCTGTTAGTACTTCAACTACTTTCAGTTGTTCAGGTGCACCATCCAATTCATCCTCTGATCCAAGGTAGCTTAACTAAAATTCCCTAGCTCCAGTTCATTAACTGACGTATTGTTTTTTATTTTTATTTAAATGCTCCCGTAATATTCATAAATACTGACGTATTGATTTCTGTAAAATTTTCTTCTTTCAATTAGCATATCTATATTTTGAAACCCTTTAAATGATTAAAATATGTTGTATAATTTAAGGAAAATGTAGAATGAAGGTGAATGATTTGATGGTTTCATTTGACACTCGTGTAAAAATTGCCATTAAGAAAATACGTAAAAAATAGTATATTATAACACATGGGATATAACTGCGTAGTAGTGAAATGATCTCACTTTCGTGTGATTATATTAATGCAATTAAGGTTTTACGCTATGGTTTTACTGAAAGATAGTTTATCAGATTTTTCGGAGAGAGTAATTACCAATTATTTATTAAAAGACATTGTTCTGCGCTTGCAAAGGTATGTGTAGAAGGACACGTTAAATTGAAAGGTAAATTACTTTTACACATTATAAATTGATTAAATGTAAAGCCGCTTAAGAATCAAAACATTTATAAAACACAAATTCGACACTTCCGACAGACCGAAAGGACTTTATGATTTTTTGGTGTTGAATGTTTTCATCTTCACTGTGTGTGTGGTTTGAAAATTTTTGGATTGTAAGAAAATCCTAATATTATAGCATTCGTATATAATAGAAAATAGACAGATTGGTAGATGAATAAATTGTCATGTTGACGACCATCACGACCACGATCACAAAACAACAAATATCCAGTGTAAACAAATAAAAAGCTATCCAGCGAATAACGTAAATTATTTTATATTCACTTACCTCTGAACACATCTCTTTAAAAGGACTTATGTACCCATTGGGTAAGTAATTAGTTTAATGTTAGTCCGCATTCATCTATGAAAGCAAGGATGGCGCCACTAGAGAAGACGGACTAGAAGAGGCGTAAATTCAGTTACAAAAATAACATAGGTATCACTACTTGAGGTTCGGGGACAAGACTCTATCAATTGTGTGATTTATAATAAAATTCTCTTTTGACATTGAGCTCGACTATAATTTCCTAACATGTATCGCACTTTCGGTGCATTAATTTGGATGTTTCAGACTCGTTTTTCAGATGTAATGGAAATTTTCTGAATCTTTAATGTCGAAATGTAAAAAACGTTCAACGTTTATTAATTATTGTCAGTTTCATTCAGTACTTAATTCTGATTAGACAAGAAAAAATGAATAAATGCTTCGCATTGTTACTTCTCATTGCCACTTGTTATGACTTGGCATTTGGTGAGTTGGCATTAGGTGGGAATATATGTGGTAAGTTGGCACTACACTTAGATTAACGCAAATAAATTTTAATTATTGAAACGTTTCGAAAACAAAAGCTCGGTATCAGTCTCGTAAAGTTGGAGAAAAGGGTTGCACATATAATTGTAAACAAAAAGCATTACAGCCACAGTGCCAAGTTGGCGTTAAAGGTTGTTCGTGGACTTGCGTAACAAAGCCTCCTAAGCCTGGTACATTTCAATGTCTTGCATATCCTGCTACACCAAATAAATGTATTCCTGGCGAAACAGTATCTGCTTGCGGAACAACATGCACTTGCTGTAAGTTTCTCTGGTCGATGTGACGTTGTTTTATATTAAAAAAAATTAACAAGCAGCGCAACAACCACAGTGCAAAGTAGGTGTTGATGGTTGCGAATGGAATTGTGTAACGGCGCATCCTCCACCTGGTACATTCCAATGTCTTGCATACCCTGCTACACCAGATCAATGTTATCCTGGCGAAACAGTGTCCGTTTGCGGAACAACTTGCACTTGCTGTAAGTATCTATAGTCGATGTGACACGGCGACGTTACTTGACATTAAAAACAAATGTTTAACAAACAGCACAACAACCACAGTGCAAAGTAGGTGTTGATGGTTGCGAATGGAATTGTGTAACAGCGGTTCCTCCACCTGGTACATTTCAATGTCTTGCATACCCTGATACCCCTGCTAAATGTTATCCTGGCCAAACAGCTTCCCTTTGCGGAACAACATGCACTTGCTGTAAGTATCTATAGTCAATGCGACACGGCGACGTTACTTGACATTAAAAACAAATGTTTAACAAACAGCACAACAACCACAGTGTACAGTAGGTGTTGATGGTTGCGAATGGAATTGTGTAACAGCGGTTCCTCCACCTGGTACATTTCAATGTCTTGCATACCCTGATACACCAGCCAAATGTTATCCTGGCCAAATAGCATCCATTTGCGGAACAACATGTACTTGCTGTAAGTCTCTCAATTCGTTGTTAGTTCCAAATTCACCAAAACTTTTTATATAACAAATAGCAAAGCAGCTTGAGTGCAAAGTTGGCGTTGATGGTTGTTCATGGGATTGCATAACATCTTCTCCTTCAGATGGCGTAGCAGTGTGTGATGCATTGCCAGGTACACCAGACATGTGCTATCCTGGCCAATCAGAAACTGTATGCGCTACAACTTGCACATGTAATAAATCATAATGTGCTTGTGAACTCATTTCCTCTGCAACCACCAAAAAAACTGTCCACTTCCCACTCCGAATCCCCATCCCAACCAACATCCAAATACCCTGTTAAACCCTCGTCCAAACGTCCATCCAATATCACGTCCTTTACTTTGGTCCTTATCTTAGGACAATCTTCCTCGCCGAACTATGTCGTCGATACCACACACTCCTGACTCCAAACTCAAAAACTTTTCTTCGTTCAACAAAGTTCCAGATTTCTTTCTTAACCGACTTATTGCTGATTTCCATTTTTGCCCACTATTTGACCCATAGCTTCCTTAGCTCAGTACCATTTACCGCAATGGATTAAATTTTCTTCACGTTTCAGACCATCTCCAACAACATAACGAAAAGTGTTTTTTGTTTTCGATTTTTTGAGTAAAAGCGTTATTTACAAACAAACAGACATTATGTTTTAATGATATATTTACAATTGTGTACCCTTCTTGATACATTTATGGTTTCTTCACCATGGGTATAAATAAACGATAAGCAATAAGAGAGCGGTTTTCTGCTGTACGGCTTATTGATATTTCTATTGTTTATGCTGTACGGGAACAACTCGATAGCACAAAGCTTAGCCCGTTTGCTTTCCATTGAGTTGCCAGTGTGACTAGCATAGTGAAAATATATCGATAATAAAGGGTCTCACCTAGAACCAGCAGCGAAACTAGTAAGATTGAGTACCAAACCCTTATCATGGTATGCTGCGAATATTACTCTCCCTTTGTTGCAATCGCGGTTATTGTAAGTTTCTTACTGTAATATAAGTTAATGAACGATAATTTCGCATAGAGTTTTCACATAATTGACACGTGACGATTACAATTTGCGTATCGAGAAAGAAATCAATGTTAGGGGTGTCCAAAAAACAAAAGTTTCGAGAAAGAACTAAATTCTTTCGACGCAAAAGTTTGAATGGGTGCAATCGAACAATTAAACAGTTTTTGGTCTCGAGCACTGTCTCAGATTGGATTAACCACATGCACAATTTTAATCAAAGAGAGCCGAAATTCTGGAAATTTTTCGTTATCCGTTTAATTTTCTACACCCTTTACATATATGCATGTTGAAATGCGGCAAAATCATTGCATGACGATAATCTTCAATACAAAACAAAATAATTATTACTACTCATGCCAGGGTGAAAATTTTATTCAGGTAAGTGTTTGGACTTCACACATTTTACTTATAAAAGCCAAATTATTTTTGATCCGATTCTGTCATTTTTAACTTGATTTTTAATAAACAAAGAGAATAGTGAAGTATAGAGTAAAAAGCATTCCGTCTTTGCAACGAAAAGATGTGCAATTGCATTTTTTTCATGACAACACCATGAGACCCGTCTGGAGTCTCTAACATTTTTTTTCACTCGGGGCACGTTTCAAAGATTGTTTATTTTTCTAATATTTCAATAATTTCGTCATTAACATGTTGATGAATTGGAACGAATTTTGATGATGTATTTAAATTCAGTTTGAAATTCTATTCGGTGAACGTGAATACGGGTGCCAATATTAATTTCGATGATTGCAACTGTGCACTAGGACATATTTATTAATTGAAATTTGTATAATACCAGCGTATGAGGTGATATCACATAAAATCAATCATAAAATTTTGACAAATAAAAACATAAAGTTCGCCTATAATTTATATAAATAATTCAAAGTCTTTAGTTTATCATTTTATTAAATGTTAGGCAGCTGTCTCCTGTCAGTCTATTCAAGATTTCAATGTTTCTAATCGATAAAAAATGGTAACCTGATATTTCGAACGAAAAAAAAAATGCGAAAAAAACATCTACCCGCACATTTCATTTTTTATATAAAAATAAGACCCTCCGAAAATAATCGCAGTGTGTTGTTCTTCGGAAACGACTGCTAAAAAAATCTTAGCCTGTCAATGTATCCTTTATCGAATTGCTTTTGCGTGCATTGTTTGTTGGTCGCATGAAAAAATATCGTACATTCTTATTAGTTTATGAGACGACGACATCGGCCAATAATTAATTTGACCGCGAAGGAGATGGTTTTATTGTGAAGTCAACGTATTCGAAATCTGATTAATTGAAAATAGGTCTCCCAATATGTGCATTGTGGATTGAAGATCCTTTGAATGTACACAAACCAGCAGCTCTCACTGGTGTAACCCAAAATTATCTCTGAGATTCTTTCTAGTATGGCTGACATGTGCTCCAAAGAACGCAGAAGAAGTGTCCAAGTCATGAGCTAAATGTTCTCAGCCTAATCAACTCTCACTACCATACAAAATCTTCGGCTTTAGTTTTTAGCTGTATCTCATAGACTGCAAAATTTTTAGGTCCGAATAGTGTCAGTACTATTTGAGATGCTACTTGCACCCAACTGGGATGCAAATAGCATTCGAGAAAGGAACATTCTATTTACAACCGCGTGCAAAACAGCGTCTACAATAATACTGACACTATTTGCACCAGGGTGACAAAAGGCTATGGATGGATTCTCCTTACTCTTTTGTCGATCTATGTAATAAACTCCGTAGCGAACCAATGAGACCCCTCAGCCTATTCAGGACCAATACATTGAATGAAAAAAATGACAAAAAAAAAAACATCTATCTACACGCACGTTACTTTTTTCGTCTGGTAGTAATGAATCCTTCCTCGAATTATTTTTAATTTTTGCATTGCTTTGAGCATACAAAACGGTCTGAAAGGTGCAACAACACATAAGCAATTATGACTGCCGCAGGTAAATAGGTGAGTGAATGGACACATACAACCCACCTCTTAAATTAAAGTGCGAGTCATATCAAATGTTTATCCACTAAATAAATAGATAAGAAGTGGATAAGTGTCACACACATCTATTTTCATAATGTTTGCCTACTTGATAACGGAAAAACCGTTTTTTTTTGTGCGAACTAAAACGTAATATTGTTTGTGTCGTTGTTCTCTAAGGTTTATTATTTACACAAAAAACGCTTTTATGTATTAAAAAACACTCAACTAAGTATGTAAATTCACTAGAACCATGTTCATAAATTCCAAAAAACTTAAAAGAACAATTTTCGATTTGAAGTAACGTGAGTAACGCTGAGAAACGTCTGGGTAGTGTCTCTAGCGGGGGCGTAACACAAAAAGACGGACTGGTAACCAATATTAAAAGAGCTGCGACGAAGTAAAGAAATCAGTATCTGGTCACAGGATAGAGAGGAATTATCTTATGGCAGATTAAAGACTGGCAAGTCCACAGCGGTAGATGAAATCAGGTCAGAATTCATTCATGGGTTTGACTGTCTTCGGTTTTGCCGGCGGACTGGAATCGGTGTTTTTGCTCCGATTTACAAGAAGGGCAATCGTAAGGTGTAACTGCAGCAGAATCTTGCTTTTAAGTTTGGTCGGTAGAAGATGTATACGTGTGTCCTTGTAGACCGCTTTAGGGAAGTGGTTGAAGATGTTTTACACGAGGTAGAGGGTGGTTTCAGACGTTTAAGGAAATGTTAGGGTCAAATAATCTGCCTAAGACATGATATATATAAGCTTTATGAAAAGAACAGAGATTTATACCTATACTTTATAGATTTTAAGAAAACATTCAAACAAAAGTTATTTGAGATTCTTAGCCAGTGTGGGATCAGGGAAAGTCTGTTACGGGCCATTTAATGGCGGAAAACGCCAGATGCATGATGGTATAAACTGCCTTAATATCTCATGCCGAAAGTTCGGGATGAAGGCAAATCTTGGTGTATCTTAGTGATAATAAAGTGTTGCCAAATTGGAAATGGTGTGATAATTTATTGAAAAGCACAACAACTTTGGGCCTACGACCCATATTTCGAGGGGCCAAAAATATTCCACTCAATTTTCTCTACAACATAGCAAGAAAAACTCATTTTCAAAGAAAATTAAAAACCACCAACTGTCACGTATAGGGCGAGTTAGGTCAATACTATGGACATTGCAGCCCGAACCACTCATCCGATTTTCGATTTTTTTTGTAGTTTCTTTCGTCATAATTATTTCGCAAAGATATAAATGAAATAATTTCACAGGAGTGCTAGCCTTCAAAAAACAATATTTGTGTGTGTGTTATTTCACATCATTTAAAAATATCTTTGATGATAGTATTGTAATTGTTAAGAGAAAAGAATATTTTCATAACAAAGATCACGATACGAAAATCAATTATTTCCTTACGTAGAAAGTAAGGGGTAAGGGAACCGCTTTTTCCAATTCTAGGTGAAAATTGATTGTCTTAATCAAAGATTTGATAGTTGGGTTGTCATCTGATGGCTTCCATTTCTCTGTAGAGAACGAACCTTCACTAGCTATGCCTATGGATAGAATAGCAGCCCACCAACACAGTTTTACAGAAAGTTCAACATTAACATTCCAACCAGGGAGGAGTGGCTACAGGACAGTATAAGATTAGAAGGTTGTGTTATGTATATAGACGGTTCCTTACTAAATAATTCAGCGAGGGCGGAAGTATACTGCGAGAACACTGAAATCGAAGTGCCACTTCTACTAGGGACATATTCATCCATATTCCTAGCGGAAATCAGAGCAATCATAGAATTTAGTCACTAAGGCAAGGATAGAGTATTACAAGGAAGTAGGCTCTCAATCTGCACAGATAGCCAAGCAGCGATTGAAGCTCTGACCGCACACAGATTCAAATCGGCACTGGTTCTAGAATGTTGGGAAATTCTCAATAGTGTATCCCAAGTGCACGATACAGACGTCATTTGGGTGCCAGGGCATAGTGGCATACTAGGCAACGAAAAAGCTGATGAACTAGTTAGACCTGGGGCGCTAAAAAGATTTATAGGACCTGAACCATCAACAGGAACTCCCCATCTACACTCAAAAAGCATCATCAAAATGATGGGGGAACGAAAATTCATAAGTCATTGGCAAAGTATCCCAACGTGCCACCAGGCGAAGAATTGTATCAGAGTATGCAAGAAAACTCCAAATTTCTCCTAAACATAAGCTGCACGAGATTAGAAATTTTCACTGGAATGATGACAGGACATTACGAGTTTAACAAACATCTAACTACAATCAGAAAACAATCTGACCCAGGTTGCGATCTATGCGGACACCACACAGACACAGTCGAACACTATCTATGTAACTGTCCGGCATATATCACGATAAGAAGATTTCATTTAGGCGGTTACATAATTAGGTATGACAGTATAAAAAACATAGAACCCAAATACATCCTGAATTACATTAGTAGCTCAGGAAGGTTTGAAACAACAGCCAATGTATAGACTCACAGCTAGCACAATGGGCCCAAACGGAGGCCCCCGTGTTTGTTTTACCGAAGGGTGAAACGGCTGCATCTTAATAAAAAAAATAGTTTTTAGATTTGAATCATTTCGTTATTTCCGTCGGAAGAAGTTAGTTATTCGAAGAAAAACAAGATTTGTATTTATGTACATGAACAAAGTGCTCAGACACACCTTGGCAACAATTTTACAATGAACTGAAACTAAAAAAAACATCTTGGCTGGTCATCGTTGAGTATAGACTTAAAAAAAGTTCAAAATCATGACATCATCGAGGTGGGATAGACTTAGACAAGAGTTCGATATGAAAATTCCAATAATTTCATGGACATGCAAAAGGTAGGTCAACTTACACGCATGATCATATCTTTTGGAGCTGTTCATAAACTATAAACTCGCTCATATAGTCGTTATAATAATTTAATACAAAATAATAGAGACATGTCCAAACGAAATTAAATAATAAATCATTTAAAAAGTTTTCGTTTCGGAACAGCAATAACAATGTCCTCTCCCATCATATAACCGCTACATATGTTTCTGTTCAAAATTTACATTGAAACACAGCATAATAAGACGTATGTACATGTAAATCTTTGAATTTTATAAACTCATATAGTTCCGATTGAAGGAGTGCCCCATAACCGATTTATTAAGTAAATTTCATTGTTTCAACATAAGGTGACTCAACCATAAAAGATAAAAACGAAAATTATATCGGAAACGAGCAAACAATATCCATTCATTATCAACTTCATTGTTTTTTTTTTTTTTTTGTTATACGCTTTTATTTACATTCTTCATTAATTGCGAGTACCGGTTGTGCGTCTAGATAAGTGTCATCGGTATACCTGGATTAATTTTTTGATGCACCCCATACCGAACTTCTTTTTTATTTCAACTAAAGGTCCGTTGTGACAGTTAAATCAAATTGAATTTATTTCACAAAATTGATTGGTGAACGCCCAAAAAACCAAATTTATGAATATATTTAATTTTGGGTTAGTAGATCGACAATTCAAAAATCAATGCATACAAAAACTGTAATTCATCGTCGTGTATTCGACTTTTTCAAATCGAAAGGATTCGTAACTCGCGGCTATTAAAATTAGCTACATGTGTACGAAGCTTTCGATTGCGTCGAACTGTAATCCGCAAAATGTTAATAGGTAGCGTTGCATCATCATCATCATGCACCATCAGTTTTACATCAAGTCCATCAAAGTTACATGAAATGAACATCATTTTTACTTTTTGTAATGAGTCGCTTTGTTACACTCTCCTGGACGGTGTTGGTCTGAGAAAATTTCAAATGTTGCGCTCGCTCTTATCGATCGTGACACACAAAATTGCCAAATAAACCGCCCAAAAGACTAACGTAAATAACGATTTGGTGACTTATCCTTTTTCCTTTGCTCTTCAAAGGGCATTCAAACCTTACCTATACATTTTGTGCTGACTTCAATTAGCATGAAATTGTGGATATACCCTCACGCTGCTTTCATTGAATGTTCAAAATAACTTCGAACTTGCCATCTGATCCAAAAATTCCTCTTCATTTCCCATTTTTTCCATATGAAAAAGAATTATGTTTTCCAGTTTCTGTTGTTGTAATAAACAAATTTACATTCACACGAATTTTCGGTGAAATGCAAATATTAGAATTCTATCTGAGAAAAGATTCGAAAGCTTTTTTTTTATTTCCCATCAATTATTTGTGAAGTTGTGACCATTACATTAGCAAAACTTTTTTATATTTTCGCAATCATGGGAAAACGGTGGACATAAAACATATCAACCGAATTACGCAACATGATTTATAACGCAGGTATAATGTCATAAAAAAGAATCGTACAACAGATTGCCGATTGCGTATAGATGTATAAAAAAATCAGCATCAAGAGACACCCTTAAAAAACAACGGACCCTGAGATAAATGCATTTTATGTTCAGATATGTTTATTCTTTATTGCGACATTCATTCATTCCGGAAGATCAGATTGTTTTTTACGATCATCATCAAGGGGTAGTCAAACAATAAGAAAAAAGCGATGGTATTATGTTTTAAGCGAATTGCAAAGGGACTGTAAAGAAAGGTGCATCTGTTTTTTTAACAGTTTTTTAGAAGAAGGGTCACGTATGAGGTCTTGAGAATTTTTTTATGATAATGTTTTTGTGCACTAAATCTTTCTCAGCCTTATTTTTTATTACAATCAAGACTTCCAATAGCCGTTACTGAAAATGATATTTGATGGAAAACGAATGACGGTACATCTGTGCCATGGGAACGTCTAAACTCTGGAATCTTTATTAAAAAACACTCGACTCCTTGATGAAACAACATTTTATGTTTGAATTTACTGTCAATATTAAAAAAAAATCGCCACAACTATCCACTTGTTAGCACTTTGCAGTTGCCGCCGTTAATGCAATAAATTAATGTATTTTGCAATTTATCTGTTTTTCTAGTTCCGGTTCCGGTTCCGGCGTGTTTAGTAGAAGTGACGATTTTCTACACATTTATACATTTAAAAAACGCACTTTTGCCGTGTTTACGGTAATTCCTCATTTTTTTAAGGATTCACTGAATGTTGACCTTCGGATACTAGTTGATATTCGCATTCATGTATCTATTCCATTTCTATTGTATCTCGTCATTTTTCAATCCTTCGAGGCAAAAACATCCTCACAACAGTTAGAAGCTGTTCGGAAAACTTGTGAAATGAGGGGAATGTTTACGCCATACGAAGGACCGCCTACCAGGTTTTTCTATACAAATGGGACAAATTCTATCCGAGTTTTCTTGACTCTTTTTCTATTTGAGAGATAATCCTATGCCTAAGAGTATTCAACGAAAGATTTGCGGCCGAGCCATCCTCAAGGCCTAAGGGGACAAAAAGGTCGGCTCTAGCTCAAAAATGTTTTTTATGTTGTAGATAAAATTGAGAGGAACATTTTTGTCCATGGAAGTATGGGTTCGAGGCCTCTACTTACGGCCCTAGCCGACAAAATGATTTTTTGGTATGTTGTCGAGAAAACTGAAGGAAATATTTTTGCCCATAGAAGTATGTGTCCGAGGCCTCTCCTAAAATCGACACTAGATGTGGTCGTAATTTCATAAAGAGTTAAAGCAATATTTGTGAATAAAGAATCAAAGGAAAGGATTGAATCCACGAATAATAATTTGCAAAACATGATGTTTTGAATAGATTCAAAGATTTTTGCATGCATTGTTCAACGGGAATGATTGTGTAACTGATGATAGCGATGTCTCCTTTCTTGACGACGACGGTCAAGCAATTACCTCACTCAAGAATAATAATAATATACCAGCTTAACGGCTGAAGATGGGTGGTGAGGAATTGTCTAAAGTGATGTATGATTTAGTAAAACGAATATGGAACACGGAAGAGTTGCCTGACGAGTGGCTAGAGGGTGCCATTTTACCTCTACACAAGAAAAGTGAAAGACTAAATTCGCTGGCTTATTCTTGCTATTCTTGCTTATTCTTTAACTTGGCTTTGGAAATCGCATTGAGACGTGCTGGTATCGAAACCAACAAAACGCTGGTGAATGGAACAGTTCAAGTTCCCAGCTTTGCAGATGATCTCGCCAGTCGTACATACGCTTCAGCAATTGACACTTTCACAAATCTGAAAATCCAATCTGATAGGGTGAGTTTGATGATAAACGAATCTAAAACCAAGTACATGAAGGCCGAGCCGAATCAGGTATATCAACAAGGAGACACAATATGCGTTGGAGAGTTCAACCTCGAGGTAATGGATGAGCTCATCTATCTTGAAGCGCTGGCACGGCCAGATGGTGACAACACACCTGAAATCCACAGACGTATCATGGTGGCAAGCAGATGCTATTATGGTCTAATTAAACCACCGCCGACTTTGATTTTGGTCATTGGGTGCAAGACTGAACCAAAAGTTGTACACTTACTAGTATATCATGTATTAACTGGTGGGGCAGGGCCTTAGCTAGGAAGCTTTTACAGGGAGGGCTCGCACCAACTGAAAATATTGCGAGCGGAGCGAGCGAAAATTTTTTGAGTTTATCATTATTATAGCATATCTTTCTGGTGTCTCGTGAAATCAAATGTAAATCGCGAGCGGAGCGAGCGAAAATTTTTTGAGTTTATCGTTATTATAGCATATCTTTCTCGAGTCTCGTGAAATCAAATGTTTCGATGTGGCTTTTTTAAGTTCTAATTTTGTACAGCGCCGTACAGTACAGTACAAATCTGGTAGTCAAAAAACGAACATAAATCCGTAAAAAATGCTCAACGCAAGAAATTTGATTGAAAATGAGATTATTTACGAAACATTTTCGTTATACTATGAAATCAAGTAAAATTGACTCATTTTTCTTTCTCATTACTAAAAACGAACGTCTCGTAGGCATTTTTTAGTTATTAATCACTGTTCTTATGACGTAGTTGATGAATTGCTATATAAGCGCCGCAGGCAAACATTTTGACGTAACAGCGTATAAGGACAATATAAGGGTGGACACAGCCCATTACATAATCAGTAGAAAACATTGAATTCAATGCGATATAAGTAAAGTATCCAATACATTGCACATATGCACCAGCGCGAGATAAAGCGGTGTACAAAAATCCAAAACAACAATAAATAATACGAGATTTCCGGTTCCAATACAATTCTCTGTACCAAAGCACAACCTATAAATTAAAGATGATGCGAGCCACGACAGATACCTCTTTATTTTAAACAACAAATAAAGTCAAACACTTTACGAAATCATCGCAAAAAAACGACAACATAATAAAATTGTTCGCTACCGTCTAATTTGCATACGACAAGGTACAAAATGTAGTGTTTTTAATGTTAACTGAAAAATTGTGATGTTCATTTCTTACTTAAAGATTTTGTAATTTTACTTTTGAACGTTATTTTCGTCCTAGAATGGAAAAATATAAGAAACAGAACAATTCACGACTATTTCATTTGATAAAAAACGACTTTTGTTTTGAAATTTTTTTTCGGTTTTGTGTGTAATTCTAAAATAATTTTTCTATGGTCGCGTAAAGTGTACATTTAGGGACAGTATTTTGTAAGTAAGCGATGTCGTGGATGCACAATTATCAAAGACCGCATTCCGATTTCACTTTATTTTATTTATTATTTGGTCATGAAACGAAGGCGTACAGTTTCAATGCAATTTTGCTGTTTTCTCACACTGTTGCTTCTTTCTTCAAACAAACTAAAACCTTGCGTGAAAGAAACGACAAAAGCTCCAGCATGCGAGATGTCTCAGCGAGCTCTGCCGATTCAAAACAAACCTCTGCTCTTTACATCGCGTCACCGAAACACCAAACTTTCTTTCTTTACTCTAAAGTCAGAAATGGCAAGTTCCTAAACCAAATTTCATTGTCTTCATGTAGTGGTTTCTTGTGGAAATCGCCATTAAGGTACACACATTGGGTATATATGCCCGCGTAAACTGCTACTGGTAATGGTCCTACCAACCCAACATGAAAGGTAAGAGCAAAACTCGTTACATTTTCACTCATTTTTATGAGGATAGTGTTTTGCTCCTGTTTTCGAGCCTGATGTTTTTACCAGCCTTTAGTGAACGAAGAAATAATAATTTTGTCAGAATACATTAATTTGAAAGGCTCGATTCTCGACTGTACCTTACCCATTTCAGCTCACCTTCTTTCGAAGCATCACTTCAAATACCTAACGTAAATATCTATTGCGGTCTGATAACATTACAACTTAAAACATTCTGCTTTTTCTTTTTATAATAGCACAATGTACCGTTAGGCGAGATACAAATTTTTTTATTAATTTCAAGTCCACATGTACAATCCGCATTGGACCTTATTTTTTACTACAATCTTTTAATTTCATACTCTATGCCTGAACGAATCAAAAGAATCGAATAATAAAAAATATTTTCGATCCTTTCTGCATTAGATCTGCGTGAGAAAGTACACAAAAAACGAATATGACCCCTTAAAGATTTCGTATGTAAGGACTCGTTTTTTATTGCACATTAGCTGGTACTGTATGTGGCAACGGTAAATTTAAAAAAAAATGGTTTTCTTTTTCGTGGCATTACGTTTACTAGAATCAGCATTCCATTTTTCAGATTGGACCCCATATTTTATCTTTTTTATTTTTTATAATAAAACATTGAATCGTAGAAGTAAAGGTATACTCCGATGTCTATTGAACTTTCAAAGGAAGTGGTTTATATTGATTAGCTGTGCATGCAAACGAAAATGTTGGCATATGTGATTACTTGCCAAAAGGGAAATATTGTCGAACATCAAACATAAGAAACCGTTTTGAAAACGTTAGTCATGCCCAATCTTATTTAACACACAAATGTTATATCCATCCTTATCTGTCCTTAGGTCTCGGAAATTAAAATAACTACAAACGTACAAAGAAAACAAATCAACAACACACATGATTTGTTACAAATTTAAGACTTCCGGGCGATGTAATTTATCACAGAAATTTGACCATATTTTTTGTGTTTGGGTCGATTCATATTCTTGTTTAAAAAAAGGACATTGATCGCTTAAAAGCAAATGAAAAAAAACCAAAACAGTCATTAAAATTTCACGCAACAAAACCACAATAAAAGGAATGTGATTTGAGTATGTGAAATGAGCAACAGATTGCACTTCGGATGCGTTTGAAACAAAACGTGTTGATTGTTGGCTAAACAAATTCTAAATAACAATTATCCGATATTTAGAAATGGAATTAGGATAACTTGTATGACCGTTTTCACTATAATTCGCTAAATTTGAACAGTTAGTAGTAAATAATATTTCTTCAATTAACTTGTATAGTTTGGAAGGCTTACGAAAAAAGAATCATGGCCGGCCATTCGCAAACTACGTCCTATATTAACACATTTTATCTTAGATTTTCAGTCCAAGGCTGGTCATTCCTGACCGCGGAGCACAGACTCAATGGTCCTTTGTTCCTACCTTCATCATCATCAAATCCTTCGTTCACCTCACGCCGTAAACAAACCACTCCGGGTGAACAACTGATCCCTTTGCTAGCAAATGCCATCAAGTCCATGGGGTCCAGTTCTAAAGTGAAGCGCGATATACCACTGTCATCAAAAGGTCGGACGGCCGGTCGCATTCGTTAAGGTTGAACCGAATCGACAAGCCCATCACTCGTTCACTCATCGACCTTGATTTCCCTGCAGCGCCAAAAACTTTCACTCATTGAGATAGGCACGATGACAGTATCGCGCCACACCCAAGGCAAAATCGTTTGGTCCACAAACCGAGTGAGAGTGTAACTCGGCGGGTGATACAAGGTAACAGAGTGTCAGAGTAATGACGCAAACACTGAGCAGCACAATAACTAGGCACTGCATTGCTCCGACGCTTAATTGCTTCCAGAGATTCCGAAATCAACACAAATCTGATTGGTTGTCGACGTACCTTACACGCCATATACAAACACAGAGCAACTGATTTACCACGGAACATTGTTAACAATCTATCGTTTAAGGAAAGACAATCTAACGAAACAAAACAAAACATGCTGATTTCGGCGTATCACGCCCTCACATACCAAACAAAGTATGTGATTTCATCAGTACACCTATGTCTTGCAGCGCAGACACAGAACAAATACAAATTTTGAACTTTCAGCGCTAGCTTTTATACATTGAAAAACTTCCGCAATCTATTAACAAAACTCTTCATTTTTGTTAATTTTTTTGGAAGTACAGATGCGGCAGATTGTGAGATGGTTCATTTCTTGGCCATTTACATTAAAAAATGAAAATCGTCACTGGACTGCACAAATCTGGAAGTTCCATCTTAGATGGTATTAACTCCAGATATTTTTGGCTTCCTCGGCGAACCGCACCACTACGTAATAAAGTACGCAAACTTGCTTTCAATGCTCGCAGAGTGAAAAGAATGAAAAAGCTGATAGACAGACTTTTTATAAACTCCCATGGTCTCCCAATCTATCACACCACCGCTATTGTGCACATGCATAACAATACATCGAATTCTAATGTATTGTCATCAATGCACACAAAGCCGTGTGTTTACGCTGAAATAATTTTAAGAGAAGCTATGAGCCTTTCCTCAATATATTATTCCTGCATGCTAAACATACCAGAAGAATCTAGATTCGAAACTGGCAGTTCAATTCCTAAAATTGAATTTAGGCACAAAGTGAAAGTGTTCGCACATTCACGCAAACGATGCAACATTTTACAACAAAGTAAATGTTCGCCATGCACGTGGTTGAAAGCGGTTCACAGATTTCACTCAAAACTCACAATAATAAGGCAAAATTAATAGCACAAAATTAAAATATAGGCAAAGCACAAAATGTAACACTTCGGCCATAGCACACATTGAAAATTTCAGCCAATTTTTCGCCTTTCTTAGTGAGAGAGCTTAGCTCATGACTTTTGATGTTAACACAACGGCGGTCGAAACCAAACTCATTTTAACACATTTATTTATTGATTGCGTCAACCTCCAAGCCGTAAATGGCCTCCTAACTACAACTCATATAATAAAATGGAGGTAGGCTAAAAAAACCAACAGCATAGTAAAATGAGAAAGGAGAAATCGATTTGCAAGCGCCTGACATCGCTGGAAATGCACCCGGCTCCACGTCTGCTCCGCTGCTCATTATCATCGCCTCGTTTTATCCACTTAATACGGGCCAGTCCAGCTTTCCGGTACATGCAGCATCTCATCTTTCCGAAATCGATGATTTTTACCGCGCGACATTGGAAGCTGTCACCAACAATGAAATGAGCAATATATCTTGGACTCAAGCATCGCTGCCGTTGACATCGGCCGGTTTAGGTATAAGAAAGTTGGCCGATTTGGCCAACGCAGCTTATTTTGCCTCTGTTCACCAGTCACAGGAGCTGTCGAATATAGTATTATCGAAAGTCAACTTGAGCGTGATAGACGATCGTTTCTTGGCTTTAATCGAGTCATATCCACCCGAATGGATCTCAACAACACCAGAACTAAAAAGGTCACAATCAGTATGGGATTCCTCTAAAGTAAAACAAATATACAACGAGTTGTTGTCGTCGAGCGGCCCCAGTGATAGAACCAGACTTTTTGCGTCATCTACAAAAACATCTTCAAAGTGGCTGCAGGCGGTTCTGTCTCCTCAATCCCTATTCTTGGATGACGACTCTGCCAGAATTGCCGTAGCGTTAAGACTGGGCAACAAAGTATGCGGGGCTCATTCGTGTGTTTGCGGAGAACTTGTCGATTCGAACGGCCACCATGCTTTATCATGTAAGTTGTGGAAAGGAAAGTATTCTAGATATTCTGAGATAAACAACGTTTTTTCATCGGCATTTAGAACAGCGTGCTTTCCAAATAAAGTAGAGCAACCCGGTTTGTCTCGACGAGATGGCAAGCGTCCCGACGACGGCTTAACAAGCTATCCGTGGAGCCATGACAAATTATTTTTGTGGGACGTAACGGTAGTGGACACTCCGCTGGCATTCGAGTCGTTCGGTGTAGCAGGCTCCGAAACAACTCAATTTTTGAAGAAGCTGGGAAAAATTATGGCGAGGAAATCCGGCGAGCCCAGATCATTAGATTATTTATTGTAGCGAATATCTGTAGCTATTCAAAGAGGCAATTCCGTTTGGATACGTGACACTTTTAACGATGGTCAGGGCCGGGACATGTTTTAATGTATGCATTATCACGAATTCAAAAAAAAAGTAAATAAAAAAATAAAAAAAAGGAGAAAATATACGATCACTCGAAGTCAAAGAATTGGATATGCAGGATAAATGGCCCAGGAACGAGGTGCGACGAGGTGGGTAGTAACATCGAAAATAATCCTTGAAAATGATTGAATGTACATACAAGTGGGAAAAAAGCATTGAACATTCAAACTGGACTAAGAGAATCC
>CM055405.1:5509927-5520324 GCA_029228625.1 Pseudolycoriella hygida | reverse complement strand
ATGATTGAATGTACATACAAGTGGGAAAAAAGCATTGAACATTCAAACTGGACTAAGAGAATCCAGAGCCATTTTTTGCATAATTCGAGGAGATATAAGCAGAAAATTTTTACCGAGCTTCAGAAAACTACGTTTTTTACCACTTTTTCGAAGGTTAGGTAAGGTTCTTCATCGCCTATTCCCTAATTCAATCCCTTAATCACTTTAGATTTCGAAACAAAAAACCTTCCAACTCGCAGGTCCAAATTCGACTGGTTACATACATCGTGGTAAATACAGGAGGAGAATCATAAGATTGTGCAACGTTTCGTTTTAACTCGTTTCATCGAAAAACCGAGATTTGCATGCACAAAATACAAGAAAATGTGTGAAAATAGAGATAAAAGAGAATTAAAAAAGCTGCACAAGCTTATGATTCTCTCTCTGTAGAAAAGTCTCTAAGGCAAACCCCGAATATCTAGGCAACGTTTTAGATCGTAGCCTCACCCATCGAATGAACTTGGAACGGGTCAAAACGAAGCTCAAATCACGGGTCAATCTCACAAAAACTGGCAGGATCACCTCGGGGCTGCTCCGCAAAGACCCTAAGAATCACGACGCAAGCTATGATATTATCAACAGCAAACTAATGCTCCCCAGTGGATGGATAGTGCACATTTCAATAAAGTCGACACTCAAAGTAACTGCGCATTACGAATAGTACTGGTGATGTAGACCCAACAGAGGTTCAGTGGCTTTAAATATTGGGTAATATAGCCCCCCCCCCCCATTTACCCTGCGAAAAGAAGCTGCCCTAAAGGAGTGTAGTAAAATTGAAATGAACAATGAACTGCCAATCTTCCACGACATTGAAGCAGCCCCGACATCTTCGCGGCTAAGATCTAGACACACGTTTTGGACCTTTTACCGCCAGAAAGATAAAAAAGGAGATCTGAAGGCAAGATGGAGGGAATGGTGGCAAACAGTTGGTAAGCGACCCCACTGAGGAAGTAAAAGGCAGCAGCTACTTAGCTTGAGCACGTCGCAAAAATTTGAACTGGTTAAATTACGATGTTCTATTAGTGTAGTATCCAAATAAAAATCCCTCGGGCCCCCATAATAAGCCCAAGCTGCGGTTATTTTCCGATATAATTAGTTGTGGATTCAGTAGTACATTGAATCATATTCAGCTACGAAAAACATGAATGGTGCCACCGACAGGGGTACTTTAGTTTTATATTGAGCTTTCTTTAATTTCGCTTTGATTTCATCGACCATTGACGCAAATATTTTCATAATGTCCCGTTTAACCGTACTTTCTGAAATAGTGTCTGCATGAGGATTTAAAGTTGCAATCATCTAGATGAAATATTTGTTTGAGCATTCGGAAAATGGTTGATCCGACATAACTATCCAATGCACCAGTGCCTTTCGAAAGTTTTCTTGTGAAAATTCCTATAAAAATCGTAGAAAAATCATTGAGGCAGTGGACTTGGCTAAAAAATTTACGAATGCATCTTCGGGTATGCCCTCTACAGCTGCCGGAAATTGTTCTGGATGAGCAGATTTCAAATGATTCTTGAGGTTGCCTGTTCCCCCGTTGCTGCTGCCAGCATAAACGTATTTTCTTAAAACGATTTCAAACGGTAATTCCGTAAACTTTTTATGCTCAAAAATTCGTCTTACTTGTCGCAATAGTTACATTGAGTGTATTGGCTCTTGTTATCAACTTCGGAAGTTTTCACTGTAAAGTGATTCCAAACAAAGCTATTCTTTTTTCGATTTTTCTTATTACTAGGTCCAGGAACATTCTCGTTTTTCTCAACCTCTTCGTTTTCAGGATTCAATTCACTTGATTGGTGTTGCAACTCGTTGTTATTCTCATTGGTGGTGTGTGGAATATCCACAGAGACATTTTCGGTTCCTTCAAATCTTCTCTTCATAATTGCTGACTAAATATTCCGAAGCTCCGATGAAAATGTAAATTGATTTGACTAAGGTCCCTAAGTTAATCTGATCAACAATGTTTAATTTGCTAGTGAAATGACAGCCTATCAGTTCAACTGAAACCAACTATAATTCATCTTTTAGTCTCAGTGATTTTTAGCTGGTCTGTTTGTCTAAACAGGTTGATCCAAAGCATGTAGAGCCTTAATTATCCGTCGCAAACTTGTGATAAATATTCAGAGTCGCATTTTGAGGACATTTATGTTAAGAAGCATAATAATGAGCGTTGTTGGCATGTCTTTATAACCTCAAAATAAATAAGAACTTTCGTCTGACTTTTCAATTATTCGGAGAATCCTGTTTAAATTCACTCACCCAAAATTTAATTGCGGAATAAGCAGGAGCGAACTCTCCGAATGAACTCTACCAGAATATATCGAATTTCCATCAGCGATGTGAAATAGTTATTTTCATGACAAAGGGAGAAAATAGAAAATTGCTTAACAAGGTTGACGTCTGTGGCCAAAGCAGAGAAAATTGCTTAACAAGGTTGACGTCTGTGGCACAAGCAGAGAAAATTGCAAAGAGAGAAAAGTTTACTCGAGTTGCAATTTTCTCTGCGAGGGCCACAAACTTTACTCAAGTTGCAATTTTCTCTGCGAGGGCCACATACTTCAACCGAGTTAAGAATTTTCTATTTTTACCCGAGTTATGAATCAAATTTTTCACATTTGCTAGGTGAAAATTCATATTTCCTCCCGAAAAAGATTTCCACTTTTTATCGCTATTACAATTGAGTTAGAGTGTGTACGCAACGTATTTTTAACTGAAAAAGAACATTATTCTGAACAAAAAATTGTTCTACAGCATACCTCTAAAATGTACAGTTTTATTTTTACCATTTTTTGAAATTTTTGTTATAGGCGCACGGAAGACGCAGCTGACAGCCGCCAAAAAATCGATATCGTGGCGAGCGAAGCCAAAAAAAATTGTTGCGAATCGAGACTTCCTAGTTATGTTTAGGGAATAAAAATTACATAAGCTGCAAAAACTCATCGGCCGTTTCATTTTCGTATTTTAGGCGGCTGTACCGCGTATAGTCTAGTTGTTAATGACAATTTTTTTGATTGAAATTAATGAAGTAAAAATAAATTTCTAATTTTAAGAGTCATATTGTAGAATTATTTTTTGCTCAGATTAATGTTGTTCATCTATTAAAAATATAATAACAACAATTTTTATCCTTGCGCTCTAACTCAATTGATCCTAAACTATGGCATTTTGTTTAGCTCGTATCCGTCGAGTCGAAAATAATTATTTTTTGTTTACTTTCTTCATCGCAAAACAAATCATATGAACAGATCGGCCATGATACTTTATGTTAAGTATTTATTTTCTCACCTCAAATGAGGTGCGAAAATTTACTTTTCATCCCGCTAGAAACTACCCACGCAAAATTCACACGGTGCGGCTGAAAAGGGTTTTATTGGAAACTTCTGGTACATGGAATTTTTTTGCTGGAATACACTTAGGGGTATCCTACGATAATAAAACTTAAAGAATTAAAATCCTATCGCTACTGCCCTTTGAGATAAGTGCATACTTCCATTGAAAACGCTCCCCTGTAGAACATTTTGTTCTGGGAAACACTCGGAAACGCAAATATTTTTATTTTTTTTTATTTTTTTTGAACAATACAAGTCTGTACTGAAAAAAGTTGGAATTTTGACGACCCTTGAGGTGTACTTGGAGCGATTCATTGATATTTTACAGAATGTTTGATAAAGTGAATATATCTCAGCAAAATTTGCGTAATTGTCTTAACGTCAGGTCTCACCGGCAAATTTCAGAAGGCAGTCTGGTGCCGAAAAAGTTCCTATAGCAATATTGGATGGGGGTCCGAGTACATTTCTATGTACTCGGTTCTGATTCGGCACCAGGCTGCGTACTTGAGACATATGAATAGCCTGATAGAAGGCAGCCTGGTGCCGAAAATCTGTAAATTTCATGGAAACGGCCGATACGAATACTATACGTCGCATAAAATTCAACTTGGCACCAAGCTGCTGCTTCCCTCTATATAAATATTAAAAAATCTTGAGTACGCAGCCTGGTGCCGAGTTGAAATTCATATGACGTACAGTATTTGTTACTGCCGTAACGATGACATTAACATATTTTCGGCACCAGGCTGCCATCTATAAGGCTACTCGTACAAATCAAGTACGCAGCCTGGTGCCGAGTTGGAACCGAATGCATGGCTACGTACTAGTTCACCCATCCAACATTGTTATGGGAAGTGTTTTGGCACCAGGCTGCCCAGCTTGAAATGCAGACTTCCACTTGCTGCAATTTTATGAAGGCTGCGTTCTTCAGACTAGAAGAAAGACCAATCTAGTTCCTGAACTAACTATAATTTCGGGATCTTTTACTCAGTTCTAGAAAAATGGTTACAAAGTAGGGCTTGATTTTAAAACCATGACGTTAAAATATAACATCAACGAATAGTTTCATATATTTTTATTCAATAAAATAATAACAATAATAATTTTCGTTATAAACTTAAAGAAAAATCAACAATTGCATGAGTAAATGAGAACAAAATAAAGTCTACAAATGAAAACTGTTAACGTCACAAACTGGCAGTGACGTTAACAGTTAAACTATTCGTTGGTGTTATATTTTAAGACAATCACGCAAATTTTGCTGAGATATATTCACTTTATCAAACATTCTGTAAAATATCAATGAATCGCTCCAAGTACACCTCAAGGGTCGTCAAAATTCCAACTTTTTTCACTCAAATATCGTCTGTCGAGTATGGTACAGACTTGTATTGTTCAAAAAAAAAAATAAAAATATTTGCGTTTCCGAGTGTTTCCCAGAACAAAATGTTCTACAGGGGAGCGTTTTCAATGGAAGTATGCACTTATCTCAAAGGGCAGTAGCGATAGGATTTTAATTCTTTAAGTTTTATTATCGTAGGATACCCCTAAGTGTATTCCAGCAAAAAAATTCCATGTACCAGAACTTTCCAATAAAACCCTTTTCAGCCGCACCGTGTTCAATTTTCGCACCTCATTTGAGGTGAGAAAATATCAATTTTCGCCTAACAAATGTGAAAATATTTTATGACGGTACGAAATTCGTTTTTCTCCATTTTTTTTTCAGGTTGCTTAACGAACTTTACACAAATGCGTGTTTAAAAAAGTCTATCAGTCGAATCTGTTTGAAAATTCAAAGTCTAACAAAGAAAGGTTGCTTTGATCAGCGACCCTAGGCATTTTGCTGTACAACGACGACTTCTTGTCCAGGCCGGAAACTTTTCAAATACCCCTCGTAATCCTTAACAGAAACAACAACATGTAGAAGATGCGATCATGAACTCCCTTACACCTACTCACAAACTGGCCAGCGCTCCGAATACAAACTAAAAGTTAACATTAACGGTTCGACGTGAAACATACTCCATTTAACTCTCTTAACACTCTTAACGCTCTTAACTTACTTTTCTCAGAGGAACTTTTCATCACTGGCTTGTCATCAGTGGCCTGTCATCAGTGGCCTGTCATCAGTGGCCTGTCATCAGTGGCCTGTCATCGATGATTTGTTATCATTGACTACAGCCGGGGATGGGACAAATTACCGGACTGATTTATTTATTTATGACGAATTGTATGCATTACGACGGGTAAACAAAAACTTCGTGATCAAAAGAAGTTTTTAGTATCGAAAAAATATCTTGTTCGACAAATGAGTTTTCATGAAAATTCACCACGTTTAATTACTAATACCAATAAAGATATAAATAAATTAAACATTGGTAACTTTCTCCTTCAAATATTTAATTGTGCGCTATTCCTTTTAATAATTACGCCATTTACGTTGCTGTATAGTCGATGCAGCAATAACGCAAATCAAAGACGTAATAATATTTCTTTTATACGTTTGTCCGTCACGTTGCAAGACATCGAAGAAGAAAATCGTTTCGAATAATAATAATAAAAAAAATGTCAAACACAATGCACGTTATATCAACGTAAAATTAAAACACAGTTAATGTCTCATTATGTTGTTGTATTTGTTGAAGATTTCCATTTTTCATGCAACAACTCAGTTGGATATAAATCTTACAAAGCATTTTGCTGAAACACGAAGCAGTTTTTCACCGGTAATTTCCTATTAGATGTCCATCTACCTGAACGCAATTAAGTTGTAGAAAATAAGTGAAACATAAAAGACTGTTTTTTTATTCATTTTGTTACCGTCGTAAGTCCAAAATTTTTTAGTTCATCAAGAGGTAACGAGCTGCAAAATTACCGAAAAACTTATTTGATTTCAAGTTCTTCATGTAATTGATTTAAATTTTATGACCTAATAGCTACGTTTTTTGATTGTAACTATTAGATTTGATCTTGTCAACAATGATGTTAGTTTGTGTAACAAGTGCGGCAAAGTTGTATATTGTATTTTGTGTGGGAATGTTGACATAATCCATAAATATCATAAGGTTTGTTCACAAAACTCAAAGAGCGCCGTGAACTATCAATCGTTATTTTTCTCAGATTCTATACGAAAAATATCAACTAAATATTATGATGCCTTGAAGTGCAAGTCTCCGCGAAGTGACTGGCACTTCCTAACACAACAGCACTATCAACATGCAGTAGAAATGAAACAACATTTTCATGGCAGTTGTGTAATTTTTTAACTAGGTAATATCAGTAAGTAAGCTTCTACAATATAGAAGGACGGCAGACTCTCCCCTGAGCTTTTCGTCCCTGAGGCCAAAAAGAAACCCCCTGCAAGTGTTTCTTTTCTATTTTACTATGCTCGCCAAGGCTCGTTACCGTAAACATCGCACACCTGTAATAATACTCATAACATTGTTCGGCTGTGATATACTATTAAGCAACTTCGAGTTAATGTGTAATTGGGACTTACGTCCTGTACATTATCTTTGAGATAAATAAATTCTTAAAAGTTAAATAAATCTGAAAATCTTTAAGAAGAAAACGAAACAGTCACTCAAAAGAACAAGATTTTTACTTACAATAAAAAACATCTTTAAAAAAACATTGAGCATGTGTCGTTGTCGCTGTTTTAATTAAAAATTAATGTTGTCACTTATACCAAGAACTCCGTTGAGTGACCCTTTTTCAAACACATCTCATTCCAACTACAAAAGCAGACCTCTGCATCATAGAATTATGACAAAATAATAAATGTTTTTTTTAGTCTCAACCAGTAGCTAAACATAACAGGACACTAAAAACACTAAGCGCGCCTAAGTATAAAGAGAAGTCAGACATATTTTTGGTCACAAAAAAAAATTCTTAAAACCACCACGAAGTAACGATAAAGAAAATGATCTGAAAACTACATAAACATTCGTCTCACAAAAATACTTAAATATTTTTAGAGCAACCAAAAAAACAAAACAGACGCTTGAAACGACTTTTTTTAATTCATCTTCGTGATGAGGACCAAATGTAAATGGACTTTTGTGTTACATATGGAAATATGAACGGACATAAGTAAATTTTACAGTTTGTTTCAAGTATTTTTTGCATACGAAGCGACGAAGAAAATAAATTATTTTTTGTTTTAGATTTCATTTTGACGCTCCTCTTGTTGGGATTAGAGGATTTAGTATAATTGCGTGTCATTAGTCTGGGTTAATGTGAGTGTGAATTTAAATTGAAAAATGTTGCCTGTCGTTTGTTTTTTTTCTCATTCAGCTGAAAATAGACTGGACTCCCCTAAATTAATAAAAACGTATGACAGTTTTCAGGAATGTATTTGTAGACACAGGGAACAGTTAACGTTTTTTTTCTCCGAAAATAGAAGGAACTAAAAACTTTGTCTGATTTTATAAATTATGTTTTAAGGACTGAAATCGAATCATTTCATGAAAGTACTGTCAGATATTGAAATACAAACTTACACCATAAACACTTCTTTCACTTGACACTCAATTGCACCTACACTGCTCTAATACTAAGCTTCAGTATGCCAACGCCAATAATGATTTACTCACCGAAGCTTTGATTTTCTGAATGGCTGAACAGATCGAGGCCGTTTCTACGATAACGTCAACCAAAAATTTGTGATTTCAGACCCTCCTCCACCGCACTCAAAAATTTGTTTTTTAAAAATGCATGAAGCGCATGTTCTTGTGTAACTCTTTCACCTCTTAGAAGCGTGCGTATTTCGTGAAAGGCCTCTTCCTTACTCACTTAAAAATGTCGTTAGGCAGTACGAAACATATTGGCCAAACAAACAAACAAACTTGTTGACAATTTTTAGTTCATGTGTCGATTGTTCCCCTGGTGTAGGTCGGTTCGAATGGAATGGAAATTTCCACCCAAGATCGGTCCCTTTCCTCTTCAAGACCATAAACTTACTTTTAACAACTTCCATAATCCATTCGTCCAATCGCATCCAGATCAAAAGCAAAACCAAGCAACTGACTGGACTTGGTGAAAATTATGCCGCTGGAATCTATGCCACGTCATCAGCCAATCAGCAGTCATCAGGCAAAATGAATGAAAAACCTTTACTATCAAAAATAAGGTGTGCGCGGTGTGTGCCTTCTAAGAAGCTTAGAACTATAAATAGAATTGAGCAACCGAAGACTGTGATACGGACGTATGAGCACTTGATGGTTAACATTATATCCACCTGGCATACGCTATTTACACTGACATCTATGAAATAACGAGAAAACAAGATTGAACCTTTTAGGAACTGTTTGAAACTAGCAATTAGCAGTCTGTCACGTTCGTTACCTGGCAAACGAAAAAGATTAAAAGTTTTTCTAACCAAACATGTGAATTTTTTTCGAATCAATGCATATGTATCATAGTTGTTGTTGTTTATACGTTGTAAGTGAACAGATAATCATAAGCTAATGGATGTTCGTCAGTATAAAAAAATTATAATTTCGAGTTGAAGCGTTCATAAATCACTAATTATGTCTACGATATGTATGCAGTTTACCTATTGCAATTGTGCCTTTCAATTTTATATCGGTCGAATACAAAGTAGATGAGCACGAGAGTGCATTCTATAAACTGCTTCACATGGCAGGCAACGGATTCCAATCTTATGAATGAAGAAATATTATGAAGTTCCCATGTTTTGTGTGGTATATTATACGTCTCGCTGAAAGTCATAATGGGCAAATTGCAATATTGCAACCAAAACGCGAAACGAAAATCAAATAAACATTTGTATTTCACGCGGGCGAAAGGTTTTCGAATTGGCAATAATCGTTTTTTGTTTAGTTTCGTTGATTTGAAATGTGGAACTGCGATCACGATGATGAGCGACAATAGATGCAACTGAGTGAATTTCTATTTATTGTAAAAATACCGTATACAAGAAACTGGCATATGGGTGCTTTAAATATACAATTTTTGCCACATTGCAAGTTCCCTTAGATCAGGAGGTATTTACAACTGAGCTACATTTCGCCTTTCCTACGAGGCATTCTTGCTTCAATGTTAATTATATTTAAATACTTTCTAATAATATCCTCCTGGATTATACATGAGGTTCTTATGTGCAAAGCTCCTCATTTGAAATGCCGTCTAGGAAATTCTTGTTATTCTACTCTGATGTTCTTCTAATAACTTATAAAAAAATTAAAACAAAGATGTTTAGCACGAGCTGCACGATCCACGTGTGATCCACCTCGTATTCCTAAAGCAAAACTCAAAGGATGCCGGATCCCATGAATCAAATGTGATCCCAAATTCGAGCCCAAAAGAACGAAAAACTGGGGTTGAAGCCCAGCAAACATTTTTGCCAAAAAATATTAGTAAAGGAAGATCTTCTTGAAATTAAGACTTGTCGATTTTTTCACTACAATCAAACGTTTTTTACACTTTGTTGTTGTCATTGTTTTGTTGTCATCATGGGCGCGCGGTAGCGATGCGCCCGTGACGCAAGTAACCATACGAACAAAAAATTCAGAAAATTTTTTTTCGTAGACTTCGGAACCATACATACAGCTAAGTTTTGACTTTTTTACCTTGCGTCATACCCTCCTGAGACCTAGTTCATTGGATTCCTTGTAAAATTTTGATTGAAATCGACATTTTACTCATTAAAATCGGTCCAGTGGATCGGAAGATGTGACCTTTAGAAAATCGTCATTTTCCTTACAAAATGTGGTTATATGAAAGCCCAAGTTAATGGAAACATCCTACGTTAGTTCCTTAGTTAGTTAGTTAGTTAGTGGCTCTTAGTTAGGGCTCTGAGAAGGCGCCCTAAGGCGCGCCATATAAAGCCCATATGTATGTGTTTGTGTGTGTATTGCGTATGATAGCACATTTTGTATGAGGCAATGGTTGTGTGTTCGAGATAGAGGTTTGATGTCAAAGAGAAAGTTGTTGGGTTGGGTGTGTAGTGTATCAGGGTGACCGCCAAAATGGCGGAAAATAGGCGGGGACTCAAAAAAAAAC
>CM055405.1:5494176-5509427 GCA_029228625.1 Pseudolycoriella hygida | reverse complement strand
AGTTGTTGGGTTGGGTGTGTAGTGTATCAGGGTGACCGCCAAAATGGCGGAAAATAGGCGGGGACTCAAAAAAAAACTTTTGATATGTTGTAGAGGCAGTTAAGGGGATCATTTTCGCCCATGGAAGTAGTAGTCGCCGCGCTTCGTATCGGCGGCAGCAGCGGCTCAAAAAAAAATTTTGATATGTTGTACAGGCAGTTGAGGGAATCATTTTCGCCTATGGAAGTAGTAGCCGCCGCGCTTCGGTTCGGCGGCGGCTCAAAAAAAAACTTTTGATATGTTGTAGAGGAAGTTGAGGGAATCATTTTCGCCAATGGAAGCAGTAGCCGCCGCGCTTCGGTTCGGCGGCGGCTCAAAAAAAAACTTGATATGTTGTAGAGAAAGTTGAGGGGATCATTGGCGGCGGCGGCGGGTCAAAAAAAACTTTTGATATGTTGCACAGACAGTTGAGGAAATCATTTTCGCCCATTGAAGTAGTAGCCGTTTTGGCGGCGGCAGCTCAAAAAAAAACTTTTCGTATGTTGTAGAGGAGGTTGAGGGGATCATTTTCGCCAATGGAAGTAGTAGCCGCCGCGCTTCGGTTCGGCGGCTTAAAATAATGCAAAGCATTACAATACAATCACATCGAAAACACTTTTTAAAAGGGAAACGTGACGCAGGTCCTCGTCCCTTCTTCCAAAACAACTGATATCAATTTGGGTGGCGCTTGCAGCTTCGGAACGCACAAAATTCCTTTGAAATATTTTCGCTTTTGATTAAAAAAATGCGTCACAAATGCCGGACCCCCCAGTGTTATAGTTTTTCTGTTCTTTCAGCTTTCAAAATGCAAAAATTTGACTTTATGGGATGTAGGGCGTATTTTTGTACAGGAAATCAAATTTTTGCGTATGAAAGCTGAAAGCGTAGAAAAATTATTACATTGGCGGGTCCGGCATTTGTGACGCATTTTTTTAATCAAAAGTGAAAATATTTCAAAAGAATTTTGTGCGTTCTGAAGGTGCAAGCGTCACCCAAATTGATATCAGTTGTTTTGGAAGAAGGGACGAGGACGTTTCCCTTTTAAAAAGGGTTTTTGTTGGGTTTTAACTCTTTCTCTTTTACATTTTCCTTTCGATTTATACGGTGTCACGTGAGCAACGTGAAGTTAAACATAATAATCATATAAACTGTAAATCAGTCAAAACCAGGAGAGCTGTGGGTTTTTAGCTTATTTTTATATATTTATACAAAACTCTTACCATCTCGCTGAATATAGAGATTATATCAGTGCATCTACAATTTTTTTTGAATTAAGACGAACTACTTGTACCTTTTTTTAACGTTGATTATTAATTTACAAGAAAAGAAAAGCATTTTTGTGGTGGCAACTGTTTCGTAATTTATTTTGTTTTGCTTTGGGTAGTAGAAACAAAGTTTACTACATTTAGAAGGGCACTATACATCAGCCCGATATCTAAACATAAAGTTGCCTTACTGTCGTTTTCTTATAAAGGAATCAAGCCGGTGAATCTCCTTCTTTTCTTAGAGTTATTGAAGGATTGTAGAGAGGAAACGTGAGTTTACAATGTCATAAGACCCATCAGATGTGTTAGAGAGAATAGGTCTTCAAAACATATCGAAACCGTACAGGGTGGAAGGTTATGTGGCGAACATCGTGTATGACGCTTAAGATCGTTCAGTTAAAATAATTTAGATTTCTATTCATTCGAAATATTTCATGCAAATTAATGCGATTGTGTTAGCACGAACCGTAAAACCAATCGCCTCATTAAGGAACATACGAAATGAACGACTGCGGAAGTTTATATTCGATACAAATAAACAAAATCAATCAAATGTGCCACATAATCTCCTCTACAATCCCAGATAAAACGTTCAAAATAAAAATCCAGCTGCTCAATGCAGCGTTACGTATCAAATAATAAATTTTCAAGACCTTACTTCTTGCATTAACCTCTTGACCTCCGAATCGAAAATTCCTAAAATGACCAAACGTATGTGTCGATTGTTAACAATTACCATTTACTCTCGTATAAATGAATTTGCTCGTATATTCAAATTGTGACATTTTTTTGTCGCTCGGCTCTGTAATGTGTAGGGTGAAATTATTTTTATTTGCAAGCGCGACGGTGCACATGCATAAAAAGTTACCCCTAAGTTGTATTGTATTCATAAATTCTGTGCACATTTTGTTTGTGACTGAGTGAAAAAAAGACTGTAATTCATGTTTGTTTATATCGATAATAAATGACCAACTGCATTTATAGCTTCATACAGTCACCGAAGATCGAGTGAAATATTCATTGCCATAATGTGTATAACATCCCGAAATGTGGATGTGTGGAAAATGTGTATTTCGGCTGATTCAAATTTCTTCAGATTCTATTTATAGCACCCCTTTCTCAAACTTCATCCATTAACCATGGTCCACAAAAAATGAACTAAATATTCTAACGGAAAACATCAACAAACGTTGAAAAATTAAAGTCAAGTTCATAGACACAGCCGGGAATGTTTATAATTTCTGGAAAATCTATTTTCGTATATGGCTACAAGGCGATACACATCACATCAATGCAATGGATGAATGTCGGTTACATGGGATTGGGATGTGTATAGAATGAAGACACTGAGAAAATGTTGATGGTTTTTGAATGTTTAATGCATCATTTTCGTTTTAATCGTAAAACTAACCTAGGGTCTTCAATTTTTATTTCCATTTTTAAAATGCGTTTTGTGTGTACATTATTTTCGATGCATTATAAATTGTTATGGTTAATGCAGACAAGACGGTTTGGGCAACACATGTTTTTGAGTGTTAAAAGAATATTTTGTCTAGCACACAGTGATGATGTTGTACAGAAGATTAAGATGGGATTGATAAAGGGGTTTTTAGTTTCGTTTTAATTGCATGGTGATCTATTTTTGGATTTTAAATTGTTTTTCTTTGATGGGGTAAAAGTCATCTTGTCCGAATGTTAAGGTTTTCGAGCTTAATTTATACGTTGAGAATAATTCCATGGGTGAAATAAATACTAAATTCACTTCAAGAATTATTTATTTAAGGGAATTTTCATTTCGAGCCGAAGTTGAGAACTAAAATTCTTTGCTCCTGTTTACATTTGAAAGTTCTTTAGTAAAAAAGTTTCGCCGTTGTAATAATATAAAGCATACATGACAAGTATTATTCGTGCCCTTAGCGGTAGCAGAGTGCGTGATGCAGTCCCCACACACCAAAAAAGAAGTCCACAAACTCAAAAAACGCCATACAAAAGCCTTTGGCAGAAGGAGCCATATATTCGCGAACTTTTGAGTTTTTCCACCCTGAAATTTTCACTGAACATCAGTTTCGGCCCCAAAAGAAAATTCAGGAAAAGTCATGGCATGTGGAAAAGTGGTCAATTTTGTGGTTTTTTCAGGTAAAGCTCGGAGTTTTGAATTTTACAACCGGAGTGTCAATAGCTGGGGATTGGGTAGTTGGATAGGGTAGCGACTGATTGCATATGAGCGGAGTGTGGTAGTCCGCGTCATGTGCCAGGCGTGCAACTGTCTAACTACCAAGTGCTCTTTTTACGTCCACGTCGTAGTCCCCGGGACCTCCATTCTCTTCGGAGTTTTGTGCTAAACTTAAGAGTGCTACCTGATGACTTGCCTACGGGTCATCGGGGAAACGGAAGTGGGTTGGACGTTTGGTTAACCTCCAAACACCGGAAAAAATGGATCGGTTATGAACTCAACAACACAGCCTCGGATCGGACAGCATAAACGGCAACGACCCAAGCAAAGGACAAAGGACAATGATTTAAAACTAGGAACATGGAATGTAAGATCTCTGTTGCGGCCAGGAGGATTGAGATCTCTCACAAGTGCGCTAAGAACGGCAAAAATTGACATCACGGCAGTGCAAGAAACGAGATGGCCTGGAAAGGACACCATGATCAGTGAAGACCAGGGTCTATTTTTGAGAAACATTTTCACGAAATTCGAAAAATTTTCGCGAAATTTTCATGAAACTCGGGAAATTATCGCAAAATTTTCTAAAATTCAAGAAAATCAAAAGAAATCCTTGAAAGTCAAAACGTTTATAGAAAATTGTTAAGTAGATCAAATAATTAGATCTAAATATATTTTTAAAGTTTCTATTAGTTCACGTGTACTTTTTCAACAAGAAGTCCAACAGTTTTTCCTCCATAATCGTAACTCCGTAAGCCTTGTCAATTACCTTCCTTGAGATCGCCGACATCCGATCTTCGAAGCGTTAATTTCTAACTCGTTAAAATTCACCTCAATTATTTGTTAATTTCCGCTAAACTCTCTATAGTGTCCCCCTGCAAAAAGGACTTGCAAACTTGTACATTAACAGGAACAGTACCGTATATAGACCGCTTTTCTAGGGCGAGCTCGTGCCCCAGATTTTTTTTTTTGCAATTCAATGAAGTATCAATGTATATTATAGTGTTCCGAAAAGCATTTAAGATGATAACTGAGTCCGAATTCGACCTGGAGGTTCCCTAGAGCCAATAAGTCAAAAAATCACGAAAATTATGGAAGAATATGGTTTTTACGAAAAGTCAAAGTTCTATTCTGTCAAAAAAAATGTTGTTACTTCGTCGGAAGCTTTTCTATGAGTCAAGCGCCCAATTTTTTTCAAATTGTGGTGTTCAAATTTTGAACCACCTGTTCTCGTTCTTTAGGTAAATCGAAGAAAGACTTAATTGCCGCAGGAAAAAGTTTTTGGTTGTAGGACTTATTTATTAGTAAGAATTTCAATTTGATTTCGTATTTGTCTAACGTCCGCCCGCCGCACAGTGTATTTTTTGTAAGGTTTCAAGGCGCAAGGCCTCATGACGTAGTCAGAACTACCAAAATAAACCGACTGCGTTTGCTCGGTCATTGTCAACGAATGGAAGATCATCGTATTCCGAAAAAAATCCTTAAAACCAGACCGGAGGGCAAGAGAGGTTCAGGGCGTCCAAAATCCAGATGGTACGACGCAGCTCTTGCCGACTTAAAAACTGTGGGAGTGTCCAGCTGGGAGACGTTAGCTGCGGATAGGTCCGGTTGGAGAAGCATGTTGCAGAAGGCCAAGACCCTTAATGGGTTGTAGTGCCGGTTAAGTAAGTAAGTAAGTAAGTAAGTGACAATAGCTGGAGACTTAGTTTCTTCGGCAAAGTTATAGAGTTTCGTCAGGAGAATATTTGGACATCTTAAGAAAATGGCTGCCAGCAGTTAAAGCGGCGCCATCTTGAATTTTCCTAAGCAATAATTTTTTTTTGGTTTTCGAATTTTAGCTTGGGAATGAAAATACTTAGAGAGTTGATTTCTCCTACAAGTTATTTTGATCAAGAGAATTTTTTGGGATCTCTAGAAATCTGTCAAACTGAGCCGCAGGTGACACGAAGTGTTCCGAAAGTAGCCGAAGGTGCCACGAAGTGTTCGGAAGGTAGCCAAGGTGATACGAATTGTTTCGAAGGTGGCCGCAGGTGACACGAAGTGTTCCGAAGGTAGCCAAAAGTGCCACGAAGTGTTCCGAAAGTGACATGAAGTGTTCCGACGGCAGCTAAAAGTGACACGAAGTGTTCCGAAGGTGACTTGAAGTGTTCCGAAGGTACCAAGAGGTTTTTTTTTTTTTATAAGGGTGAGGAAATCTTCATAGACACCCGGTCTTTCTGAACCAAGGTAGTGTTGGATTCCATTAACTTTAATGACCTACCAACTAAAACCTCCTTCCTTAGTCTTCGTGCTCTCTTCTCCCCGGAACCGCCTCACAGCATTACTTCGGGGAGGAGCTGTGCTTTCGCACCTACTCTCTTAGATCAACTGCCAGTCTTCTTTGATCGTCTCTCCATGCAATTTGCAGCTTCGTCATTATTTTCGCAACTACATTATCCGCCACTATCCACACCTCCTCATCGCGGCACATCTCCGATATTATGTTTTCGGCACTTACATCTGGCCTACTCACAGTCAACAGCTCTCCTCGTTCTTGTTCGAAGCGGGGGCAGACGAATAACACGTGCTCCGCAGTCTCTTCCTGCCTATCGCATGTCGTGCAGAAAGGTGACTCCGTGAATCCAAACCTGTGCATCCGTGACCAGACAGAAACTGAGGTACCAAGAGGTGACACGAAGTTTCCGAAGGTAGCACGAAGCGTTCCGAAGGTAGTCGAAGGAAACAACTCAGTGCCAGGGGTGAAAATTTTTTGAAGAAAATTGTTTTTCAAATAAAATTTCTTTTCACAGAAAAAGTTTTTGAAGAAAAATTTTTTCAAACTGAAAACTTCCAAAACGAATGATATCGCATACAAAAACCACTTTAAAGGTAAAGTGTGATGCACTGTAAGTCCCCTTCCAAAATTAATGATATTGCTTGAGGTGATACAACAACAACTCACTCATTGCTTATCAATGCATGTATGTTCGGCAAAATTATTGATTTTAGTATGCATTATGAATTTTTTAGGTTAAAGATTTGGTTGCTACGAAATTTGCATCGAACTATTCCGAGAATAATTTTCGAAATGAACTAATTTTATGATTTTTGGCATTTCAAATTAATTACACCTATTATCTCTCTATAATGAACACGGCTCCCTTCAGAATTCATTATAGAGAGAGTTCACTGTCTGCGTAGCATCACTGATAAAAAGAACTAACGTCCTGTGGTTAACTTAACATACCCGTATTTAAAAAAAATCAGAGTTTCATAAACATAAAAAACATAGTTCGTTTACTTGCAAATTGTTGTGCGAACTTCTGAAAATGAAACATGTAATGTACCCACTATTACGACAAAATGGCTTTCTGGATGCTGCGACATAAAAGATAAATCCAAAGTAAATGTATCGTAGCAATCCTTTTTTCATTTACACAAACACAGGTCGAATAAAACCCTCTTTTTACGACGGAAAGTGACCTCTTTTAATATTCGATTAATAAAGGTCTCAAATATTGCATTAAGACATTTTTCTCTAAAATCTACACTCTTGCATCCAATTTTAAGATCAAATTCCGAATGTCTGAGGGCTAAACAATGCGTATACATGTGCGTGTTTAAAATCCGACGACATCTAAGACGTATTTGCTTTCATAAAGTATAGTTCCCTCGGTTCATATCAAATAAAAGAATAATAAAAATCTTTGTGTCAATTGAATTTATCGACAATGAAGAAAAATCCTTTTTTTAATATTACATAAGGTTGCAGTGGGAACAATGCATAGAAGGATTCTTCATATATTTTCGATAGATTGGAGTTTCTTTTTTATTTGTAAAAAATAATTTATTTACTACAAAAAAGCCAGAATTTTTTTTTCTTTCAGATGTTTTTGTTTGACAAGTACAATAGACATGAATCTTGGTCCAGATCTTATAATTTTATTCGAATCCTTTAACTTTTCATGCGAAAGTAATACGATCTCGACGTCACCTAACCAAAATTGTAACGAATAATAATTATAACTTTATTTTGCTTAAAAACACCGATTTTACATTTCGGAAAAGTTTTTCCCAGACAGGAAGCGTCTAAATATAAATAATATAGGGTGAGAATGTCATTTCCTTCGAGTAGGATGTTATATTTTTACGAATAAAAACGCGTTCAAAATTAATTAGGGAGAGGGTGACAGCATCTGAAATGTTAGATTTTTCTACCTAATAGTTTTCTTATTTTTTTTCAAGATAATGTTACAATTGAATACAGACATTGAAAATACAAAAAAAGAATGAGAAACGACGCGAAAGTCTCCTAGACATTTGCTACTATCACAAGAAAAAAATAACTGAGAGAAAAGCAGCGAATAATTGCAATGAGTTTCAACAAGAAAAACCGAGTTAGATTAGATTTTGTTGCTCACTAAATTTTATATTAGTCACTAATTTTTTTCCTTGATCTTGACTAGCAGCTAGATTGATCTTTGGCAATTCATCAAATATTATTATGTTTTGGGCCATGAACTCCAAAACAAATTCGTTTACTGTTTCTGTCATTCCATGTTTGGGGAAAAACGCAATGCTTGGAGTCCAAAAAGTTATCGTTAAAGTTATGAACAAATCATCCCCTGTCATTTCTCTACAACACATAAAAAAATTGTTTTTGAGTAAGGGCCAACCTTGGACCCGGTATTAGTCCCGTATTTTCGGCTTACCTGGTGCCCCAAGGAGAGGTCTGATTTCTAGAGGCGGTAATGCAAATGACAACTGGAACTCGCTTCTGAGCTTAAGTGTATTGCGTTGTTTAAAGGCCATTCACAATGTTCTACTAAAATACTTCCAATTGTTCTGAAAAACCCCTGAAAAACAGCACTGGGTGCTCATTTCGTCGTTTACTACTCATTAGTACACTTTGTCTTCTCAGACCAAGTACACATCAGAACAACTAGCCGTAGAATGATGAGAAACTACAGTACATTCAACGCGCGATAAATAGAAACTTTTACTGAGTATCTTTAAATTCCAAGGTTTGAACAATCTCAATTTTCAATTTAAAAAAAATTTAAATTCTGAGAAAATACTATTTTAAAGTTTCCATTTATTTTGCGATGAACGTAATTAAATGCATTGAATATCGTCGGAATCGTAGGATTGGTTGTAGATAGATAGAATGCAGTCGATATTCCTGGCGGTTGGTACATCTTCCCACTACCAAGAGTTCTACCACATTCAGACCGTACGCTCTAATGTGTACACAGTATTCTCAAATTGTTAAATTGTATGGTAAGTATTTGGACCTCAGATTATTTATGATATATTTGTATCAAAGCCAAGAAGGACAAGAAACTCTTCTTATGTTTGAATTTAGTATTTCTTCTCGAGTCAACAATTAGATTTTTCATTTTGTCTTTGCGAAAATGCTTATTTCCTCTATAGCATTTGGGCCGAGGGGGAAACAACTCGAGGAAATACTGGGACAGGCTCTATTAGTATTGGGGGAAATAGAAGGAAATAGTAGGGATATAGTAGGGAAATAGTAAGGCAATAGAAGGAAATAGAGGTAAATAGCTAACATTAGGAAAATTAGGAGGAAATAGAAGGGAAATAGGATGAAATAGAAGGGAAATAGAGGAAAATAGGGGCAAATAGAAGGAAAATATGAGGAAATAGAAAGGAAATAGGAGTAAATAGTAAGGAAATGGGAGCTAATAGAAGGGAAATCATCCATTTTATTTTTTGAATATTAAATTTGGCGCCTTAGACAGTCGATGCTCGGCGATGTTTTAGTCATAGAGAAATAATAACAGAGGGTTACCATATGTTATAATTTCTATGTAAACATATTTGACGTTTTCCTCGTGTTTTGTATGTAACCTCTCTCTTATCACAAAACATGTGTAATGTGTTGTGTATTTCGCTGCCATCACAGTAAGAAAAACCAAATTGACGACGTGTCAGTCGTATCTTCAAAGGATGTGGTTTGTGTTTTAAAGGATTATACTATAAATCGTAGGCAAGGAATCGTCGTCAACGATCCCGAAATAAAAAAATATTTGTTAAATTAATTTGTAAGAAAAGGAAAACACTTTTTTTTTGCAGTAATTTACAGAAAAAAATAAAACAACTAGAAGTTGATACATTTAATAATTTCACAGTACATTTTCAGAATAATTTGATAACTTCGAAGGTGAATAATAGAGACAGCTAAAAACTCAAACATTTTGACCCGTCCACAGTTCATCTTGCAATACACCGTAAACTTTATGTTTGAAATGAGCAGGAAATATGTAAATGACTAACCACTTCAGTGCAAATAGACACCAATGTTAATAGATGGGACACGATTTTCTCGAGTTGTTTCCCCCTCGATTTGGGCACTTCCAATGTAAAAAAAACATTTTTCGTCAGTATCCTTCTTGACTCATCTGTTCTATATTCATGGAAGTAAAATTAAGTTACTAAAGCGCAACATCATGGGCGCGCGGTAGCAATGCGCCCGTGACGCAAGTCCCCACGAGCAAAAAATTCAGAAAACTTTTTTTTGGTAGACTTCGGAACCATATATACAGCTAAGTTTTGACTTCCCCCCCCCTTGCGACGTACCCCCCGGAAAATATTTTTCCTGGATTCTACGGAAAATTCTAAGACGAAATGTCTTTTCACTCATTAAAATCGGTCCAGTGGATCCGGAGATATGACCTTTAGAAAATCGTCATTTTCCATACAAAATGTGCACTTTCATAGAAACCATAGTTAATGGAAACATCCTACGTTAGTTAGTTACTTAGTTAGTTAGTTAGTTCCAGAGCCATTTGTATGAAAACCCACTTTTTTGGAGTTTTCTCGAAAACGGCTCGATATCTTTTCTTGAAATTTCGGCTGGGCATTCTACGCCACGAGGGGCGGATAAACAAAAAAAAAACAAGTTCGAAGAGATCGAAAATCAAAAAAAAAACTTTTTAAAAAACAAGAAAAACAAAAAAAAAAAAACAAAAAAATCAAAAAAAACTTTAAAAAAAAAAACAGAAAAAACTAGAAAAAAACAGAAAAACAAGGAAAAAATAAAGAAAAACAAAAAAAAAACAGAAAAAAAACAGGAGAAACTGAAGCTTCTATTTAAAATTATCCGCCGGCCGTGAGCACGTTGAATTTAAATTGTCATCTTAAAAAATGCAAGAGATGGGTCTCCGAGCGCTTAATTGTTAAGCGTAATGATAACAATAAAGTACGGCACAAAACAACTGAAACTTGGAGAGGATATGTGATAAGGACGGACGGTGTGTTAAACATTTTTTGACGAGCCTCGAATTTAATTAAATGTGATATCAAATTCGCTTTCAAATTTATAATTTAATAAGCAAAAAGAGGTTGGTATTTTCTTCGATTTGACTCTGTAGTCTTTACATCAATACTAAACAAAAAAGCATCATAATATCGACGGTTGGTCACAAGTTCGCATTGTCCGAGGCATTGTCAGTCAAAGCGCATTTGATGTGCATATATGGCTGAATGAAATGTGACTGTGGTCGGCGTATTTTTTTTTGTTTTTTTTTTTTTTTGTTAATATCTTTTAGTTTTAATTTTAAAACTTGCAATTCGATACAGGTGAATTTAGAAGCCCGAATCTTATCTAATTTGTCGGATTCTGACGAGACGGTGAGACTTTACGTCGTGGTTAGTAATGTAACTTTTTCACGTCGGTTGTTGCATTGCTCATTGATCGTCACGATTCATCCGAGACGTTTTTACTTCTCGAAGCAACTGATTGCAATCGGCGTATTTTGTTCACATTTTTGGTGGTTTTAATTTTAAACTTTGTAATTCGGTATGTACAGGCCAATTTGTGAGATATATTGCTCGATATCTGATCGTACTTTGAATTGTCGACGACGTGTTGTCCTTTGGATGGTGGACGAGGTGTAGTACTTTCGATGGTCAACGAGACAACCTTAGCGGTAAGCGAATTGAACGTTCATACTTCAGGTATGCATTAGAAAACCTGTACGTTATTTTCAGACGGGTCTTGTCATGGATCCGACTACTGCAATCAATACCGCTGCCGCGGTTGATGACAACAGTTTCTTCACATTTTTCCCCGAAGATGTTTTCGGACCAATACCGGACTTGTTACGAAAACTACTCGTTGATACAGGGTTCGACCGATTAGCAACTTTTGTCACAATAACTAGTGACGACGTGGACGACTTGGAAAAAGAGTGTGAAGTGAAACTGAAACTTGGACATAAGCGCCTTCTAAGTCAAATGGTTGAGCATGGAAAGTATTTGATGATCAATAAAAAATCTGATCATGTACATAAGAAACACTCAACCGCTAGCATGCCAGCAGCATCGAATGTTTTGGGCTTAGAAACACTTTCGAAAAAGCGAGACAAATTTCAAGAACATCCTGTGAACAATGTGAAAGAGGTGCTTATGCAGAGCATTCAAAAGACGATTAGAAGCTTCTGCAAAACCAACAGAATCGATAGCTTCAGCATTGCTGAACTCAACCTACTACAATCGAAGGAAGGAAATTCCTACGGAGCTGAAATAATTTGCGTCTGCGGAGAAAAGGTTAAGGTGTACATAACCAGAAAGAAAAATAATTCCATTACTTCGAACATGTTGCGACATTTGACCAAGATTCATACACCTGCTTATGCTACTGGTACGATCACTACGAAATTGACGGATTTTATTGCGGCCACCAAATCAAACTCAAAATAAACCAATGTTGACGGCCATGCAAGTGGACAAGGACATGGTAACGATTATAGAAGTCAGTGACGATAATAAAAACGGTAACGATTCACATGTGATTGACATGAATAGTATCGAATTTATTTATGAAAATTCAAATCTTGCGGAGCGTTCGGATTCGGGAAATGCTACAGACAACATGATTTAAGTACTTGTCACGTTGTCAATCCTAAAAGAGTACTTACTACCGGAATCACTAAATATAAGCAACTACAAATGAACAAGCTGGAGAATGTTCTCGACTCCAAACAAACACTGATAACCAATTTCTATGAATTAACTTCGGGTGCTGCCGTGCTGATGAGTAAGCTGTCCAATGAAAATCGGTATTTGAGGCAGCTGTTACAAAACTTCCGAATGAATGGAGACTCCACAAGAACGGACACTCAAAATGCGAGCGAATTTCTTACAAGAATATGGGAGGTTGTTGACAAAAAAAGGCCACAAAACACGGACACACTGATAAATACGACGAGAAGCTGAAACAATTTTGCACCTATCTGTACGTGATTGCCGGGAAGTTAACGTATGAAACGTTATCAGCTAATTTGCATTTGCCGTCCGTTGCTACTGTTAAGAATTCAATACAATCGTCAAACCATTGCATTATTGAAGGAAGCGTTAGAGTCAAAGAAATGAAAAATTTTCTAGTGAAATGTGGCTACCTCTTCAGGTTTGGATGAGTGAAGACGCTACAAAAATTGTCAACAAGATACAATACGATGAATCTACAGATCAAATTGTTGGTCTCGTTTTACCAATGGACTCCGATGGTATGCCCATTCAGTTTTCATTTACGGCTGAGAATGTGGCGAAGATGCTGAATTCGTTATTAAACAATCCGAAATCTGACTACGTTTATACGGTGATGTCTCGGGCGTTACATATTCAAGCACCGTCATTTTGCCCGATTAAATACAAAAAAATTTACTTTTCACAAGTTACCTACAGTTGAAGAAATTTCTAGTAGCGTAAACAAAGCCAAAAGTGACGCATTGAAAGATACCACAGAAATTGGTATTCAAATGAAGCGTCCTCAACGAAAGAAGAAAGCCGTACAAATCGCCGTAGGAAAGTCAATCTTTGCTTGCCGACTTTCATCTATTCGTCTTAAACCCGAAGAACGTGTTGACATCGACGCTGATGACGAGTTCTTCGAAGACGAGTACGACTACGATGTCAGCGATAGTGAGTTCGACCAGGATTTAGACATGCAGAATTCGGATGAAAATCAGAAGGAACAGCAGGATGGAGACGATGGCTCGGATGAGGATGAGACTGATGAACGAAAAAAAATTCCCGAAGATATCAGCAAAGTTTTGGAATCTCACGGAGGATCTTTAAACCTTAAAGAGTTTACCAACGTAAAAGGTAACATGAAAGAATCACAGGTAAATTTCAAAATATTGAATTTAAAATGTCTTTTTTGTACTTCTCAGAATCTGCTGAAAAGCACTATTTCTTGGTAACCAATGGAAATGGTGATATTGTTTCGTTAAAAAAAATCGTTCTGTTGGCTTTTGAACGGTGAGTACGACAAGTTGAGTAATGACAGAGTAATCCGATTTCAAGGGAGAAAGGCTGCCAAAGGTCAAGCCTTGGCTCAAACAAACGTTCAATCGTCAGACCAACGAATAGTGAGCGTAGGTGACTGGTGTAAGTTCAGGTTGGAAAAGAAAAAAATCTTATATGGACAAGTGTTAGGATTCATTTTTCTCAACAAAAAAATAAAAGAGAACAGCGGTATTCATTAGGCTATGCTTCTGCCGATGATGAACGAGTGGCTGTATTAGCTAATTGGTTTCTTGTCAAGGGCAAAAAATTTAAGTTAGAAAAGGTAGAAAATTTCATTCCAATCAAATACTATTTAAGTCACGTTGAAAGACCAGACACCAAATTGGTAATTTATTAAATTTAATGCTATAATGTTAGAATAGAAATTAAATAAAAATCGTAATTGCAACCATAATGTTTGGATTTATTTGGTCCATTTCATTTAGGCAAAAACGCTAAACTGCTTTCACTTTTCACTCTCCCATTTTTTAACGATTTGTCGGACGTGCTTCAAATTTGTGTGGTAGGTTTCTAGGAGTTTCTGGGAATTTCCCTAAATGAAATGAACAATTTAGCAAACACCACAAAGCAATGACATTAAAAATTAATAGAGTCGATTTACGCACAAAAATACTGAGGCAGAATCTAATCGAATTTTACATCCGTGTAATATACAAATCTCACCAAAAGTTGAGTACCCTGAATTTAGTGTACCACGCACATTTTAAAATATTTCGCATTTCAAGTCTGTCTCAGGATGTATACGAAATCGAATGCAAGACTGCCAGTCTATTAATTTTTAATATCATTTCCTCATAGCAAAAAAAAAAACAAAAAAACACAAAAAAAAAACAGAAAAAAACAAAAAAAAAAACAGAAAAAACAAAAAAACATAGAAAAAAAAAAAAGAAAAACGAAAAAAACCAAAAAACAAAAAACAATTAAACTAAAAACAAAACAATCAAAAAATCAAAAAAAACAAAGAAAAAAAAAATAAAAAAAAAACAAGTTCGATCAAAATCCACGTTTATCCGCCCCTCGCTACGCCATATGAGATTTTAAAAAAGGGGGGGTACCGGCCTCGTTTGGGCGCCAGGGCTCTTAGATGGCGCCATATAAAGCCCATATGTATGTGTTTGTGGGTGTGTGTACGGAAGCATATTTTGTATAAGACATGGTTGGGTGTTCGAGATACAGGTTTGGTGTCAAAGGGAAAGATGTTGGGTTGGGTGTGTAGTGTATAGGGGTGACCGCCAAAATGGCGGAAAATGGGCCGGGGGCTCAAAAAAAAACTTTTGATAGGTTGTAGAGGAAGTTGAGGGGATCATTTTCGCCCATGAAAGTAGTAGCCGCCGCGGCTCGGTTTGGCGGCGGCGGCGGCTCAAAAAAAAACTTTTGATATGTTGCAGAGGAAGTTGAGGGGATCATTTTCGCCCATGGAAGTAGTAGCCGCCGCGGCTCGGTTTGGCGGCGGCGGCGGCTCAAAAAAAAACTTTTGATATGTTGTA
>CM055405.1:5469647-5493676 GCA_029228625.1 Pseudolycoriella hygida | reverse complement strand
AGGTTTTCAGGACCTCACCCTTATCTGTAACTAATTCGCCATCTTTACCCAAAATGCTACCGCAGCCCTCCTTTTCACCACCACGCCTAATATCCTTGACTGCTGACCAAAATTTTTTACCCCTTCCTTGACCAGCCTCTTCCAATTCCTCCCCAAACTTTTTCCACGACCGATCCTTCGCTTCCTTGACTAGAGCCTTAACCGCCTGCCTGCAAGCCCTGTAAGCCTCATGCTTTTCGCCCGCCTTATCCTGTAACCAAATCAAATACAGCTTCCTTTTCTCTAATACCGCCTTTTTGATATCTGCGTTCCACCAGCCTGTCTTTTTGTTTCTACCCCCACTAGAGACACTACCTAGACATTCCTCAGCTACGCCCAAGACAAATTCCTTAAAGTTTGCCCACTCAACCTCAATGTCTACGCAGTCCGGAGGAAGCCTTTCGAAAGCTTCGCTGAATTTTGACATAAAGCGAGACTTAACTTCCTCGTCCCTGAATTTTCCCACACGAAATTTCCGAACCACCACTTTTTTCCTTTTAGCCTGACAGAGTTTACTAACAGAGAGATGGGTACCCAAAAGGTAGTGGTCTGAGCCAAATGTGAAACCCCTGAAAACACGTGTGTTCCTGACTTCCTGCCTCCTGTCCTGTCCTGTCCTGTCCTGCTCTATAAGAAAAAGGTAGTTCGCAGATTTCGCGTAGGAAAGTTCAAGGAGGAGGAAGTTAGGGCTCGTTTCATGGCAAAGTTCACAGAAGGTTTTGAGGGGCTTCCTTCGGACTGCGGGGACATCGCGGCTGAGTGGGCAAATTTTAAGGAATTTGTTTTGAGTGCAGCTGAGGAATGTCTGGGTAGTGTCTCTAGCGGAGGTAGGAACAAAAGGACGGGTTGGTGGAACGCCGATATCAAAAAGGCTGTGTTGGAGAAAAGAAAGCTTTATTTGGTTTGGTTACAGGATAAAACGGATGAGAAGAAAGGAGCTTACAGGGCTTGTAGTCAGGCGGTTAAGGCTCTAGTTAAAGAAGCAAAGGACCTCGCGTGGAAGAGGTTCGGAGAAGAATTGGAAGAAGCAGGTCAAGGAAAGGGTAAAAAATTCTGGTCGACGATTAAGGATATTAGGCGTGGTGGTGAAAAGGAGGGCTGCGGTAGCATTTTGGGTAAAGATGGCCAGTTAATTACGGATAAGGGAGAAGTACTGGAAACCTGGCGTGATTACTTTCAGGATCTATTTGCATCTGTCAATCCGGTAGTGGCACCTGACAGAAATCAGTTTGCTAACTCGGAGGGTGAGGAAGAAATTACATTAGAGGAGGTGACACGAAAGGTCAGCAGGCTGAAGGCAGGAAAATCCGCAGGTGTAGACGAAATTAGGACAGAATTTATTAAGAATAGCGGGTCTGGTGGGATCCAATGGCTTTGTAGGATTTTTAATTTAGCCATGAAGTCCTCAGTAGTACCCGCTGACTGGAGCTTCGGTGTTATTGCTCCGATCTTTAAGAAGGGCAACCGTAAAGTTTGTAGCAACTACAGAGGGATTTCACTTTTGAGCGTGGTCGGAAAGGTTTATGCTAGTGTGCTAGTAGATCGGGTTAGGGTTATAGTGGAAGAGGTTCTGGACGAGGCTCAGAGTGGTTTCAGACCTCTGAGAGGGTGTCAGGATCAGATCTTTTGTCTTAGGCAGGCTATAGAAAAGCTCTTTGAGAGGAATATTGATCTGTACTTATGCATCATCGACTTGGAAAAGGCATTTGATCGGGTACCGAGGCAAAAGCTGTTCGAGGTGCTTAGCGAATACGGGATTAATGGAGGTTTATTGGGCGCCATTAAAAGCATCTACTCAGGGAGCAAAGCTGCGGTAAGGATAGATGGTGAAATTAGTGAGGCTTTCGAGGTTAATGAGGGCGTTCGTCAGGGTTGTTGTCTCTCTCCTCTTCTGTTCATAATTTTCATGGACAAAATCATCAAGCAGGCCAATTTGCAGGGGAATGTGGAAATTGGGGATGTAATTATGAAAATCCTGGCCTATGCGGATGATTTAACCCTATTAGCAGATAATGCCGATGATTTGCAGAGGGGGATTGACTGCCTGAATGTAGCATGTGAGGAGTACGGGATGAAGATAAGCGTCGGCAAAACAAAGGTTATGCATGTTGGCAAATTTAGGAAAGACGTAGTGTGCAGTTTAAATGGGGAGCAGTTGGAACAGGTTTCTGAGTTTAAATATTTAGGAGCCATGTTTTCAGAGGATGGCAAGTTAGTTAGGGAATTTGAGGAAAGGAGGAGAATGGGAAATGCGGTGGCCAGTCAGTTGAGGTCTCATGTGTTTAACAGGAAGGAATTAAGTAGTGGCACAAAGTTAGCTATTCACAGATCAATCTTCAGGCCAACAATTTTATATGGTAGTGAAAGTTGGGTGGACTGCGGATACCTTGTGCATGACTTGGAGGTTTCAGATATGAGGGTTCTTAGGAGCATAGCAAAAGTGAATCGGAGGGAACAGTGGGACAATCATATCAGGAACGACGACATCAGAGAAAATTTAGGGGTTAGGTCAGTGGAGGAGGCCGCAAGGGTTAGTCGTCTGAGATGGTACGGGCACGTTCAAAGGATGGGTAATAGTAGGCTAGGGGTAGGCCAAGGAGAAGGTTCATAGACTCAATTAAATCAGATTTAGAAGTTAGGGGGCTTTCACTGGGCGAGCAAACCATCTCCTTGGCAGAGGATAGAAGGGTATGGACGGGGGTGGTCAATGACCACCGGGTTGCGGCTTAAAGACCCCACACCGGAAGGTATAAACGGTCTATAAAGTTTGATGATGATGATGATGATGCTTAAAGCTTTGAAACGCAAAAATTCTTTTGGAATGTTTTCATTTTTGATTAAAAAAATGCGTCACAAATGCCGGACCCACCAATGTAATATTTTTTCTACGCTTTCAGCTGTCATACGCAAAAATTTGATTTCCTGTTCAAAAATACGCCATACATAATGACAAATTTTTGCGTTGTGAAAGCTGAAAGAACAGAAAAACTATAACATTGGGGGGTCCGGCATTTGTAACGCATTTTTTTAATCAAAAATGGAAACATTCCAAAAGAATTTTTGCGTTTCAAAGCTTTAAGCGTCACCCCAAATTGATATCAGTTGTTTTGGAAGAAGGGACAACGACTTGCGTCACATTTCCCTTTTAAAAGGGTTTTTGTTGTGATACAATATACGGATGTCATATCATCATGTTTCGTTTACATTGATACAACGCTATCAATTTGTGATAAAAAAATCAATATTAATTACATTCAAATGATTAGAGAAACATCATTAATATGAATAAGCGAAACTGTCATTTGGGTAACAATGTCTATCCATTCGACCATGCCATAAATTTGATAAAAATATAATATTCAAAGCGTTTTAATTTGGATTTCCGATTGGATAAGCGAGTATACGTTTTGTAATTTTGAGACATATGCGTAATTTATTGATTGTTGTTATTGTTATTATGAAAAATGACATAAAGTGATGAAAACATTATTCGGAATTCTGTTGAAGGCACCCTAAGTCTAAAAGAAAAACTATTTAATTATTTATTGTAAAATTTATACATTGTTTACAAACTGAGTGCTAGAGTACCTGAAGTACCTAGAGACACTGTTTTTTCGGTGAAACAAAATCAATAGGGAAACTCGTCTGGGTCTTTAATTCATCATAATTTTTAAACGAAGTCGTATTACATGGATAAAATATTTGTTTTGGTTAATGTCAAGAAAATTTAACCTTAAGCCAAATATGTTTCAGAGTATTTCACTAGAGAAGCCGTCAAATATTCTACGTTAAAAGAATTGGCTATTTGACTGCACGGGCAAATAGTCAACACTTCCAGGAATGGTTATTTGCCCGCGCGGATGAAAAGTCAATGCTCAACACTGCTAGGAACGGCTATTTACTGGAACGTGCAATAACCTACTTATTCACTACAGACACTAAGTACACTATTTTTGACTTCAGCGACCTTGAGCCTTTGTTCTTAGTGCGTGTGTACAGGTTTCGTGAGGTTGTATTTTTTTCAGGTCTATCTGGTCTGAGATTTATCTGATTCTCTTTTGTTGTCTAGCACTATTCAAATAACCAATAGCCATATTTATATGTAGTAATTCTTAGCAAAAGCTCACAAAAATTTGCGGAACTAGTAAAAAAAATGATTTAGACTCTGATCCGGACTGGTTGTAACGGCGGATTATTATTATTAATAATTCTTAGCAAAAAAAAATTAATTAATTAATCTCTTTCCTAAATATTTTGCCACTTGTTTGATTGAACGCTATGCTGTGTATGTTAGCAACTCTTTGTAAAAGGGCAGCACACTATTTGTATATTTTGTATAAATAAAGACTTTTCTCTATAGAAGCGATCTACTCGCTCTTTGACGACATCCTCGCGCGAAATTTTATTCTACGCTTTTTTTTGAGCGTTCAAGTAGTGTAAACTGATAGGATTGACTATTTGGCCGCAGTCATGCGACTGGCTATTTAACCGCGCGTTCAAGTAGTGTACACTGATAGGAATGGCTACTTGAGCACGCAGTTAAATGGTCGCCACTCTGAGGAATGGCCTTGCCCGAGCGGGTAAATAGTCGTCACTCTGAGGAAGAAAAAGGCTTTCGGCACCCGTCTGCGTATAGTGAATAAGTAGGCTATTGGCACCTAAGTGCCTTCAGTGAAGCAGCAGACTATTGACACCCGTACCTATTTCAACTCGGTTGTGAACAGTCTCCAAATAGAACATTTGCACCTGGGTGTCGAGAGTGCCTACCGTTAATGAAACCAACAGTTACAATCATCTCTACCGGGGAACCAAAAAAAAAAAAGATGAGCTCATGACAAAAATCGAGATCATGACAAAAATCGAGATAATCAGTTTTGCAAATTATAATATGAACAAACACATTAAATGTTATGAGAATGAGATCTGCTGCATCAACAACGGTGCATGTATATTGCATATTTATGGAGAAGTTAGCTTTTTTACCTTTGTCAGTTAAGTTGGTAACGTGAAATGGTAAAAACAATACAAAAGTTTGATTGGCTCTCATTTAATGTCGAGGCTTTCTATTACATTCACATTATAAAATACTATATCTCTAAAACATTCTCATTGCTTGGGGACGAGTTGCGATGTCATTGTGTCGCTGTAATATTGTATGGAACCTTTGAAAACTTTTTTTTCTGTTATTTTCTTAATGATATCTTTTATCTTTTGCATGAAACAGAGTTTCAGATGTTCCATTGAATATTACTTAAAGTTGTCATAGGTCAGTTCATTGTCTTATTGAAACAGCAATCGAGGAATTAATTGAGTTTATATGTTTTGATTGTTTCTATCGTCTTATCGTCTTTATCTGCGGCGAGCTTAACCAATTCATTTTGTTCAGATGACTTCGTTGTTTTTCATAAACTCATGATACAGATGGATTGAAAGCAGTAAGATCACAGTTTTAAAGAATCTGTAAAAGTCGTTGGGGGTTGAGAGTAAGGAAGGAGTATTTTAACTGAAAGCATAAATATCATATGCAGTTTTACTATAAATTGAATGGGTTTATGCAGAAGGCGCAGGAATTTTAATCTGCCGCTCTGAAAAAAATTAAAATTGAACAAAACTTCAACTAATCTCTCCTAAATGTTTATTAGTTCCTATGACGTTCTTTTAGAGGGTGTTCGGCAACCTTCACATCATTTAGGAAGGAAGATTTGTTAAAAAAAAGGAAAGTTGAAAAATGTTGAAAAGTTGATTTGATGATCTTTCAGCAACTACATAAACTACTTTTTTCTAGACTCGCCTACTTCTTCGAAAAATCTTTCTCTGGAAAAAAAGTCTGCTAATTCTAGTAATTGTTCCAGCCGGGAAAAATTTGCATTGTGTTGACTACGGGAGGCTCGGTTGACTACCTATGAAAAATTTTGAGCACAAAACATTTTGAATTTCGTACGTATATGGGGAACGGGGGTTCTCTAATTTCGTAAGAGGGGTGTGTCAAAAAATCGGATTTTTTGTGTACGTACTTTGTGGATCTTCCCAAAAATTTCATCAAAAATTTTTGCCACGTTCTTAATTAACTTAATTTCTCATGTAAATTATTTATGTAAAGTATATCACCCACAGTAACATCGTGAATCATTAATCTGCCCCAGCACATATTAGAAGTATAATGTTCACTGTACCACGGTTCATTTTAAAACGGAAAACTCTAATTGAATTAAATTATTTAACAAAAGCAATAAATTTACATTGCGAAATTATCGATACTTAATAGCTAATCTGTGCAATTACTTGTAACAGCAGACTTATCAGAAATATTGGTGTCTACTTGTATCTTCTGTGAGAGTTCGAAGACATGATATTTGTTCAAATTTTTCACTAGGACAGCGATCAATGCCTATATGTTTTCAATGAATTGGGAGAGTTAAAAGCGGTTATAGCCCGTGACAAATGGAACACCAATTAACGAGTACACAGTATTCATACCACAGCAACTCCGACACATGGTACTGCACCACTATAGTGAGTCATGCACTCCTTCACAATTCGCATTTTGTATTAATAGGACAGACGTTGCAAACTAATGTACAGTACATAGTTTTGTAGGTACGATCATAGTGTTTTATGAGAATTAAGCATACAAACACTCAAGCACTATTTGGATGATCGTTACAGCACATTGAATGAGGAAGTGATGAAATAAAATATTTTTTTTTTGTCTAATTACAAGTACCACCTTATAATCTGTCAATTAAATCTTATGATCTCATGATCGTTGGAATTGACTGAGAGATGATCGTTAATATTCGCACGACATGTTTGCATTATTAAGAGACGTTTCGTATTCGGTGTAAGGTAAGAAGACTTAATATTGATCACTTATGTGACGGTGTCTTATGCATCAATAATAGTTATCGGTGATCGGTGATCGGTGAATGATAGTATCTAAGCATAGGTCATCGAATAAGCGTGGGTTTTTCAGGTGTAAATTGAGCTCTTAATTGAATTGTGTTACTTTCTTTACAATCTCTCAACGGTTGAAGGTGGGTTCATGTGCAGAGACGTGTGCAAATTAAGAATTCGTAATTCCAATGTGAACGACTCTTGTAATTCTTACAAAGTAGGAAAGAATTGTGAGGAATTGCTTTAATTTTTGGAAATTTGTGAATGCGATGAAAAAAAGACTTATTCAAGCTTGAGACATCGAGTCGATAGACGAGCGATGAGTGTGCAAGGCTCAGCGGCGCCGAGTTTTAGGGGACAAAGGGTCAAATGTCACCCATGAGAGATCTCATGGGGGACATTGTCCCCCATGAAATCACGAAAAAAAAATAAAACAATTGCTCACAAATTGCACAAAACTATTGTGCCCGCCTTTTTCAAATTGAACAGAATCTACGTTAACAACATAATTCAAATATTTCTAACAGATAGCGCTATTGCTTTCAGTTTTATTTTAAAATTATTATAGAAACAATGGAAGCAGAAACAATAGTCCTATAAGAACACAACAATTTTTATCGTCGTGCTGTTTGGCTGTTTCTGTAATTGATTAAGCATTTTAATTTATAAGGTGTAACGTTTTGTTTTACGAAATATTCGTAAATAAGTGTGTGATTTCGATCATAGATTCTTGATCAATCGAATCTGATAAAAATTCAGTCGAGATGGATAAATTCATCCAGCAATGGCGAAAAATGCCAGAGTCTCCTGACGTTGTAGAAGGTATCTTCAATTAGCAAAATTCGTTTAGTAGCATGCAGCAGCTAATCATTGAAAAATACCACAGTTGTATCAAGATCTGAGAGCCCTGAACATATGGAGATTTGCTCATCGGACAGCAAAGAGAATAATTCCCAAAATTCAACACTCAAAGATTCTTCACTTGATGAGTCGTCACCGAAAAACCAAGGTAGGTAAAGATAGAGCCAATGTTGACAATCCTGATGTGAATGTGAAACGGAGTTCAGAATTTATATTTTTCGAAAACTGGGGGCCCGCACGAGCTTCAATTAGAAATAGGTCACTGATGTTTCTACCAAAAAGCATCATTTTCATACCGAGCTTTTTGTTACAATTTTTTTTACATCGAACAGAACAGAGACTGTAAAGTCACTACGTTTTAATGAAATTTTAATAAAAGCTGCCGACCACCAAAAATTTTTCAGCGTATTTTTGATGAGTGTTGGGCCACTAATACACCCAGGAAAAAGTTGGACCGGAAAGCTGAGTCGTTTTTTTCTGGTTGTCATGTCATGACCGAAAATTCCAAAATGCCAAAAATTCAATTTTGAGCGAAATAATCACAAATGACCCATCGTTTTAGAAAGGCTATTAGAGCGGCTTATAGAAAAAAATAGTTTCACAAAATTTTGGGCACTTGTTTGAGCCAGAGGGCAGTGGTGGAAATTTCCCTTTTTATCAACTCTCTTGGTCATTATTAGAGCAATTTGAATTTCATGAATCAATCATCCCTGGCTGATCATATTTTTTCTGAAATTTTTCAGTATCATCGTCTCACCAAATTAGAAAGTTTCAACCAATTTTGGCGTCGAAATATCCATGGCTTTCCTACAGTGAAAGTATGAAACAATCGTTTTGTTCAATATGTACCGAGTGCTACAAGGACTTGAAAATTAAACTGCCATCTTCAAGTGTTCAGAACAGAAAAGGCTATGAAGCATTCGTCGATGTTGGATTTTCAAATTGGAAAAAAGCAAATCAACGATACTCCTCACATGAGAAGTCAAGTTTGCATCGAAATGCCGTTTTGTCAGTCGCACAAAAGAGAAGTGCGCCTGTTTCTGTTATGATTTCGGAGCAGCATGCACAAGCTAGACTCGATGCCCGGTTTTGCCTGATGAAAATTTTCGAGACGGTGAAGTTTCTGGCAATGCAAGGACTTCCATTAAGAGGGCACAGAGACGTGTATTCGAATATCAACCAGCTGTTGCGTTTGCGAGCGACTGATTGTCCATTGCTGAAGAACTGGTTGGATCGTTCCAGTTATAAGTGGACAAGCCACGACATTCTGAATGAAATGCTGACGCTATTGTCACTCCCAATTCAACGAAAATTGGTGGCAGAAATATCCAAACAACCATTTTATGCCATCATGTCGGATGAGACCGCTGTCATTTCCAGTAAAGAGCAAATGTCGATGAATTTCCGTTACGTTGACGATAATTTGGAAATTCATGAGACATTTATGGGTTTTTATGACACACCTGCAACGGATTCTGAAACGTTGTTCAAATGTATGTTGGACACTTTGCTGCGGTTTTCTTTGCCAGTTGGGAAATGCCGTGGACAGTGTTATGACGGGACCAACACTGTAAGTGGATCGATCACCGGGATGCAAACACGCTTCAGAGAACTGGAACCAAGAGCATTGTATACTCATTGTGCTGCTCATAATCTAAATTTGACATCACAAGACGCAATGAGTCAAATCCCGGAAGTCGCAGATTTCCTATCGGTTATGCGCGAATTGATATCGTTCATCCGAGCATCACCTAAACGATTACATATTCTCAAGGACATCAAACTTCAATTCGATAATGATGACGATGACGAGGACGATGAAGATGCTGATGGTGCCAGAAAAAAACCGTCAATTCGAAAATTTTGTACAACAAGATGGTGTGCTCGCATCAACGCACTACGATCCATCAAGGAAAACTATCGAGTAGTTTTAGAGTTTTTGGAACGTGTGGGAACGGAAAGTGGTGAGCCTGGAAGCAAAGCTAGAGGTCCCTGCAAATATCTTCAGCAGTTCGAGTCTTTGATTTTGTTGAACGTTACAATCAAGACTTTGTCACGATTGGAAGCGTTAAATGAAACGATTCAAGCTACATCGATTAATTTTAAGAGCATCATACGCCGCGTTGAAATTTTAAAGGCTGACTTAACCTCTTTGCATTCGAGTGAGAAATTCGATGATCTATACAACGAATCTGAAGCCGATGCCAGATCGTATGACATTGAAGAACCGATTCTTCTGCGCAGACGGGTCCTTCCGAAACGATTCGATGCCAACGCAAATACAGCGTATTTCCCAGTCACTCCGAGGGATAAATATAAGAAACTATATTATTCTGTCATCGATCAAATTTTGGCCAGCCTTGCTACTCGTTTCGATTCGGATACGTATAAAATTTTGACGAAAATGGAAGATTTCGCCACGAACAAAGGCGAATTTCAGGAAATTAGAGATTTTCTGACTCACAAAGGAGAATGCGATTTCAATATCGACCGACTCCTTTTGCATCGTGAAATGTTTTTCGACATGGAATTGGTGAAAACGAAAAATTTCGTCAACTTGACACAAATTCAAATCTTCTTGCAAGACCACTGTGAAATTCGGGAGTTTTGTTCCGAGTATACAAAATTCATTCGGCTGCTTCTCACATATCCGCAGACAGTTTGTGTTGCCGAAAGGTCGTTTTCTTCTTTGAAGCGACTCAAAAACTACTTGCGGGCTAATATGGGGCAAAGAAAATTGAACGATATAGCCATGTTGCACATTCACCGGGACATTGCAGAAACGATTGACATGGATGTGGTTGTCGATGAATTCATAAGACGAGGAGGAACTGTAAGGAACTCGACGTTTGCTTTTAAGAATGAAATGAAATGAACTGATTTTATTTTTTGTATTTTACGGAAGTATGTGTCGAGTCAATAAAATAATTCATCTTTGTTTTAATTTTTTTTGTTTGGTTTGACCATTCACAAATTATCTGCTCTGATTATGAGGCGGACTCGGAATATTTAAAAAATTGTTCATAGATTTTTGTGTCATGAGTCTAGAATTAATCAATTTTTTGCCTGCCGAATTTATGAACGTCGCCTTTGTTAGAAAAAAAATATTGTCCCCCATGGGAAAAATACAAGTCGGCGCCGCTGGCAAGGCTTCTGTATTTTCCTAACGATTTGCTCTTGCGAAGGGTATCGATATAGGCTTCTTATCATTGGAAAGGGAACAGACCATTGATGCATTAAGTGGTGCTGACACCTTGCTGACAAAGTTTCACCTGTCTTCCTTAAAAGATATTCCGAAGAAGCGTGCACCATTATCAAAGATCTTCAATTTGTCACTCGAAGGTAGTTTCCTGAAATGATTGGTTGGTGAAAAGATGCGGCAAGGATTAGCAGTCTGGGCTGGTTTGGACACATTCAAAGAGTTGGTCGTAACAGGCGATGCTAATCGCCTAAAGACGATCTTGAATGCACAGGTTCGGGGTGTAAAGACCAAGAAGAATGTTTATAGATTAAATCGAATGAAATTTAGTTAGAGGAGTTTCATTTGAATATCAAACCATTTCATTGTAGGATATAGAATGGTGTGATTGGGGGCGGTTCAGCACTGCAGCATAAATACCACATACCCAAAGGTATTTAATACTTTACAAAGCATGTTGATGATGAATGAAATCAGTGCTAAGTGAACAACACATTGATAGACAATACAAATTCGTTTGTAATATTAACATGACAAAGAAACGCACACAATTATGTCAAACTATTGTAAATGTGTACACTAAAGCCCTTAGGCTAAGAAAAAAACAAGCAATGTTGAAATCTTTAATTAGTATTAATTCATACAAATCAATGCCTTAAAGTGTGAATCATTTAATAATTCAATTATTTATCTATAATTTAGCGGCCAACTGGTATGCATTATCGACGGTACATCTTTGATATTATAAAAAAGAGAACTTATAACAATAAACGGCATCTTTCCGATGCCTATTCAGGGATTGCAGATTTATGTTACAGTTGCACTTTAAACATTTTGATATCAGCCCGATTTAAACGAAGTGCACGTCCCGATAGCGCTCTATATTTCACATTATATTTTATTCGATCAATTCTAATAAACAGCTTAAAGGGGCACACTTGAAGGCACATCGTGACTTTTAAGAATAAGTGAAAAAAAAGTCCGTACGTAATTTGAGATATACAAATGTATGAAATGACCATGCCATTTTAATTCAAAGTAGTCTTCTTGTGGCTAAATTACATTTACATGGAATGTTTGCGTTCAATATAAGTTCAATAACAAATCTTGCTTTTAATTTTTTTTCCTTCTCTTGGAATTGTCTTATTATGCATGGATTTGTAACTTTATAATGGTGAAGATGTTGCCTTTCATGGTCAATTTGGTGTTGAAAGAAACGTGTACGAAGCTTCTGTTGATTGTAGTTTATGGACAATTTAGTTATTGTTTAAGTAAATTATGTTAAATAACTATTAGAATATCGAGAACAAAGAGTCATTAACTTTTCAATGATGCTGGAAAAGATGAAATTTGTTCTCTGTCAACTGTGTGTTGCCGGAAATTGGCTCTCTGGTTCCCCGGAGAACTTTGAAAATTTTACTTTTGAATATAATTTTTTGTGCTTCCACACATCATTACTTTCTACTCTAGAGTGGGAGGAAAATTGTTCGATGTTTTGCTTCTTTCCAACATAACCCTCAAACTAATGCCATTTCCTCCCTTTTCAGCTAATATTTCCAGAAAAAGAAAAACTACCTTTAGAAGCTAGCTCGAGTTATGCCCACAGCCCAAGCGACTTTATAGGTTTTCACTAAATTTCTCTCGAGTATAAGTGGTCAGATGAATTCACCATTGATTCGAGTCTGAAACGAAAGCTTTGGCGAGTGAGACTGTTTATTCCAACCCCAAGAGCTTACGCCTTTCGTCATAAGGCGGAAGCACATACTCGCCGACTTTCCTTCTAATCGTCCCTCGTAAAGCAAACATTAAAAACTTTCTTTGAATCGATTCAATGCTCTCACAGTATGTCGCAGCCGAGGGGCTCCAAACAACTGAAGCATATGTAAAAGCCTGAGCTTTTATCTAATAATGAAACACTAATGAAACACACAGTGGATTTACGATACATTTATGTAGGTGTTAACTGGTCGATAGTGGTGACGGAATGATGCAATGATGTGATACGATGATATGTGTGACGTTGGTCACTACACATATTCAAGATGAGACCTCACGTGCGCGTTGTTGATACTTGTCAAACATTTGACATTGTTGAAATCAGCACAAAATCTTTTTAGTAAGCCCAACATAGAATATGCCCTAGCTACTTTCTGAAATCCCTGACTTTGACCTGGTATATGATGGGACGACTCTTCGGAGGGAAAGTGAGGTGAGATAACTAGGCTTGATGTTGAACGACCGGTTTAAGTGGGACACGCACGTCAATAAAGTAGTGAAAAAGATTTCGCCGATTATAGGTGTAATGAAACGTCTTCGATGGCTCCTACCTCGAAATTTCCTTTCACGCTTATGTTCATTCTCACTTGAGCTCTCTGAATCCCATATGGAATTGCGCACCTAATTGTCTATTAGACAAATTGCTTCTACTGCAGAACATTTGCGGTTTGGAGCACAATGATTCAGCTAAGCAATGCTTCAGTTCGTCGATACTGTCTCTCTCATCAATGCGTGCCAGACGGCAGTTTTGGTGTTTTCGCTAAAAAACGGTTTGATAAAGCATGATACATCCATCCAGGCGAACTCAGACATTCATAACCATCACACGAGGAACAGTGATCTTCTTCACCTTTCCTTTTCTCGCTCTCTTTTTTGTCAGTATGCGATCACTAACCGTGGCTTCCGTTTCTTCAATGAATTGCCAGCAGTCATTCGCAATGCTATTAGCTTGATCTCTTTTAAGAAACAACTCCAAGATTACTTGCTATTTCGCTTCCTTTCTTCATCTGACTATCATATTACCTGGTGAAATCGTCGCTGATTGTTGTCTGTAATACTGTTTAAATCGAGGATTTTCTTTTTCTCAAATATTTGATTTATTGATTAATATTGAACTTAAAATTTAATTTAAACTTGATTTTGCTTTTTTATTTTTTTTTATGTTCTATAAGATTGTATTCTTTTTGAATTACTTTAATCTCATGTACGATTCACTACATTTTAAATGATTTATGTACCCGACATGTACGGGCCAAGTGCCCATAATGTAATTGAATCTCTAAATAATAAAATAATAATAAAAAATCCAGATGTGGATCAATAAACACACCAAGATCAGTAACTTCTGTTACTCTCGTTAAATCAGCGCCGTTGATTGATAAACAGCAGCGGTCCAAGATGGCTTCCTTGAGAAATTCCAGACGATACATTCAATGATCTCGATTTATGATCGAGAATTTTCACATATTGTCCAAATCTTTCAACTAAAATCTGGAAGAGGCTAATCCTTGTTCGGCAATTCTAAAAAGACTCCATTTTTGACCTCTTTTACAACCGAATCTTCGGATGCAAGCAATCATGGGCGCGCGGTAGCAATCCGCCCGTGACGCAAGTCCATATAAATTTAGAAAAAATTTTTTCGTAGACTGCGGAACCATTTATAGGGCAAATGCCGGACGCTTTTTTTAATCAAATGTGAAAATATTTCAAAAGAATTTTCCGAAGCTGTAAGCGTCACCCAAATTGATATCAGTTAATTTGCAAGAAGGGACGAGGACTTGCGTCACATTATCCTTATAAAAAGGGTTCAATGGCTCTAACTGCATATTTTGAAACGAGCGTGAGCTAGAAAAACGTATACAATAATTAGTGCTACGTGCTATGCGTCTATTATAGGGGTTACTGAATTTAGGTGCAATTGGACAAGGGGTAGGGGATGTCAAAGTGGCCAAAAAGTGTTTAACGTTTTCTATGAATGGCCCCTGACGTAATGCGTAGTGTAATTGTAACCAGCAGTTTCTTTCGAAATCACTCTCTTGCATAAACCGTCTCAACAAAAGAAAATAGAATACAGTTTTCAACACTTAACATAAAAAACATGAAAGAGCCGAAGCTGAAATTATTTGTTAAATAAATAACAACAAACATCTTCTAATCCTAATCTTCTAAATAATTTTACATTTCCTTATCTTGAAGATATCACTTTCAAGGATGCTTTTAAACTGTAAGTATCACCTTCACTTCTTAAGTATTATTTAAAGAACAACAAATAAAATAGCTAATGTCCAATGTTTGTGACATTTTCTTCTACCTGCAAACGCCCATAATGGCAATATTGTTGTTGATTCATGAAAAGGAAATTTGAATTTATTTTGTGACATGAATACCAAATTATGTCCAAACATTTTCTTAAATTTAAATTTTGTTTGTAAATAGACAAAGTTTTATCTTTTCCGTTATTGTCATTTTTACTTTTATGTGCCAAATTGTGTTTGAGCAGAACGAAATAGAAAAATGATTTACAATCATATCATCGCCTTCGCTCTTATAAAATGCAATTTCTTATATTGGTAAAGGTTCTCATGCTATTATCAAAAGTCAAAATCTTAGTGGCGCAAAAAACGTGATCCAGTAGAAAATGCAACCAAAAACTGAATCAGAATATGAACATATAAATGTGGCTTGGACGGCTATGAAGGTATATCAATTTAGAATGCCATAGAGGAATAGGGGAGATTGGTGTGAATACAAAGAGAACTTACTAGTTTGACGATTGAAACTTAATAAAGCCATTTAATTCGATATTAGTCGACGAAGACGTCGCACTAAACACATGAAAAAGGAAAACAATTTTATCACCACTAAGTTAGCTATTCACAGCTTGATCTTCCGATCTATGAAATTGTATTTGTGCGACTTTTCAAGGTCTTAAATTTTAGACAACAGCCGGTTAGGCAAAGTCCCGCCGATCACGAACCTATAACCTTTAAGAAAAGAGACATTTAAAGAGGAAATTTGAAGAGCTTTCAACTAGTTTCCTTTCGTCTGACTCAAGGTAATATATGGGAATTAATACAAATTGGTTGTATTTTTGTGCGTAATTCGTATCGCGTGCAACACAACTACACACTTCTAGTAGAGCAGAATAAAAATGTAATTAGAAAAAAATGTTCATAAAACACCTGAAATGACGTGTCTCGGATAATTAATAAATTCATAGATGATTCACCTTTTTTTCACTGAATACATTTGCAGCAAAATTTGTTTTCACCGAAAACTACAATAAAAAATCGACAAACGTTGAACTCCAATGAAAAAGAGAGCAAAAGGACACAGCTTACTCTCCTCTCCCTTACATCTGATTTATATAGAAATATAAATTAACATTTTTTTTTCGTCGTAATCCAAAAGTGAATATATTTTATATGAAAGAGCCATCTTCGCCTGAAAGTAACCAATTAACTAGTAGTTTGTAGAATTTTCAATGTTGATTTTAGATACACCTACGATATACGGTTGTATGGAGAAGTGTATGGTACGTCCTGTGCTGTACATGTATAATCAATCTATGCCATTATTACGTGCACTAAGAATAATACGATGTGCATTGCCGTTGCATAAGTGGACCTAAGTTAATTTTATGTTTATGGGGGTCAGTTATATGAGAATATTAGATTCTCACAATGGAAGGTATATTTAAAATGTAAACGAAGAAAACTATTGAAGATCTAATTTAGAAATAAAAGACAAAATAATTGTGTTGTTGTTGTTGCTTCCATGTGGCATGGTCTTTTGAGACTAGAAAGCATGAGAATGTTAAATCCGTCTTGACTCTCTAATTGTTTAGTTCGAATACGATTTTAATTTCGTTGTTTCGAGTTCAGTAAAACAAATACTATTTCGACACCGCATCGCTGTGTTAAAAAAATGCGGGTTTTTCCATAATCTGACCTATAAAACTGAGGTGCGTTTATCTGCACAAGGTTGGGCAAACTTTTCGATACGCAATCATACCTTGGCATAGAAATCTAAATTAAAATAATAAAGGTCCCTTCCCGCTCAATATTTAACTAAGATGCTTTAAAATCACTCCGAAAATTCAGTAATAAATTCAATTATTTTTTGTATTGCCAAGTATATGACACTGCAAAGTTAGAGGTCTTACTGATTACGAGACTGTGTAGGTGATAATAACTGCAAACAACTCAGCAAGCGATAAAATCTCATCCGTGTTTTTTCGTTTTGATCTCGTCGGTAACATTTGAAATGTATATCAATCAATAATCTAATATTGATTAGCAATGAAACTTGTGAACCAATCACTACTTGATACATGAAATAATGTCCTATAGATCCTGATTATGTCTACTTACCGTTAACAAGAAATTAAACTATTAAGAGATCGGAATCTACCTGTGTAATGATATTTTATTCATCTCATCAAAAACAATAAGACATACTTACATTTTTACAACGAATTGAATGATTTCAAAGTATATCACATGCATAAAAATCAAAATTACGAAAATGTTCACAGAAAAAATTTCATTTATTTTTCAACACACTACGACAATAAAGTCAATGACCAGTGGGCAATTTGACCACGCAATATTATTGTTGAGAAAATTAAATACGATATCGTTTACGCTATCGTTACCATGTTACCGCGTGTTATAAAAAATCCCGTGTGTTTTTAACATAAAATTTGAGACAATGTCAACTAGAATGCTGTTAAAGTGATTTTTTTCCTTTGTCTTAGGAGATAAAGGTGCATATAATGCTCAACTTCCGATGGCACAGCCAACAAAAAAACTTATATTGGATGCTTGGAAATCATTAATTAATTCGGAATCAACTTTTTGCACTCGCCAACTCAGTCGTGTCTCTTTAAACAACTCGCTTTGGAAACTGTTATTTTGACTCGTGCAGTTGCCAACCTCGCCTTCGGCTCGGATTTGCAATCTCTGCACTCGTCAAAACAACAGTTTACAAAGCTTGTTGCTTAAAAACACAAACAAATTGTAAAAATTGTAAAACTTGAAGTTTGTGAAATAAGCCGATTCGCAGTAGCAGAATAATGCAATGATCAACGACTTTACTAGTGCCAGTCGATGGTTGAGTGAAAAGAGATGATTTTTAGGCAAAAAACTTTTGAACACTATTCCCTCAAGTGTTCTTTAAACAGCATCCTTTCATCCTCACGGATTCCGATGAATAATATGGAATCTTTTTTTTTACAATGACGTGTTACGGTCACATCGACTGCGTGAGCAGAGACTAATCAGGCTTTGATTAGGTTACAAACCAATTTGCATTGGTCGAGTGAGAACCAATTTTCATTGGAACAGTTAAACCATTTGGCAGTGAGCTTTCGCTTTCAAGTTTGTCAGTTTATGAAATTCTGGTCTTACCATTAAGTTTGTACGCAATTTTCAACTTCCTGATAGTCATCTTGAACGATACACGTGATATGTTTGGAAACCACAGTAGTGAAAAGCGGTTAAATGCCATGCCATGCACATGTTATTAATTGGCTCATAAAGACCATATTGTGTCCTGTGTTCGTCGACAACGAGAAAGTCATCGGCACGAGTGGGTCTAGAATTACGAATGACCTTGCTTTTAATTTTAGGTGCGTCGATATTGCCATTCATCAGATCGGATACAAAAAGTGCGCAGGCATTAATTCTGCGTCGGGCGAGTTTTTCAATGTTGATCGAATCGCATCTCTCAATATATGGCGGGAGCTTGTATTTTTCGTCCCTTTTCACCGTCCGCCTCAGTGCGTACATCAAAAATTTTTTCTGAATAGATTCAATTCTGTCAACAAATGTGTCCTGATAAGGATGCCAAACAACTGAAACATATTCTAAGTAAGAACGGACATAGGCAAAGTATATACTTTTTAAAGTTTTAATATTTTTAAGTTCCTTACAAGTTCTCATGACGAAGCCAAGCATTGAGTAAGCTTTTGCAATTATATATTCAATGTGTGGATTCGGTCAGGAGACTTTAACGAAGAACAACGCGTACCAGTAACAGTGAAGTTTTTGCGTGAAATTCTCGGAAAATAGGAAGTGTTGCGAACCGTACGTGTTTTTAAAATATAGTTAAGGCACTTTGGAAGGCCACAAAACTGAATTTTTGTCGAATCAAACAGGAATATAATAAAAATAGGAATACAAAACATTCGAGCGGAATTTTATATTGTCGGCAAAGTAGCTACATTCACAAACACATAATCAGCTGCTAGTGACATTTTTCGAAATAGAAACCAGTGTTGCCATAAACATCAGGGAATATTTCCCCAAAAGTGAACACAGCCACACATCGACTTAAAAATAAATTAACGCCTGTGTGTTTTGAAACCGAGGAGGAAGAGGAGCTATCACCGTCACAAGAAGCAATTCTTCTGCAAGAGGGCCATGAGGTAGAACAAATGGAGACCGAAACAACTAACGAGCAAGCCTCGGAACAAATAACTAAAAGCACCGAAGACCCGAAAGATGAAACAACCGACAGTGTGAACACGACTCTACTAACGGATGAGTCAACGATTATGGTTGGGAAGTCGCAGAAGAGGAGAAGGAGGCGAGAGGCCCAGAAAATGAAGAGAAAGCGGATGCAGCTCGAAATAGAACACAATCGAGGAGGTAAGGAAGCACCTACCCCAGATAACCAGGGGATACCGGTTGAAATTGGAGAGTCCGCTGCTGGGATAGCCGATAAAACTGGGGACGTTCCAACGAATGAGACCCAGAGGATCGGAAATCAAGGCAGCGAAAATCCACCTGAGACCGAGAACCCGATAGGCTTGGGAACTCCTACTACCGGATCTGTTGAATCTTTGGGTGCTATATCGAGCGGAACCAAGAAACTCAGAAAACGGGGTAGAAGAAGACCAAAGCCAATCGGAAGACCTGAGATAACGGGGGAACGCAAAGCTCCCGACGATAATACCATTGAAACGGCTTCAGAGTCGAAGTCAGAGCCAAAGCCTAATTCTAATCCAAAACTTTCAGTGGACGAGAAACAAGAACCCCATAAGGGGACCAGTGGATCGAACACCAAGAAAGCTAAGAAAGTGAAGAAGGCTCAAGGTGCAACTTCGATTGGGAAAACTTCGGAATCCCCCAAGGTTGGACACCAGGAACCAGAAACGGGTACTGGTAAGCCTGACCTCCGGGTAGATGAGAAGTTAACCAAAAAGGCTAAGAGAGCCAAGCGTGCAACTCCGGCGGTAGAAACTTCAGAATCTCTCAAGGACGGAAACCAGAAATCAGAAATGAGAACTGGCAAACCTGACACTAGAGAAGATGAGAAGCTAGTCGTGCCGGAGAAAAACCGACTCGCCCTTGTACCGGAAAAATATCCGACTACAGCTTTGGAAGAGGGATTGGCGGATAAAATTCTAGACAGACTATTGGAGGAGCTGGATGTTCATCTACAAAAGATGCAACCTTCTGACCGCCCTCCAAGGTTTGTCTGGTTTGGAAAACCCAATGGCGTACCCAGAGTTGATTGTCTGAATAAAGAAACGGAACAGTGGGTGAGAAAAACAGTCTCGCAGCCCAACTTTTATCCAACTTTAGCTGTGACAGTAGTTGAGGCTCAAGAAATTTTTAAGAAAAAGAAGAGGCCACTGCGGAAAGTGTCAGTTTTCGTGCCGGGGAAAGTAGAGGAATTCAACGTGTTAATGCGCAGAATTCAATTAATGAACCCGACGCTGAAGCCGACCGAATGGGTAAAATTTAGAGGGCATGAGAAGGAAGGAGGTCAACTCATTTACTTCGGTATGCCAGAAGAGCACGTTCAGGACCTGGAAGCGTTAGAGTGCACAGCTTTCAGTGGACTAACAATGCTCACGTTCCGAATTCAGAAGGAGGAGGAACAATCTAAATGAACCACCGCACCTCGAAAAGAACCCCCTGCATTCGGATGTTGCAGGGAAACATACAGCACGGCAAAGTAGCGACGAGAAACATCAGTCAGCACCTAAAAGCCGGTAAGTCTGATATAGCACTCATTCAGGAACCCTATTGGGTTAATAACAGAGTGAAGAGGTTAAGCAATTCAGGTGGAACCGTTTTCGCGGGTACCAAAAATAGCAACCCCCGAACTTGCATTTTCGTTAACAATAAATTTAACGCACTTTTAGTGCCGGAACTAAGCAGCCGGGACGTTACAGCAGTCTATTTGGATAGAAGTGTACAGGGCGCCAACCAACCAGTAATGGTTGCATCGGCATACCTGCCATATGAACATCCAGATAGATCAGAACATTGCACAGCAGAAGTGAAGCGATTAGTGGAACACTGTAAAGAAACAAAAATACCGCTCATAATCGGGATGGACGCAAATGCTCACCACGTTATCTGGGGTAGCACGGACACCAATTCGAGAGGTAAGTCTCTAATAGAATATCTGGCAACGACAGACCTCAAAATCCTGAACAGGGGAAACGAACCTACGTTCGTTACCGCGAACAGGAGAGAGGTCATAGACATCACACTTGTGTCTCCGGAAATAGAAACGCAATTTAAAGGTTGGCACGTCTCCAAAGATTGGACGGCCTCCGACCACAGATGGATAAACTTCGAGCTCTCTGCGGACGAGGTGAAACCAAGATATTTCAGGGACCCGAGGAAGACTGACTGGGATTTATTCCTAGACAGACTGACCGCACACCGAGATTTCAAGGATCACGCACCTCGGACGCAAGAAGAGGTAGAGGTAGCTCTAAGTGACCTCGAGTCAAAACTCTCGACCTCCTATCAAGCGGCGTGTCGTCTAAGGAAGACATTTGTTCGTAAGTCTCGATACTGGACAAAGCAGATAGAGAAGCTTAGGAAAATGTCACGCCATTTGTACAATAAGGCACAGCGCATCGGTAGCGTAGAGAGTTGGGATTCGTATAAAGAGGCACTGAGGGAGTATAAAAACTCCATAAGAAAGGCAAAGAGGACGGCATGGCTGAAATTCTGTGACGAAGTCATAGATCTAAAAGCCACCGCCAAACTCAACAAAACCCTAGCGAAAGACCCAGTTTACCCAGAAATGTTAAAACGCAGGAACGGGACATATACTGAATCAAACGAGGAAGTAGTGGACCTCCTGATGGAAACACATTTTCCGGGTAATATACAGGTCTCACAGACCGAACCCCAGTCCGCAAGAAAGCCAAATTCTACGGACTGGAATTTAGCAGAAACTATCGTAACCAATCGCAGACTTCAATGGGCTATAAATTCGTTCAAGCCATACAAGTCGCCAGGGAACGATGGTATCTATCCGATAGTTCTTCAGAAGTCAGCTCATGTAATAATGAAGCCTCTGAAAAATATTATGCAGGCCATCCTCGCTTTGGGATATATTCCCAATTCATGGAGGAATATTAACGTTATCTTCATACCTAAGCCCGGGCGTATAACCTACGACCAGGCCAATTCGTACAGACCGATCAGTTTAACGTCCTTCGTCTTGAAGACGCTTGAAAGGTTATGCGATAGGTACATAAGAGACACCACTTTGAAGGTTAAACCTTTACACAGAAATCAACACGCCTACCTATCAGGGAAGTCCGTAGACACCGCTCTGCATCAAGTAGTGCATAGCCTGGAGATGAACATGAAGCACGATAAACCCACCTTGGGAGCGTTTATTGATCTGGAAGGAGCCTTTAACAAAGTAACCTTTAGAGCAATAAATGCCGCCTTGAGAAGGTTCGGCTTGGACAGAACCCTAATAAGGTGGATAATGGCAATGCTTGGAAACAGGTTATTGACAGTAAATATGCTTGGCGTCAGTAGAACTGGTTTAGTAGATAGAGGCTGTCCCCAAGGGGGAGTACTACCTCCGATTCTTTGGAACATGACAGTTGATGATCTGCTAACTAAGTTGAACGAATCGGGGTACGTCAGGGCCTTTCGAAGAAGTATTTGGCCAATTAATGCAAAGGGCCTTCAGCCTAGTTGAAGAATGGTGCAACGAGTCAGGACTATCGGTAAACCCCGATAAAACCGGACTGGTGCTATTCACCAACAGGAGGAAGGTCCAAGCATTTAATAAACCGAAAGCAGAAAGAATCAGCAAATCAATTAGAATTTTCTGGCAGTGCCGCAGCGCGATCGGTAAAAACTGGGGATTAAGACCCTCAGCTTTATACTGGTTGTACACGGCGATAGTGAGACCGACACTAAGCTATGGCTGTATGGTATGGTCCTGCAAGGCAGGAACAGCTAGTGTGAAAAAAGAACTAACGCACGTGCAAAGACTAGCATGTGTGGGAATAACTGGAGCGATGACGTCGACCCCAACGGCAGCCCTTGAAGTCTTGCTGTCACTCAGTCCCATTGATTTATTCATAAATCAAGAGGCAGAGCGGACAATAGCGAGATTATTCACGAGCGGCCAATGGTTGGCGTTGAATAGGAATATGGGACACGCGGCCATTTTGAATTCACTGAAGAAAGACTTTAGAGAAATAGAAATGCCCAACGACCGCATTCCAACAACGTTTAAATTCGAAAAAAAAATTCGAGACACTCCTCCCGGGTAGGGAGGAGTGGCTAGACGGGACTTGTCCTGTGATTGGAGACTTTATAGTCTACACAGATGGATCCAAGACGGAGGACGGAACGGGGGCAGGTATTCATTGCGAGAAATTAGAACTTAACACATCAATTCCCCTCGGAAAACTTGCCACAGTGTTTCAGTCTGAGACCTTTGCCATCAAACAGGGTTGCAAGAGACTGACAGAGAAACGACTTAGCAATAAGAGAATAGCAATATGCTCTGACAGCAAGTCGGCCATCGGAGCGCTCTCAAGTTGCAAGCTGTCAACGAGATCGGTACTCGGGGCTAGAGTAGCTCTGGAATCCCTAGCAGAGAACAACGAAGTATCGCTTGTTTGGGTCCCAGGCCACTCAGATGTCCCGGGTAACGAAATTGCAGACGAACTAGCGAGAAGAGGCAGTGAGAAAGAGCTCATAGGCCCGGAACCGGTAATCGGAATACAAGAGGGACTAATATCGACGCTGATAAGGCGTAGAACAAAAGAAAATCACCAGCGTGTTTGGGAAAACCTAAATACATGCAGACAGGCAAAGGAATTTTTGGCAGGTTGCAACGAGCACACTACCAAATATCTTTTGAGCCTGGACAAGAGATCGTTAAGAAGGATAGTAGGAGTGCTGACGGGTCACAATAATCTGAGATACCATCGAAACAAGATGGGACTCAGTGATGACCCGAACTGCAG
>CM055405.1:5420660-5469147 GCA_029228625.1 Pseudolycoriella hygida | reverse complement strand
TTAGAGTGCACAGCTTTCAGTGGACTAACAATGCTCACGTTCCGAATTCAGAAGGAGGAGGAACAATCTAAATGAACCACCGCACCTCGAAAAGAACCCCCTGCATTCGGATGTTGCAGGGAAACATACAGCACGGCAAAGTAGCGACGAGAAACATCAGTCAGCACCTAAAAGCCGGTAAGTCTGATATAGCACTCATTCAGGAACCCTATTGGGTTAATAACAGAGTGAAGAGGTTAAGCAATTCAGGTGGAACCGTTTTCGCGGGTACCAAAAATAGCAACCCCCGAACTTGCATTTTCGTTAACAATAAATTTAACGCACTTTTAGTGCCGGAACTAAGCAGCCGGGACGTTACAGCAGTCTATTTGGATAGAAGTGTACAGGGCGCCAACCAACCAGTAATGGTTGCATCGGCATACCTGCCATATGAACATCCAGATAGATCAGAACATTGCACAGCAGAAGTGAAGCGATTAGTGGAACACTGTAAAGAAACAAAAATACCGCTCATAATCGGGATGGACGCAAATGCTCACCACGTTATCTGGGGTAGCACGGACACCAATTCGAGAGGTAAGTCTCTAATAGAATATCTGGCAACGACAGACCTCAAAATCCTGAACAGGGGAAACGAACCTACGTTCGTTACCGCGAACAGGAGAGAGGTCATAGACATCACACTTGTGTCTCCGGAAATAGAAACGCAATTTAAAGGTTGGCACGTCTCCAAAGATTGGACGGCCTCCGACCACAGATGGATAAACTTCGAGCTCTCTGCGGACGAGGTGAAACCAAGATATTTCAGGGACCCGAGGAAGACTGACTGGGATTTATTCCTAGACAGACTGACCGCACACCGAGATTTCAAGGATCACGCACCTCGGACGCAAGAAGAGGTAGAGGTAGCTCTAAGTGACCTCGAGTCAAAACTCTCGACCTCCTATCAAGCGGCGTGTCGTCTAAGGAAGACATTTGTTCGTAAGTCTCGATACTGGACAAAGCAGATAGAGAAGCTTAGGAAAATGTCACGCCATTTGTACAATAAGGCACAGCGCATCGGTAGCGTAGAGAGTTGGGATTCGTATAAAGAGGCACTGAGGGAGTATAAAAACTCCATAAGAAAGGCAAAGAGGACGGCATGGCTGAAATTCTGTGACGAAGTCATAGATCTAAAAGCCACCGCCAAACTCAACAAAACCCTAGCGAAAGACCCAGTTTTCCCAGAAATGTTAAAACGCAGGAACGGGACATATACTGAATCAAACGAGGAAGTAGTGGACCTCCTGATGAAAACACATTTTCCGGGTAATATACAGGTCTCACAGACCGAACCCCAGTCCGCAAGAACGCCAAATTCTACGGACTGGAATTTAGCAGAAACTATCGTAACCAATCGCAGACTTCAATGGGCTATAAATTCGTTCAAGCCATACAAGTCGCCAGGGAACGATGGTATCTATCCGATAGTTCTTCAGAAGTCAGCTCATGTAATAATGAAGCCTCTGAAAAATATTATGCAGGCCATCCTCGCTTTGGGATATATTCCCAATTCATGGAGGAATATTAACGTTATCTTCATACCTAAGCCCGGGCGTATAACCTACGACCAGGCCAATTCGTACAGACCGATCAGTTTAACGTCCTTCGTCTTGAAGACGCTTGAAAGGTTATGCGATAGGTACATAAGAGACACCACTTTGAAGGTTAAACCTTTACACAGAAATCAACACGCCTACCTATCAGGGAAGTCCGTAGACACCGCTCTGCATCAAGTAGTGCATAGCCTGGAGATGAACATGAAGCACGATAAACCCACCTTGGGAGCGTTTATTGATCTGGAAGGAGCCTTTAACAAAGTAACCTTTAGAGCAATAAATGCCGCCTTGAGAAGGTTCGGCTTGGACAGAACCCTAATAAGGTGGATAATGGCAATGCTTGGAAACAGGTTATTGACAGTAAATATGCTTGGCGTCAGTAGAACTGGTTTAGTAGATAGAGGCTGTCCCCAAGGGGGAGTACTACCTCCGATTCTTTGGAACATGACAGTTGATGATCTGCTAACTAAGTTGAACGAATCGGGGTACGTCAGGGCCTTTCGAAGAAGTATTTGGCCAATTAATGCAAAGGGCCTTCAGCCTAGTTGAAGAATGGTGCAACGAGTCAGGACTATCGGTAAACCCCGATAAAACCGGACTGGTGCTATTCACCAACAGGAGGAAGGTCCAAGCATTTAATAAACCGAAAGCAGAAAGAATCAGCAAATCAATTAGAATTTTCTGGCAGTGCCGCAGCGCGATCGGTAAAAACTGGGGATTAAGACCCTCAGCTTTATACTGGTTGTACACGGCGATAGTGAGACCGACACTAAGCTATGGCTGTATGGTATGGTCCTGCAAGGCAGGAACAGCTAGTGTGAAAAAAGAACTAACGCACGTGCAAAGACTAGCATGTGTGGGAATAACTGGAGCGATGACGTCGACCCCAACGGCAGCCCTTGAAGTCTTGCTGTCACTCAGTCCCATTGATTTATTCATAAATCAAGAGGCAGAGCGGACAATAGCGAGATTATTCACGAGCGGCCAATGGTTGGCGTTGAATAGGAATATGGGACACGCGGCCATTTTGAATTCACTGAAGAAAGACTTTAGAGAAATAGAAATGCCCAACGACCGCATTCCAACAACGTTTAAATTCGAAAAAAAATTCGAGACACTCCTCCCGGGTAGGGAGGAGTGGCTAGACGGGACTTGTCCTGTGATTGGAGACTTTATAGTCTACACAGATGGATCCAAGACGGAGGACAGAACGGGGGCAGGTATTCATTGCGAGGAATTAGAACTTAACACATCAATTCCCCTCGGAAAACTTGCCACAGTGTTTCAGTCTGAGACCTTTGCCATCAAACAGGGTTGCAAGAGACTGACAGAGAAACGACTTATCAATAAGAGAATAGCAATATGCTCTGACAGTAAGTCGGCCATCGGAGCGCTCTCAAGTTGCAAGCTGTCAACGAGATCGGTACTCGGGGCTAGAATAGCTCTGGAAACCCTAGCAGAGAACAACGAAGTATCGCTTGTTTGGGTCCCAGGCCACTCAGATGTCCCGGGTAACGAAATTGCAGACGAACTAGCGAGAAGAGGCAGTGAGAAAGAGCTCATAGGCCCGGAACCGGTAATCGGAATACAAGAGGGACTAATATCGACGCTGATAAGGCGTAGAACAAAAGAAAAGCACCAGCGTGTTTGGGAAAACCTAAATACATGCAGACAGGCAAAGGAATTTTTGGCAGGTTGCAACGAGCACACTACCAAATATCTTTTGAGCCTGGACAAGAGATCGTTAAGAAAGATAGTAGGAGTGCTGACGGGTCACAATAATCTGAGATACCATCGAAACAAGATGGGACTCAGTGATGACCCGAACTGCAGGAGGTGCGGAGACGTGCCGGAAACAGCAATGCACTACCTATGTCACTGTCCCGCTTTAGCGGGACTCAGGGCGCAATGTCTAGGGGACTTCTACCTAACAATAGAATAATTCCGTAAAGTACCACTTCCAAAAGTCCTCTCTTTTATCACAGGGAACAATTGGTTGGAGGTCAGCGCCACATAACCACCACAATCATCATACTCGAACAATAGCCAGGAACCATAAAACTCACCCCATCACACTACACCACACACACACACACACAAACCAGGAGAAGCAAATGGGCCCAAGAAAGATGGCCTCAGTGCTAATAATTGTGATCAATTGTAACAATTGTAACTTTTATACCTGCGAAATAAATCAATCAATCATGTGTTTACTGAATGTCAATTTTTGGTCCAAGAGGACTCCCAAATCTTTAATTACCTTAACACGAGTCAACATAACATCATCGAACTCAATTTTGGATCTCTTTCGGGTGAAGGAGATAACCTTACACTTATCGACGTTCAAATAAAGTTGGTTGATTTTGCACCACTGTAGAAACCTGTTCAAGTCACGTTGGAGAGCACTTGCGTCAAGAACATTTTTGATTCTACCGAAAATTTTCAAGTCGTCAGCATACATTAAGTAAACTGAAGAAGAGAAGACTTTAGTAGCATCGTCCATGAATAATAAGAACAAGAGGGGGCCCAGATGGCTACCTTGAGGAACACCAGAGGTTACATTGAACATTCGAGAGGAGCAATTCCCTAATTTGACGAATTGTGAACGTCCATTAAGATAAGAGGCAATCCATGCTTACAGGTTGTTCATTCAATTGGTTCAATTTGCGCATAAGAATCGAATGCTTTACTCTATCAAATGCTTTTCGGAAATCAGTATATATAACATCTAACTGATGCCTAGATTCCATAACTTTGGTAGCATAGCTAACAAACTCAGCTAAATTTGTCGCTGTAGATCTGCGCTTCATAAAGCCATGTTGTGACTTTGAAATTATTCGATTGAACTTTGTGGATAAAATAGAGGTGACGATGGCTTCAAATAGTTTTCCTATTGTTGGTAGAATGGCTACGCCTCTGTAGTTTTCGACATTACTTCTAGAACCACTTTTAAAAATTGGGGTAATATAAGAAGTCCTCCATCTTGTTGGAAATTTTCCAGTTTCGAGGGATGAGTTGAAAATGCGAAGTAGCGGAGATGACAGACTCTCAGCACAGGCTTTTAATAAAATCGGAGAGATTTTATCAGGACCTTCACCCTTATTCGTGTCTATACTACTCAAATGGTTCAAAACGTCTTGGATCTCAAAAGAAATTGATCCAATGTCAATGCGCTTTTCTATGGGGTTCATTTTTGCCGATAAGTTAGAATTAGAATCATTGTCAGCTACATAAACGCTTTCGAAGAATTCAGCAAATAGATCACACGTTTCGTTAGGATTACCAGCTTTCTTATTACCTCTAGACATAATTGAAGGGTAGCCTGTAATCTTTTTTCGCGACTTCACGTAATACCAAAATTTTGAAGGATCAGAAGTTAACATTTCTTCGGTGTTAGTCAAATATTTGTGAAAGGCTTGGTCACGCAAGGAGTGAAATTCTTTACTAATGGACAAAAAATTCATTTTTAGTTTCAGTTTTTCGTCTGGGTTTGTTTCATTTTTAAATCGCTTGTGAGCTTTGCTTGTTCTATTTTTTAGATTGCGTAAACGCTGATTATACTAGGGTGGATCGCTAATAACCATTTTCTTTTTGAGCGGAACAAATTTCTCTAATCCATCTAACAAAACATCGTAAAATACGTTGACTATGTCATCAACGTCAGAAACGTTTGACATCAGTTGATTCCAGTCAATAGAATGAAAATTGTTATTTAGGCCAGTATAGTCGCCTTTTTTGAAGATAAATTCACTTTGTGATTCCTCACTTTCAATATTCACGATGCTTTCAACGAAGTCTGCTGAAATAACTATTTCGATAGGATAGTGATACAAATCGATTCTACTCATAGGAACATCAGATTTAATGACTTTGATGTTATTAGGATTGCTGTAAAACACGAGGTCTAGGATTTTTCCATAATGGTTGTGGACGTTGTTAACTTGGTGAAGGTTACCACTCATCATAAGATAGATGATGTCGGCCTTCGTTCCTTCAGCGACATTAGTGGGGAGCATCACACTGCTTTCGAGTGAATCGTCTTGATCACTGATCAAGTCATCAATGCTGTTAATGTGGGCATTGAAACTATCAGGAATCCAATCAACAAGGGTTAAATTAAAATCTCCTAAAACACACATTTCATCATTAACATCCAGGTCTATAAATTTCAGTGTCTTTTCTAATGCATCGTGATACTCGGTGTATACTTTTACAGAAGAGCCTGAAGGGATGTAAAGGCAACAGACAAAGAGCGAATGATTTTGAAGCTGCACCTTAACTAAAACCATTTCGACGTTGTCGGTGCCGGGCACCAGAACGCATTCGCTAGGTAAAGATGATCGGACAGCGATCAGAACACCTCCATATCTCTGATGTAATCTCAACATCATCCAGTATAAGGGTTGGAGCAACAATCTCCTCCAGATGTTCCGCCTCTCAAAACTCTTAGATTTTACCTAACTTAGAATAATTTTTTTTTTTTTTATTAAATTCAATTCAAAATGAGCGATATCCGCTCGTACATGAACATATTGTAGTTTTGGATCATAGTTATATATTTAAATGTTAAATTTTATTTTATTAATTAATTAATTTTTTAATCTATTCTTTTAATTTTGCTAAATAAGTTATGCAAATTTCTATTGATTTTTGTCATTTAGGGCGTAAAACGTAGAAATGTTTGTTTGTTAGAGTTGGCGAGCACTAACATAAAAAAGGAAAAAGTAAAATAGAGTAAAATAATTAAAGCAAATAGGGAGGCGTAGAAAATGTTTTGGTTTTACTGTCTGTTAACACTGGTGAAAAAGTTTTTAATCTCAGATTTGAATCGTTGTTTCGAAAGTGTTTTTATGGACTGCGGTACACTGTTATATGCACGTATTGATTTATTTAACAACGCGTTGCAGCCATTTCTGGAAGTGTGGGATTGAAGGATTCTTATTTCATTTCTATATCTGGTGTTGTAGTTGTGAACATCTTTGTTGGTGATTAAGTTTGTTGTTGAATGGACGTAATTGTTTTCAATGTTGTGAATGTGCGTGGATATTGTAATGTTAATTAATTCTTGGATTTGTATTAGATTATGCTTACGGTGGAGTTCCTTTATGCTAATTCGTCTGCCCTCACCAAATAGGTTCCTTATGGCTTTGTTCTGGATTACTTGTAGCTGCTTCAAATGTTGTTGGGTAGCGGTACACCAAATTCCGATTCCGTATGTTAATTGGCTTTGGAACATTGAGTAAAAAATCTGCTTCAGGACTTTTCGTGGACAGGCTTTGTTGATTCGCCAGAATATTCCGGCCATTGTAGAGAGTTTTCTCTTGAGTTGTTCCAAATGAGGTTGCCATGTCAATTTAGCGTCCAACGTTAAACCAAGGTATTTGTTGGCCTATCTACTGGACTTAGAACTTTCTTAAACCTAATAACATTTTAATTGTATGTACCATATGTCTATGCATAGTACTAGAACGGGTTAGAGCTTAGTATTATCATACTGGGCTTTCCACCTAGAATATACGGGCTTAAGAAGTAGTTATATCACAACAAAAACCCTTTTAAAAGGGAAATGTGACGCAAATCCTTCTTCCTCCTCCAAAACAACTGATATCAATTTGGGGTGACGCTTAAAGCTTTGAAACGCAAAAATTCTTTTGGAATGTTTTCATTTTTGATTAAAAAAATGCGTCACAAATGCCGGAACCCCCAATGTTATAGTTTTTCTGTTCTTTCAGCTTTCACAACGCAAAAATTTGTCATTATGTATGGCGTATTTTTGAACAGGAAATCAAATTTTTGCGTATGACAGCTGAAAGCGTAGAAAAAATATTACATATGTTCCGAAGTATATGAAAAAAAATTTTCTGAATTAGGATGCGATGCGATTTTTTCTGGCGCTACCTGGCGCTACAAATACATGTGTTTACATGTAACGTTTGACAGTTCTTACTCGCATCGCACGACCCATGCGAATTTTTTTTTCGCATGTTAAAATTGTTATCGCATGCGATTTTTTGTAATTAGTTTCATTATATTTTAATTAAAACATAAACAGTAAACAGTTCTTCATCTTATGACATGTACCGGACATGTAATAAACATATAAAATGAGCATAATTTGTAATTTTGTACGTGCGAAAAAAATCGCATCGCATCCTAATATAACTACTCCTTTAGCCCCGGTGGATATAAATTCCGTATAGGATTTTTCTTCAATGTATAGTATGTAATTACCGTTCCTAGGCACACCCAGGCTTCCAAATTTGGGAAGTTGAAGAATGACAAATACGACGTCACCCATTTTCGATGAATTCTGTCTACAAATATCTGAGTCTCACTTTGGACGGAGATATAATTAGCACCAGAAGAAATCCTAATGGTAAAATGCTAGGCATGTTCGGAATTCACGTCAAGCATATGTTCCAAAAAATTCCAACCGTTAATAGTATATTACAATTGAGGTCATGTAAACAGCCGGTTAACATAAGGGCGAAGTTTTCAAAATCGAGCCGAAGGCGAGATTGTGTAATCGTCCTTGTGTTACAGGCTGTTTACATGACCTTACTTGTACTATGCTTTAACGTAGTAGCACTCGGTTGTTGAAACAAGCAATTAAACATTAAATATTTTGAAAACAAAAAAAATAACTCCTGAAATACAGCGTACACTATTTGAGTTCTTAGAGTAGGCTAAATATCGAATGAACTATCGCAGAACAATGCGCTGTGTTCATTTTGTTATTTCTTTCTCGATGTGATAATAACGCAAGGCACCAACGGTCTATATAGCTCAGTGAGCAATGCTGCGGCGTTGTAAACTCATTTTTTCCGGAATTTTCGGTTCAAATCCTAGTTTTTTTTGTGTTGCGTGCATTCCATCAAATACGTCTATTAATTTAAATATAGAAACTCTTATAAAAATGAAGTAAATAGACTTTCAATCGATATCGACCTACAAATTTTACAAATTGATCACATCATGTTTTCAAAGCCTTGTTTCTCGGGATATATTAGTCCGATTGAGAAACTAAGTACTTTACAGGAATCCTATGATCACGCACGGCAGACTGGCATTATGTTTCACAGAAATCCTTTTGGACAAAATTTAATTATTTTGTTTATGTTCTAAACAAAATCAACGACATATTATGAACTTTTTGAATCGAGTAGCCTTGTTATGCCCTTACAACTAAGTGTTTGATTTCTAATCGTTGTTCGTTACATGAATCCGTGGGACCAGCGTACAAGAAGCTGTGAATGTGCCAGGTTCAAATCGCGGTATGGAGATAGTTTTTAGAATAAGAAGAGTTCAGTCTAGATGAACTGGACCATAATGGCTCATTACGTAGGTCGCATCATAAGTGCCTAGCATGTTAAATTGCATCTACATAGCAATGAACCTGCAGCGTATACTCAACGTACCGAGTGCGTACACGTTAAAACACATTGATGGGGCATTCTAAGCCTACTACATCATCGATGGCACTAGGTTTGTGTGCAATTTACCCGACAATTTACCACTGACACAGTAATAAAAATTTGGTAACGAAAGGATCTCTAAGAAGAATCCATATGAGCGAAAGCCTCTAATAATTAGCTGAAACATGTAGATCAAAGAGAACGTTTTAAGCCTAGCAGGAAAGAGTGACCTTAACATAATCAAACAGCTCAGCGAATGCCATGACCAATGAATTGTACTCCTCACAACCCCTAAGTCATGCATTGGATACCCGAAGTCTACCTCTACCGTCCCTCTGTATGAATGAAGAAGAGAAACAAAATACAGATAAATGAGAGTTTCTATAAAAAATTATTTAAAAGCTCAAAGAAATGTGCAAACGGTACGTTACGAGATCAAAAAATTGATGAAACATTATTTGACATTTTTACCGAAATATTGTTATCGTTTCTTTATGAAGTTAATTCGACATCAACAGAATTTGGCAGAGAACAACGATTAAAAAGACCAAACATATGTTACAGCACTTTTTGAATAGTAACGCACCACATCATCCAACAATAGTGAAATCGGCAGCAAAAAATCAGTTCTAATGTCAAAAATAAATATCTTATCAACAGAATCGCCAACACCATTCATCTTCTCTTCGTACGGTTCAATTATTGTTCCTTTTTCTATAATAAATTTGTACATCACAACGAAAATGTATTTTTTTCGAGTAATGCGATATTTTTCTTAAAGATGTTGCTCAATATTTGACAATGTGTTCGATATATGAATGGTGACTTGACAAGAAACGTTATGCAAACTGAAGATCTGTCTGCAATTATAACTTTTTTTGGATTACTATTGTACTCTTTTTATTTTTTCATTCGTAAGGATAAACTCTAAATGTATTTACGATTTTACTTGATCGTGAAAATCAATACAGCAAGAAGTTGTTCTTCGCTTGTCGATCAAAAATTTGAAACCAATTTGATGTGGTGGACGTTTCGCTACCATATTGATGCTACTTTAGCAAACCTTATTTTTCAAAATCGCATACTACTTTGGAATACAATGTTTGGACCTTGTTATTGATTCAATTTCAATACAACTTAGAAAAAACATCACAATTTTAACAGCTCACATTTCTGTGACTTGCTCAAATATAAACTGAAAGCTTTAGACGTTGCGGTCTTGTAGGGAGTCGTACGGGTCTCACGGTGAACTTGAGCGAAGTTATACTGAAAAGCCGCTGCCCATCAGATTTTATTGATGATTGTGAAAGACGGGTCCCCTACGAGTTCGACACCACTTTTAGCGAAATAAATTTTCTGGTAAATTTTAAGAAAATTGATAAAAACTATGTTTTTCCATGCATTTTCCAAATTTGTGTAAAAGTGATGGAAAAAATTGTTGCGTACAGGCGTTTTGATAATTTTTATCGATAAACAACATAATTGTAAGCAAAAAATTGTTCTACTGTATATCTCTAGATCTTTTAGTTTTTTTTTATAAAGCTACGTTGATATTCTGAATTTGGTGGATTTTGGAGGCAGGTGGAGCTCTATAAAAAAAACTAAAAGATTTAGAGATATACCGTAGAACAATTTTTTGCTTACAATTATGTTGTCTAAGGATAAAAATTATAAAAACGCCTGTACGCAACAATTTTTTTTCATCACTTTAACACAAATTTGGAAAATATATGGAAAAACATAGTTTTCATCAATTTTCTTTCAAATTTACGAGAAAATTTATTTCACTAAATGTAGTTTCGAACTCGTAGGGGACCCCTCTTTCACAATCAGCAATAAAATCTGATGGGCAGCGACTTTTCAGTATAAATTCGTTCAAGCTCACCGTGGTCTGCGTATTCTTGTGTTACGTTAAGATATTTTCCATCTCAATACTGGACAATCTCTTCGATGCTTGAATGATGACTTGACAAGAAATGTTATGCAAACTGAAGATGTGTCTGCAATTACAACTTTTTTTTGTGATTATTATTCTAAAAGTTACTTTTTCATCGTACACACACTCATGACATCATCGGAGTGAATAAATCTCAATTAAGTCACTCTTATAATATCAATAATCGTCTTTCTCACTATGCGATTAATGTAGATGCCTCAATGTTTATCTGAACACCGTACACTATAAAAACCGTGTAATCCACGAAAGAAATTTTCATTCTGCAAGAAAAACGTGACTATCATAAATTTGAAAATTGCTGGAAGGTATTTACTTAAGAAAGAGGAAATAGTTTCTAGACTACCATTAATGTCACTCATGTGGATTCAATTAAATACTCTCAAATATATCGGGATCTTGAAAATTATGTAGGATTTGTACTGAGCTTGTATGGTCAAAATCGAACATCAAATGGAAGGTTTTTAGACGTTACCTTGTGTACGTCTATAGTTGTTCCATGTGAACACAATTAATTTGTCTACAAAAACATGACTTTTAGATATGTGAGTATAAAATGTTATGCATGTTTATTTTACACTACACAAATCGTCCATATGTGATGTGCATTTTATTTTGAGCATTAATTTATTATGTTCATTTAGTCTTATGAGAAGATTATAATGCCCTGCGTTCCAGGCCAGACATATATATAAGAATGTATGTAACATGTAACATATACACATAAGTTTAAAGTAATATCTTACATATGGCAAACACATGTGGATATTTTATAAAAATAAGTTTTTCGTTTGCGGTATAAGTTATTATGACAATTTTACTAGCTCCATATAAAGTAAAAACTAATTTTAATGCATTCAATGTTTATTATCAAAGCGGATATTGCTTTCAATTAAAATTTGCATCTACTTCCAGTTATTTACACACTTCATATTTGACCAGACTAAGTTAAGACAGACGTTTTATCGAGGGGGAAACGACTCCGGAAAATCATGGTTCACTGCAAAAAAAAAATCAAAAATCGTTCTGAAAAGTCATAGAAATCCGGTGAAATCATTTTTAATTCGGTAAACCCGAGTGAAAATTCTGAACTCATGAGACTATGAAAAACGTACTCTCAAAGGTCTCATTTCGGACTCATGACATTTTTTCAGGCGAATTTGGTCTCAAATTTATTTTTTTTCGATCGTTGAGTTTGTGGATGAACTATCGAACGACGAGACCGAACGAGTAGTCTCTTTTCAAACATTTAGCGAGGCTGTTTGAGACCGAATGAGTATTAGGGGTGTGCGATGGTTCAAGGATCGAAAAGTTAGGGGTCCACAAAAAATTCTAGTGTCGCCTAAATACCGAAAACACAGATTAAAATTATTTTAAAATTCATTTACAACTTGCGCAAAATCGTCAAAGTCAAATGGCTGACTTTTTCTGATTTTCACTATCCTCGCCTCTATCAAAAAAATATTTCGACTCATCTTCGGGCAATATTATTTTTTTTCAACTATTTCGAGTGTAACTTAATAGAAAAAAATAAAACTGGAGTAAAGATTGGCGGAATTTTTTTTTTTGGCGGAGTGTCAAAGTTCGCCGAGCATCAAAAATTTGAGTGGTTTTGATCATTCAAAATTTTAAACTCACTGCTGTGGGTGATATTTTCTTTCTATTGATCTTTGAACAACTAGGCCATGACGGGAGGAATCCAGGAAAAAAAAATTTTTAAAATCGGTTGAAAAAGATGGAAGTTATCGGTACTATAGAAGCAGGTGAAAAATGACCGAAAATCAACAACTTTTATTTGTTAAGCTTTTATCAACAAAAAATGAAAGTTTTGGTTATTTTTAGATAATTCAAACTGAAAATTCATCTTTTTTAACAAATTTAGGCATTTCAGCTCGAAACTGAAGTAGACCTAGAATGTAGCCATCTCGACGGACTTCATATACACGAGTTGAAACTTCTGTTACAAGTTTCACATATACTTCTGAATTTTCTACAACAACACAATTTATTTACTGCGAACTCTTTTTTTCCTGAAAAAATACAACGAAAATGGACATGGGCCAGTGCTGACGGAGTTACAAGAAACGAAATTGACTACATCATTACGAATCACAAAGCAATTGCTAAGAACGTCGCCTTAAACTGTTTTACAACTGTGCGTGCTAGAGTTGTGTGAGATTTGTGAAGCTAGCGGTACGTTTTCCTCGACTCTCTCTCGTTTTCTTCAACAATTCATCCTAAATCTCTTTCTCCATCTCCGGCAGTCGACTGAGCTCCTCTGCAGACATATTATCATCACTGACGTTCGCCCAGATACACAGCGCATACAAGCACTGACCTTGAGGTTATTGGAATCCATACCAATCCAGCTCGGGTGTGTGTCCACATTGGTAGACCCATAAATTCAGTTGGACCGTTCAACTGTTGGCAGTAGGTGGAGGATCCAACTGTAAACGAGTAACTCATCAACCTACGAAAGAGAAAACGCGAACAAAAAATGGCATTCGTTTCGCGGCAGAAACATTTTGTCAAATCATACGGAATTAACACCAACAAATGCACCGCAATCACGGTCGCTCATCCTACCCATTAATTTCACTCATTCCGAAACATTAACAAAGAATAAACAAAAATAAACCGAAAAATTAAATACATTTTCGAAGAGCAAAAATTTGCTCGTCATACAGGCACTAGACGTGTGCGGGTTTTCGGGTTTGTGTTTTCATGTCTTTATACCAAGTCGATACGAAAAAGTATAATTTCTTTTTAATTATTTGTTCTTGCAACCTCTTACTAGGACGTCTGTCCATCTCTACAGTGTTTGATCTGTTCAAAAAATATTTTAATTTTGAGGTATTACATTTTTAAAGTTTCGGGCCGGAAAAGTTCGGGTCGGGTCGAGAATTTTCCGACCCGAAACTTTAAAAATTCAATACCTCAAAATTAAAGAATTTTTTTGAACAGATCAAGCACTATAAAGATGGCCACATATCTTATTAAGAGATTAAAAGAAAAAGAAATTTTACTTTTTCGTTTCGACTTACATAAAGACCATAACATTCTGATAAAAGTTTTGTCTTCACCAAAAACTTTTTGGTTTTCTCGAAAAAGGTTAGGTGTCATTTGGTACCGTTGAAAATCATTGAAAATCATTGAACATCACCAAAAATCATTAAAAATCAACAAAAATCATTGCAAAAGTTTAAAAATCACTGAAAATCTTTGAAAATCATTCTAAATCATAATTAGGTCCGGAAAATCATAAAATCATGATTTTAAAAATCATGAAATCATTAAAAAAATCATAAAATCATCCGGAAAAAAATCAGGTTCACCTATTTTTTGAGTCGTTTCCCCCTCGCGTTTTATTTGCGTAAAACCACACAATTTATTAGAATCATATTTAGTAAGTGTCTTAGTTAGTTTTTCATATAGTGAATTCGTCTTTACGTTTGCTTAACAAATGTCGATTCCGAATTCATAGGGTTCTTAGTCCTACGTTAGAGATCAGGTTGACCTTAGGGTCTAAAAGAAATGTTTTGTATCAGCGATCATGACTGTGTCTTAGGTCTGTGCTTCTGCGCAGGTTTTCGCGGTGTTAAAAGCCTGCGCATTAGTACAAATTATCTATTTAACTTTTGGTCAGTGTAATATCGACGAAACTTGAAACATATAGGAAAAGAGTTGATCGGTGAAACTTTTCACACGCACAACAGGTAGATCATTCATCCGGGTGTGATGAAATTTAAACGGGGTGAAAATTTGATGAAAATCTCTCAGGTAAATTACATATGTGATGCTTTTCATCACAACTTCGTTAATTACTCCGTACTGGGAGTTAGATAAGGGAGTGGGAATAACTTTGAAAACAACAAGAGTTTTCAGAAATTCAGTAAAATTAGTAAGTTCTGATGAGATTCAGAGCGGTTTTTTATGTAAGATTTCGATTTAGCGCAACTTTTTAAGAACAATGTTATTTACGCAAAGTCAGTGTTTCTGTACGTTCAAGGTAGGCGTGCATACCTACAGCGATATTATTTATTTTGGAGGTTACATATTTTCTGTTTAGATTTTCTGAATGAAATTCCTGAAACGTCAAGATTGAAAAAAAGCGGACTCGAACAACTATTGCCAAAATCAAAACATTTTCTGAAAACGAGTGTCGCTCGAAGATTCAATTCATATTCATTTCAAATGAGTTGTAAAAGGAGTTTACTCTAGAAAGTAACAAAAATTCAATGCGATGATAAAATTCTTAGAAATGGCACCTGCATTAATTTAATGAAATCTGATGTTTTACACATCCTGCAAACTAAATAAAATTTTTTATCGATTAAATTTAAACGTCTCAAATAACCAAATGCCTCTTTCCGTTCTACTAAATCGATAATCACAAATAAAATGTTACCAAAAGAAGTGCATAACATTGTTGTCTATCTTCCTTTATTGCAACACACATTTCATATTTTTTCTGACACGTTGACTGGCAACATTAGTTCCAAAGTATAAAATTGCATTTCGATGCAATGGCACGATTACGCAGCAGAATCTATTCATTAATGGACCGTATTATGTCCTCCGAAGTTTAATGCTTAGTTACGGTTGCATGGTCCGAAAATTGTATTAAAATGGTCGGCTCCATAATTCGAAACATTCGCTTTGTTATTCTGTGTCATATTTTTTTGTGATCAGCTACCTTTTTTAGCAATCGCAGTGAAGGTGTGACAAAGATCATCCAGTTTCACGGTAATACTTTTCGCCTCGTATTGAATGTGTCCCAAATTGGCTAGCACATTTATATAAACGCAACCTAAAAAATTTCAAATGAGATTACTGAAATTATATTTTTAGACCCATGCAATGCATGCGAAGCTCATAAGTTGACTATATGTTTGTAACAATACGAATTTTCATCATAGAGTAGAAGGTACGGCAATGATAGTATGGAGATGCCGCTGCCAAAAATTATGCCGTTTCCGTTTGTCTGCACAGTAACTTGTGTAAGTCGTAATCAATTTCGAATATGCCCTTAAAAGATGTACAGTAAAACCTCGATTAACCGTCACTCGATTTACTGTCGTCTTCTGTTATTGGACTCATCCCAAATAAAATAAAATCTGTCCTATAGAAATTCGATCATTGCACGAGTCACTTGTGAATTTCTTGTGTTGGATTTCTTATGTAAAAGGACAGCCTAATATGGTTCTCTCACTCATCGAGGTTGCGTAAGAAAGAGAAAAGATTTAACATTTAAAAGCCACTCACAATTCTTCATCCTACTTCCAATTGATTTACAAAAATCGAAAAACTAAAAGTGCTGATTTCGTCTTTTACGACTCATTAGTACACCTTGTCTTAAGACCATGTGTATATCAGCAACGATGGTCATAGAATGATACTCAGACTATGTCAACTCGCTTTTTATACAATCCAAATCCTACGATTGGATGCATGCCATTTCGTTTGAACAATTTGGAAGTAAAAGAATTGTGAGTTTACCACAATTACCACAATTCAACGGCTATCGAAGGTAGTATTTACGTTGAATATTTCGGCTCCAAGGGGCTAAACATACCCTCTGTGCAAAGAAGTACACAAACTTGCAATCAAAGTAAAAATTGAGAAAATTCTCGTTTTGGTACAATTGCACCCATAGAAGTAATATTTTACTATGGCTGCTGTACATTCGGCAGATTAAAGTCCACCCGCTTGAGTCAACATTTAAAAGCCACTCACAATTCTTCATCCTACTTCCAATTGTTTAACAAAAATCGAAAAACTAAAAGTGCTGATTTCGTCGTTTACGATGTGTAGAGAAAAGCATAGTATGTAAAAGGACTGTCCTGTTACATATGAATGGCACCTGTATACTATAAATAAAGCCTAAAAATCTTTATTTTTTCATTTACGCTCACAATTTCTGTCATTCGTCTATTTGACTAACTGACACGGGCTCGGTTCTGTTGGTGACGGTTAATCGAGGTTTTACTGTAATAGACAAATAATAATAGAAACATAACCAAATATCCGTACGTATCAGAATAGATGCGGCAAACAGAATAGATGTAGTAAACAGAATAGTTGCAAAAAGATTTCAAACGTATCTAAATATAGAAATGAGCAAACAATCCAATGTTTTATGTTCTTTTATAACTATAAGAATTTCGAAGATCCATAACAATTACCTAAGGTAATGTCAAAGGCCCTACCGAAGTACATCTGAGACCATTGATTTTGATGGCCTAAATGTTCTCCCCTGCACCATAACAAAAAGTAGGACCAACGTAGTTTCTTCAAGAAATCCTGAACTATTTTCTTTAAAATGTAATTCTCACCAACTTTGCTTTAAGAAGCAAACTTCAAAGTGCACTTTATATATATGTATCATCCCTCGCAATTATAGAAGCTGCTTTATCCCGGGATTTGATAGACTCTCCCTAAAACCCTGAAACACGTATTCCCTAAAATTTTATTGAGTTGAGCAAATATAGACGAAAAACAATCAGTTTCCGGTGGGGGTCCTAATAGTAATAAATAACATGGAATGAATAACTTCCGGGGGTGCACATATGCATGTAATGATACGTTTTCGGTGGGACAACGAGTAAAATATTGTATTACCCTCGAGGAAAAACGAAATTCTAACTCTAGAGTATTGTGTCTTAACCGTGTTTTCTCCCACTCTAACTAAAACTACACATTTTTTATGCACCTCAAATACGATTAGAATAAGGCATACGGGCACTGACTGGTCTTTTCTTATGCTTGTGAAAATCGTTGTTTCGAACTCGCATTTTGACACTTGGCACTTGGCTCACATTACAAAGTCAATTTGTAATTTCTATCATTGGACAGAATTCGGTGGGATGCCTTCTATAAAAGAAAAAATTTGTTATTGTTGCAAGGACACGAACAGACGTCACCTATAAACAAAAAAAATAATAGCAATGATAGTGTTGAAAATCACAAATCATTCAGTTGTTTCAATGAAGTTACATTCTTGCTGTTTAAAAGATTCAAATTACTAGCACAAGATTATGAACGACACAAAACTCTATGCTTTTGATAATAGTTTTGTTACCTCAAGCACAATAAAAGACCATCATCAAACCAATTACTACTTCATAAACCAGTGGACAGTAAAACAACTTTGTGATCATCGTCTCCATGCACAACATACACACTTTTTTAGATTAGATCGCAATTTCTAAAAAAATTTATTTAATGCTTCACTGTGAATTGCCACAAACTTAATCTTGAATAGCGAAACTGTATCTATTTTCAATCTCGTGATAGTTATGTTTATTATGAAGTTTTGCAGCTATACACTATGGCATAAATCGAACATATTTTTGCGGTAGATGGACTTGATTCATGAGATGTATGTGCATTTTAATGTTATGGTAGCAGTTCGTCGTGTAATAACATAATAGCGCTTCGACAAAGAATTACAGTAATTTTCTAATTTATAAATCTGTTGCCCATGTCCATTTTGCATTAATAAATTGTAATCAATGCATCGTAATATTGTCACGTTCTATACCGGTGCGTGCTCTTAGTTTCAAGAATAGTTTATTTAGTCACATATGGATGGCTGATTTTTATGTTAGCAATTTTTTATGATTTGTAAACATGAAAAAAGATAATTTGGAAACATCAGCTTCGGATTATGATGAAGTGATAATGCAGTTTGCTATGGGGGTTTGGTAATACGATCAATTGGTATTCCTGTGTCCTGTTACGATCCTATGTTGCTAATAAAAAGTATTCCCTTCTTGAATTCTTCACAAACACGAGTTCTATATGTAGTACAGGTACCCCGATTTTGAAAAAATTTAGAAGAAATTGAAATTAGGGTACCAATAGGATACTGAAATGGGATATCCACGGACTCATGTCTATATTATAAATACCAAACATCACTGCACCTTGGTGCATCTCATTGCACGTTGGTGCAGCTCACTGCATCTTGTTACACCTCACTGCACGTTGGTGTACCTCACTGCACGTTGGTGCACCTCACTGCCACCTCACTGCACTTCATTTTGAGGATAATTGGTAAGCGTTCATATAAATATTATTCCTGTATAACTCAACTCAATCGTTCCCTCGAAGTCATTATTACTTCAGTGAGATTCGTAATTTAAAGGGAATTATTTCCAGGAAACGTAATTCTCTAGGTGTTATGGGAAGAACTCTATGACCAGTAGTCTCTTTTTTTTTTAATTCAATATTTATTATCATCTCAAAGCAATTGCGTGTGAAATACAATGTAGGATTTAAAGTATAGCGTAAATTTAGTCACTTTTGTCTTCTAATTTTGTATTAATCGGTTACATAGTAATTTCGTCTTAGCTTTGTCTTAACGTTGGAGTCATGGTTTGATTATACATAAATAAAAATAATAATAATAATGATGATTTTGGGCTAATGCTTGGTATTATAATTGAGCAGTAAATATCTTAATTTAATTTAATTTAGTTTTTTGTGTTTAAAATATCACAGTCACATAAAGTTAATATAATGTACAGGAGAGAAAATATCACAGATCAGTTAATAAAATGGTAAGGTGATATCACAGAATACTTTTCACTCAGTAGCATCACTTCTGGGTTTCTGGACCCATGAATATATGAATTTGAGAGTTTCGTCTTGTTGAACGACCATGCACATTCGCATTAACATAAAAGCGGAAATTGTGCTTGATATGTGAATTGATGAGTTTATGAAAGCAAATAATCCCCTCTAGGTCATGGTATAGTTCTCATGTTCACCGCTTTTGTCAGCAATTTTTTCATAGCTGAATATTGCGCTGCGATCTGTAGTACTACACTTCACAAACTGTCCGTATATTCAGCTATGAAAATTCCAGGTGGCGCTGCGGACGTTCGGGTATTTTTCGTCATATTTTTTTAGGTTAATCACGGCCTCTATCTTCACGAGCTCGGATATTGGAACCAGGTTGCTGCTGTATAGATATGTGGTAGAGGTAAATCTATTTAAACGATATAATGCTTTGATGCTTCGGTTTTGCAGTATTTGCAGCTCTTTGATCTTATATCCTGCACATGCACTGTAAATCGGAAGCATGTATGTTAAGTGATTGTGTACATATGCAAAATAGAGTTGTTTACGCTTGATCACTGGGATATACTTTCCTTTTCGCCACATTATTGAAATGAAGGGAGTGATTTGTTTTTTCACGTGGTCCACATGTGCACTACAGCTTAATTCATCATCGATTATAAGTCCCAAATACTTGTACTTTGTCACACGACTGATGTCAGTGCCGTCCACCCTGATCTTAAAATCAGCAATATTTCTTGCCTTTCCAAATGAAACGAAGCATGTTTCAGCAGCATTCAGTGAGAGAACGTTTCTGCACAACCATTCATGTAACATATCAATATCATGCTGCATAGCATTCTGTAGATCAACAGGGGAGTCAAGTGCATACAACACAAGCTGACCAATCAAGTTCAGTTTAAGTATATCGTTTATGTAGATAATGAAGTGCAGCGGACCCAGCTTTGAACCTTGTGGAACACCAATTTTAATGCTTTTGAAGATGCTTGTGTGTGGTCCAGATGTCATTGCTGTTTGGCGATTTTCAAGGTAGCTCAACATGAGCTTCGCAGCAGAATTCGATAATCCAAGCCGCTTGAGTTTGCAAACCAGGCGTTTAGGATCCACTGTATCAAAGGCCTTCCTCAGGTCAATGAACAAGACAGCAACATGCTTTTTTCGAAAGTTGGACCTTTAGAAAACCAAACTGATTTCCAACGAACAGATTTAACCTTTCCAAATACGAGTAAAGTTGGCGAAGTAAAAGTTCCTGCAGTGCAGAAGTGGTCATTGACTTTATTGCATGAAGATCCTGTGTCATCGACAGACACACCAGTCTCTAGACGATCTTTTGCAATAGTTTAAGTTTTTCAACAGCATTCTTATCAATATTTACGCGGGGAAGTTGAGAAAGGTATAGATGAAAAAAATCAATGTTCAAATTTTCCGACTTGCTGATAAAATAAGAATATTATAGATTCATTTAAATCAGGTTTAGATGTTAGGGTGCTCCCGTTAGACGGTCAAACCATCGCTTTGACAGGCGATGGGGAAGCGTGGGAGTGGTTCGTGATAAGACTTATCACCGAAGGGTATTAAATGGTCTGTAAGGTATGATGAGTTCACAACACCCGCTGATTTTTTTGTTGGAAATATATTCCGAATTACAGTTGCTTGGGCCAAGATTTTTAGTAGCATTACTCATGCATTACTCAAATAATGTCTTAGTGCTGATAGGCGACGAAATTTTGAATTGAACAAACGCAAACGCCAGCAATAATCGAAAATGGTTTGTCCTCCATCGTTTTCATTAAAAAATTAAAACAAATTTAACTCGGTTACATTAGGTCGATTGAATCAAATATTTTTTTTTATTAAATTGGAAATGCATTCATTTAGTGCATATCCTTCGGGCAATAAAAACGCGTGAGTCTATTTCTATAATTTTTGTTAATGTTATTCACAGCGTTCGAAACTCATATGCATATTATAGAAAAATATAAATGCGGGCACATTTTAATTTAAAGTCACGAGCTCACTAAATTACCTTTTATATATGCACCCATATAGGATGAAATTTGTTTACTGCTCGGTTTACTGAAAGTACATCAATGCTGTTTATTTCCTATTTTAAACTTTTATAATAAAAAGACGTAGAAAAATGTGAATTGCATGTGTGTAAAACATTGAATGTTCTACATTATCTATGGAGGTAACAAGGTAACTGCTAATCAATAATTGCGTAAATTATTGTAAGGCAACATTTTGAGCAAACATCGACACGAAAACCAAACGGAGAACATATTGCCTCGGTTATTGAGACTTGGCACAAAATTTACTGTTGTTTCTATCGATAGAGATTGTGTTTTTATTTACGACCTTTGACCCATTCATGAAATCATTTTTTTTCATTCAATTCGATCAATTTCATCACGTGTTACTGTATAAAACGTTTCAACCCATGCTAGGATCTGAATTTCACATACAGCTACCTCGTTGAAGCATTCACCTGCTACACCACCCTCTTTCGCTGTTTCGCAAACTACTACACACATTCATACATTAAAGTGGTTGATAGCAATATTGCCATCTAGCGCTCGATAGATTTGAAATTTTGTCATACACATTAAACTATGTGAAGGGTGGATGGGAAGTTTAGAGTAATGAATGTAACAATGTTCAAAATATTTTGATTGCTTTCCAAAATTCACTGATCGTGAGTAAATTCCGACGAACTCAGTCTTGGGCGCTCTTAATGTAAGTCGTAAACGGCAAGTTGTAAGAACTGCTCATTTCGAAATGCGATGGGGACAGTTCTCTTGGTGAGGCTCTAGAATCAATAGGGAACTATTTTAGGAAACTATTTATTTGCACTAGTTAAAAATTAATTTTTGTCAAGTTATTTTATTAGTTATAGTTACTTTTAACTTGATAAAAATTTTTTTTCAATTTGACGTTTAAATAGTACCCGAAATCCGAAACAATATACTAACTCGTAAGTTATGGAAAGAGTAACATGGTAACACGGTAACATGGAAAGAGTTCGTCGAAAGAAGAGTTTTCAACCTAGGCGTATTCGAGTAGGATCGTATGGTGCGTCGCCTTAGCAAGTGTAGAGGCACCGGTAAACAAATGTAGCAAACCCCCAAAACGTGCAAGTCGGCACTGAGACGTCATGGAGCAAACAAGACAAAAACATGCGTTCTGGAAGGAACATAGGTTGAGATGTTTATATCTCTTTTATATTGGCGAAGAAATGCTGTAGAGACGCAAGCTTCGAGACAGGAGCGCAGTTATACAAAAGCTTATGCTACATTCATCATCTTTTAATTTGACTACTTTGTTGTTTACAGAACAGGTTTCATATGTAAATTTTCGCAGATATGCGAGACGTTTGAAATCAATTAAAGTAGTAAAATTAAAAGGAGATGAATGTAGATTAAATAAATCAAATTGAACATTTTTGCGAGCAAGGAGCGAGGGGTAACAAATGTCATTTTTAAGGTTCGCACTTTGTGAAGGGTCTTTCCTGCTTACCAGCAAATTAAATAATTTCTCGCCCCTAGGAACCGTAAGGGTAAATACGTACGGTAAATAGGAATGTTATAAGGCCCAGAACAGGTCAGGTCAACCTGTGACCTGACCTGAAAAACCTGAAAACTGAGTTGACCTGAACCTGATTTTGTAAGCTGTGGCCTAAACTGAACCTGTTTTGACCTGACCTTACCTGGCTAACAACTCGATAGCGTAGTGGTTAACACGTCTGCTTGCTACTATGAGATCGAGTTGCCAGTGCGTTGGTTCGAAACTCAGCCGCAGACAGATTTGTTCCGATTGTTAGATTTGTAAACAAAACAAAGCTAATTGAATCGGTTCAAGTCGTGTGAAGTTGAGTGTAGCGCCATCGTACGGCTTACCGGTGAAAGGCATTGTTGGGAGGTGCCGGTATTCTACTCCTACTAGTTTCGTTCCTAGTACATCTCATGGATGGCACTGGGTTTGTCGCACAGCTTACCACTGGCACAGTAAAAACTTTCTGGTAATGAAAGGATCTCAAATAGTAGAACCACAAAAAGTAGCGAAACTAGTAAATAATGATCTAGCCCCTAACCCTTCATGGGTTGTTAAGGCAGATTATTATTATTATTATTACGTGGCTAACCCGACGAAATAAAGTTTCATATTATTTATGTAATGTCAAGTTTTTCTTATCTCTATCAACTGATGTTACTCTATCAGTAATAGTGTCCACTGGATCGTCGACTGAGAACAAAGAATAACATTAATTTTATAGTAGTATAGGAATGGCTCGTTTTGGATCGAACTGATGTTTCATTTTCAAGAAAGTAACTAAATGGCTGTTTATTCTCAACTTTTATTAATGTAGTAGTGGGCCTACGTTTTTGTGATTCCTTAATTTTCCTACAATTTTCCTCTTTAGCATTTCAGAGGTTAGCATTTCAGACTGGGCAGTCTGGTGCCGAAAAAGAGTCTATAACAATTTTGCATGGTGGAAAAAGTACGCAACGATTCACTAGTTTCGAACTCGGCACCAGGCTGCGTACTTGATAAATTTGATTAACAATGTAGAAGACAGCCTGGTGCCGAAAATGGATCGGTGTAATCGGAAAGGTTGTCATGAATACTATACGTCATACAAATATCAAGTCGGCACTAGGCTGCTTGCTTAAACTTTCGTATTATGAATGTAGATGGCAGCAGCAGCCTGGTGCCGAACTGAAACTTATTTGATATGTATAATTTACTCCTACCTACAATTTGGCCAAAAATTTGGCCAGGCTGCTCACTTAAGTGGTAGAGCTGAGAATGTAGATGGCAGCCTGGTGCTGCAAATCTGTTTATGCCAAAATGTAGGCAGTGTTTCACATCAGTTTCAATTTGATACCAGGCTACATTATTATAGACACTTTTTTGACAAAAAAACAAAGTAATCATAAAAAAGTAGCTCAACTACTAGATTAATGAACGATGAGTGTAGTTTTGGTACTTTTTGAAAATGACAACTTTTTATAACAAAACTATCGCTAGAAAAACATCGTTTTTACAAAGATTGCTCTTAATTGATTTAAAATCTCTATTTGCATATTCTTTGGTCAAACATTCAGTGGGTGTCAAATGGTGTGTTATGCGTAATATAGTACTCCTTATGTACCTTAGCCTCTGTCCACCTACTCCTACATCCTATCCTACCCGTGGTGACACCTGTTATAGTGAGCAACCCACATGAACGATCAGGTAACCAACCCTGGTGTAGTAGTGTGGGTCACTTAGCATAAGGATGAGGGGGGCAGTCTTCGGGTAGTACCTTAACGCCACGTATAGAGAGGGCCGAAGGCAGCTAGGCGCTATGATGATGGGATGGCGTCTTAGTATGGTGGCGGATGACCTCAACAGCAAGAGACAACGGCAGCATACGCAGTCCTAGTCAGTTGGACTACCATCAACAAACAAAAACAAAATTGGTCCTCCGGTGAACGGAGTCGAGGCTTGCGACCTGGCTCTAGGACACATGACCGTGAGCGAGTGTGGAAAAATAATTGCAACGAAAGATCAAGAAAAGAAAGCCAACGGAGCATGGCCTCATTCGGATTGCTCGAGGCTTTCGGTGACGGCTCGGAAACGTTTAAAGGACATACGAGTTGGATCCTGGAATGTAAGATGTCAGACTTATAGATCAGGAGGACTTATAAAACTGACAAAAGAGCTTAGGAAAGCTAAAATCGACGTTGCTGCCATCCAGGAGAGCGGATACAATAAAGATGCTCAAACTTCCCGCTATAATGGCTACACAATATACCATAGCAGCAACAGTCGTAACCATGTACTTGGCACTGCCTTCCTGGTAACCAGTAAATCTAACCACCTGGTACTGAACTTCCGAAAGGTCAATGAGCGATTATGTGTACTAAGAATAAAAGGCCGCTTTAAGAACTACTCCTTGATTAACGTACACGCCCCTCATAACGAAGCGTCTGAGGATGACAAGGACATTTATTATGAAGCGCTCGCAAAAGCCTACGATGAAGTGCCGGCGCACGACATCAAAATCGTTTTAGGAGACTTCAATGCCAAAGAAGGCAAGGAGGAAGTTTTCAGACCAACGATAGGAAGATACAGTCTACACGACGACACAAATGAAAACGGACAACGCATGATATTATTCGCAGCTGAAAGAAACCTCGTAGTGAAAAGTACCTTCCACAAACACAAAAGTAGGCACCTGGTTACCTGGAATCACCCCAATGTCTAGTCAGATAGACCACCTTCTGATTAGCGGTAGGCACCTCACTGACGTCATTGACGTCAAGACATGTTGGAGAGCAAATGTCGACTCTGATCACTATCTTGTGGTGTCAACACTGAGAGCACACCTGGCCCGGTTTCATAATGGTCAACGGGAAACTGTGAGGCGATACGCAGTGGACAGACTACGCGACCCACAAATAGCTGCGATATTTGCTGAAAGCATTAGCACGAAGCTTCGGCAACTACAACAAGCTCAGCCAGGCGATACTCCTCCTGACTGGCAATCAGTGAGTGAAGTAATCAAACAAGAAGCAAACACAACCGTAGGATATCAGAGTCCTAATGATTTCAAGACCTGGTTTGACGCAAAATGTGCTAATGTGACTGAAAACAAAAATACGGCACGATTAGTGTGGGAAACAGCAAGGACGAGAGAACAAAAAGCGACGGCCTTTGAGTACTACAGAGAACTGCGTAAAAATGAAAAACGACTGCACCGGCGTAAAAAGAAAGAGCAAGAGTGCAGGACGCTGCTCGAACTCGAGAGATTACGTAGCGCAAATGAGTCTCGTAAGTTCTATAAAAGAATTAACAGTCAAAGGAAAGGTTACAGCTCCCAAATGACCTTGTGCAGAGCAGCTGATGGCACATTGCTGACCACAAGAAAGGATGTTCTGGAGCGATTTAAAGAACATTTTAACACGCTTTACAACGAGGAGAGTGATGAAGCCTTTGATAATGATAATGATGTTTCCACACTTAGCGACGACGGTCGTATCGTGCCAGCACCAACATTTGAGGAAGTCTCGGCGGCAATTAATTCACTAAAAAACAACAAACCTTCCGGCCCGGATAATATTCCAGCTGAACTGCTGAAGATGGGTGGTGAAGAATTGCCGAAAGTGATGCACATGATAGTTGAGCGGTTATGGAACACCGAAACGTTACCTGAACAGTGGTTAGAGGGAGCCATTATACCTCTACACAAGAAGGGCGATAAACTAGAGTGCAAAAACTACCGTGGGATAACATTGCTGAACACGGCTTATAAAGTTTTTGCCGGAGTGCTTAGAGACCGACTATCACCGCATGCCGAGACTGTCATTGGGGAGTACCAAAGCGGATTCAGACCGGATCGATCAACCACAGACCAAATATTTAATCTCCGTCTGATTCTGCAAAGGGGCAGAGAGTTTCAAATCCAGACGTACCATCTTTTCATAGACTTTATACAGGCTTACGACAGGGCCAAACGAAAGGAACTGTATAGCGATGAAGGAGCTGGGATTTGAAACGAAGTTGATCAGATTGGTGAAAGCGACATTGGAAGGCACCAGATGTCGGGTCAAGGTGCAAAATGACCTGTCAAATGAGTTTGCTGTAGGAGAAGGGTTGAAAGAGGGAGATGGACTGTCCTGTTTACTCTTTAATTTGTCGTTAGAAATGGCGATGAGGCGTGCTGGCATTAAGACGAACAAAACACTGGCAAATGGAACAATACAAGTCCTGGGCTTTGCAGATGACTTGGACCTCGCTAGTCGAACACACGCAGCAGCAAATGACACTTTCACAAATCTTAAGACCCAAGCGGAAAGAATGGGATTGTTAATCAACGAGACCAAAACCAAGTACATGAAGACCACGCCAAATTCGGTAGCCGGTCAACAAGATAACTCGATAACAATTGGGGAACTCAACATAGAGGTGGTAGAAGAGTTCACATATCTTGGTGTTCTAATACGACCCGACGGTGATACAACAGCTGAGATCCAGGGGCGTATTATGGCGGCAAGCAGATGTTATTTCGGGTTAAATAAACAATTGCGCTCAAAGTTGCTATCAAAGAAAACAAAGTGCCAAATCTACAAAACTCTTATACGTCCAGTGCTGATGTACGGCTATGAATCCTGGACTGTGAAAAAGAGTGATGAGCGGATGCTCCTAACATTCGAGCGTAAAGTCCTTCGCACGATCTTTGGGGCGGTGCGCGAGAATGAAAGGTGGCGAACAAGATACAACTTCGAATTACAACGTGACTTTGGCGAACCGAATATACTGGCAGTCGTAAAAGTCCAGCGATTGAGGTGGGCAGGGCATTTAGTGCGCATGGATGGAAGCAGGGCCCCCTCAACATTATTCCGAAACAATCCTGACGGGCAAAGAGGTGTTGGCCGCCCAAAAATGCGTTGGATCGATGGCATCGAATCAGATCTGCGTGATAAGGAGCTGGCAGGGAGCGGCGAGAGATAGGCGCCGGTGGAAGGACGTTCTGGATCAGGCCAGGGCCCACAAGTGGCTGTAACGCCGGAAAAGTAAGTAAAGTAAGTTGGTCAAACATTCAGAATAATTGCCTTCAGAATTTATCAAGTCAGGTCATCAGGTTATCGATATATCAGGTCAGGTCAGGTTCAGGTCATTTGAAAGAAGAACGTGACCTGACCTGAACTTTTCGGGTCAGATGACTTCAGGTTCAGGTCAGGTCAAACCCGACCTGTTCCGAGCCTTAAATGTTAATATACAATTGGTATACGGGCCTGACATTCCATTTGCAATCAATTAATTCAGGTACTCAAACGAAAACGTTCTCTAATTCTCCAATTCTTCCTTTTCATTAAATAAACACGTCATACCGTCTCAACACTTCCACAAAATGTGAAATAAAAAACACAAAAAAGTAAAAAAAAAACGAAATTGTGGTAGAAAATTTTTATGAATGAATAAATTCCTTGTCTCGAGTAAAACATCTTACGTTAATCGAGTTTCTTTTACAAATTTTACAATTTATGCACAATACAACACAAAAGATGAACAAAAAAAGCAGCCGCGTTAATTGAACTTTCCGTCTCGCTTTTCTTTAACTTTATTATGTTTGTTCTTTTACGCGAGCTCGTGGTACAGTTTATGAGTGATGCTGCTGGAGGATTTCAGAGATATCCCTTGTGTTTACTCAAAATTTTATTTTATTCAACAGAATTCTTCTTTCGTCTTGGTTTTGTACGGTTAATTAAATAAATGAATTGACTGATGGTGGATCATATTCGACTACAAATTCAGGTCAAACTATAATCAAAATCCATAGATTCCCTTTTGCAAGAATTTTTAGTTTAATGGTCTTACGTGTTTCATCTCATTCGTAACATCGCTTTCTTGTTGCATCGATTTAAAGTTATGAAACACTTTATGTGATTGCCTAAAGTAGAGAAAAAGTATTCGCCGTAACTTTCAGGTAACTCTCTTCTCTTTCTTATCCTTAATGGAACTACAGAAAGCTTCCCTCAACTCATCCTACGGAAAATTGTTTCTGTTAGTGTATACGTTTGCCAAACTGCATGCTTGTATGCATGAAGAATATACCGACACACATAAACAAAAACACTACACGCATTTTTATCCCACCCCCACAACGCACAACATGTTCTTCAGATGAACTTGCATATCCGAAAGTTCGAGTCTAGTAGGGATGAAAGGGCATATTGTGCTATGATGATTCGAGTCTGCGCATGTAACCTGTTTAATAGATATTTCTCCAGCCGAAAATTACCTCGCTAGATTCTCATTCTTCAATACATTATATTCAAACCAATATCATGACTTATTCATATGTGTACAATAGGCACATATCATCATGGATACACAGAAATGTGAAAGAGAAACGAGTGAAATTCGATTTCGTGTGTGCTACTAAAGAAAGGGATGATTTTTCATATGAGGGGGGATACACACTCTACACGAATATACATATGAGATGGACGGTCGTAAAGACGAACAACATACTGAGTACACACAGTGGAAACAAGCAGCATAAACTCTTGTGGACCATAGAGTCCAAATCCGAAAATTATTATATATACGCGACGCGGTAAAACATTATTCATTCTCAATTCCACACATCCACGTTGCATTATAAGCATCGGCGAACGAACAATCACATATACACACACGTTACATCGAAGTGGTCCGTTTCGAAAAGAGGCGCAATTTTCAAGCAGAATCATTTTCGTTCAGTATAGTGCACATAGGCACTATTGAACACATCAGAGAGAAAATTTTGTACACCACCATTCGTATTATCGTTTTGCTTTTCGGTGTGTTTTCTGTAGTTGTACCGTCGACACGAGAAATATGATGGCATGGTATGGTTTTGCTATATACCGACAATAACAACGTTTTTCGGAGTTGTTTGTATATCACCATCCATATATACGCTTCTTGTGATGTTTCTCTGTGTGTCTTGCCAGTGGCCAGTGCCAGTGATATAACGTATTTTGTTAGACCATCATATTAGATGCAAACGGACTTTAGCGAAGTAAAGACGTCGGTTGTTCCGTCGACGTCGGTTGTATTTCGAAAATAAATCCTATCTCGTGTGTGATATATGGCAGCACAAAATTTCTTCCGTTTTGTTAAGTTATTTTGAATATTGTGGGTGAAAATGGAAATTAACTCTATGAGAAAATTATGAGAACTTGAAAGCTTTGTCATCAAATAGATCGAATGACACGACAATGTTAATAGACTGATTGGCACATTGACAGTGAATTTATGGATATTTATTGACTGACCAGGGTTTATGGTCAGTTTGGACAGTGGTCAGTAACACAAAACCTGAAAGGAGATATAAAAAGAAAACGAAAAATAAAAAATCCGAACAAAGCTTTTGCAAATAAACGGCGGTTGTTAAGAGAAGTTTATTTTTTATTTATTTGTTATCGACCAATTTTACAAAAAAAAAAATACGCATAAAAGTTACTAGGGAAATAATCGTATGATGAGTTTGTTGTTGAATGGCAAACATCCGTGTACAAGTCCATGTACGAATGGAACCGTTTGATTTGTTGTTCTTATTTTTAAAATTTTTTTTATCAAAACGATTGATGATAAAGTGAACTTCCTAGCGAAAAAGGATATTTGAATTTCATATTTACTTTCTGCGAAAGAAAGGAAAATTGTTTGAGGTGGCGTGAAAAACAAATACATCAAAATGAGAATTAAAATGCCCGCGGTTCGGATTGCTCAAGGTAAGGATGACTAAGACTTTATTGAGTGTTCTATCAATTTTTTAATCGAATTAATTGTCAGGGTTGCCCATTCTCGTATTCTTATTGATAATAAACTCTGCGCCATGAAAACTACTTTCGTCCTTTTTTATGAAAATTGAATAAAACTTTTTGTCGAAACAATTTTCATAATCGGCGAATCTCAATTCCGACATTCCAATCGAATGATTTGAAGGACAATAGACCATAAAATAATATAAAATTTTTGATTGTTAAAAGGACTTGACTTTACTGACTTTTTTAATAATTTTAACTTTTAAAACTACGCTCTTAAATGAACAACAACAAATTCTCACTATAAATACGTTTTTTCTGTTCGGTGAAATAGCCACACGTCAGTGTTTTTTTTATTTGAATTATCCCTTTTATGTAGTTTCCACTAACTCTTATAATAGTCCAAAAGGTTATGCCCGCAACGACCTTAAGACATTATTCATAAAGCAACGAATTTTTTATGGTAGCGGATGAAAGGGTTATATGGTAATTGCTGTTATGTTGTAAGAACCCATAAAAATCTTTTAACGACTCCATACCTCTTTTCTTTTAATAACGTGTTTAGACACGAGTCATTGTTAGACGTAAATATTTTTAATCCCATGTTGACAATTTCATCGCCAATCGAATATCTGAAGTAATCTCTCTCAGCTATAGGTTTCCGATGAATTTGATTTTATTTTTTATGGTCACATTGTGCTATCGCTAACGATAATGTAATTCATCGCCTTCCAAAAAACATACAAAAAAGTAAACCACAACATTTATGTAATTTTTATCAACAATATAAATAAATAAACGAATGATATTTTCCAAAAATAAATTCATCAATGAAACCACACTCATCGTCGTCGGTCACCTTTCATTTTTTGAATTTCCAACAAGAAGTCTCACCATTAAATCGATGTATCAACGTTATCGACCAAACACATCAAATCGCTTTATAAGCAATAAAAGAACATAAAAGAACTTAATTGTTTAAAATTATTGAAATCATAGATAACCGATTTTGAACTAAAAACCATTTTCAATTTAAAAATGTGTTTGAAACACTTTTTAGAATCTGATTTATAAAAATTATTTTATTGTCACGAAAGTACTCGATATGCGTTCCTAGTGGTTGAGAAATATTGATCTTGATTTTTCGCGACACATTTATTTTGTTCAAATTCCGAAAATCAGGCTAAATGCATGTTTTGTGTACAGAACGATTTGACTTTATCGCCAAGAAGTGTCGAGGAAACATTTTTTTGTTCGTATGTAACTTGATGTCATATCGTACAAGGAAATTATTTAATTTTATGCTTGTTTGAACATTTTTTATATCTATGTCTGTAACACATTTTATGTAAATGATTATCAGTGAAGGTGTTTAAACACTGTTGGCTGAGTGTATCACCTGTTAAAAACGTTCATCGTTTGTCACTACTTGCAACTAGACCCGTACAAAATACGTGTGTAGTTTTTTTAAATTTACTTATATGCAGACGATCCAAAAACGGCAGATCTCAAGCGATAATTTCTTTTTACTGTACTCAAAAACTTAGCCTAACCGACCAAGACTTGAATCCAGTGTACTAATTCCAATTTTACAGTGTTTTTTCATATGGTCAAAGATCAAAGGTTGAAGTTATCGCAAAACTTGTCTTAGATATTGACTTTTCTACAGGATATATGTACCGAACAAGCATTTTTCACTCCGCGTATATTACTACATAACATTACTACTGTTAACTTGACCACAACAAAATGTTGAAATGAGCTTTTAGTGAAACAGATATGAGTTCAGCAGTAGATGAGCTTTGAGCTCATCTCACGATATTCAATTCGTGAAAAAACTTTTGCGAGCACTAATCAAAATTTTCAAATAGTAATAGTTTTTATAGTCATTTCATAGTATTAAATTTTGTGTGACTAAATACACTGAGTACCTCCTACTGTCAATGGAAATTTAATATTTTTACTGATCTGAATATTCTGGAGATTGTCCTCTATTGCTGAATCGGCGTCATTGTAAGCCTATTTAAAAGTAAGCGCATTATGATGAAGTAAAAGCTCATTTCCTAACTAATGTTGTAATATTGCTACATTTTAGCGTGTTTCCGACGAAAGTTAGGAAGAACGTTATCCTTACTTATGAGGGAATATTTTGTTAGTTTATATAATTCTTAAACTAGCTACCATAGTAGAAACCTACTATAAACAAAATACTTATCCCGGAAGTGATCGGAAAAAATTTGGTGGGAATAGTTTTAGTCAAAGAAGCACCTCCTGAAATATTAAGTTCCAACTTCAGCAAATTGTTAAACCTCACTCTCGTGTAAAAAATGGTAAATAAATGTTCTATTCTCTGATTTACGTCCGATACTCTATAGAGCGTATCTTATCACCGTAGAAAAGAAAAAGGATCGGGTCGGGGCTTCGCGTTTCAGTTGAGTATGTACTTAAAACAAATACTGCGAAAACCGTCTCTTTGAGGATTTTTTTATAAAAAATGTGCCATACCTTAATTTTTATGAAGAATTTTGTCGACAAATTTGTGACCATTCGTAAACTAAAGTTGGATCCCGATCATTTTCAAACATTACGAAGCGCTAGAAACATTACAAAATTAAGTCGTTACGCCAGTACCCCAGATGTTACCAAAGTGAATAGTTGTTTACGTAACTGGGAAAAATATAATAAGGCAATTCACTTCAAGCAAATATGCGGAGTAATTCCGCATAAACCGCATATTTCGCATATATTTTTATAAATTTGACAGAACTGTCAAATCGATGGACCTTCTATGTTTTTCGCGATTATTGATCCAAAAATGACGCCGGATTAAGATATTTCTAATGAAATCCAAAGATCTGATGCTTCCGAAGCGAGAAACAGTTAGCCGGAAAAAAATCTTTTTGTTTCTACACCACAGTTGAACCACAAATGCGAACTCTCTTCAACTTATAGGTTAAAGCAAGCAAAGCACGTGTTTTCGTCAATCTTGGCTCGGAAACAGAAACCATTTTTTTCACCGAACTGTCTCTCGCTTCGGAAGCATCAGATCTATGGATTTCATTAGATATATCTTCATCCGGCTTCACTTGTGGATCAATAATCATGAAAAAAATAGAAGATCCATCGATTCGACAGTTCTGTCAAATTTATAAAAATATATGCGAAATATACGAAATATGCGAAATATACTCCGCATATTTGTTTGAAGTGAATTGCCTTAATGTTTTTGACGAGTGTTGACACTAGTCAAAAACTTCAGAGTTTCGTACAATATTTTTCATTCCGAGGGTTTAGAAAACTGCTTTTCTGTTTTAAAATAGGATTGAAAACAGCAGTTTTCCGTCCTAGGAATGAAAAAATTATTTCGAGCTTAGTGCAGTGATAATAAAAACTTTGTTGAAAACATTTTCATCGGTAACTTTTATTTGCATGTGAGTTGTTTTCGGATGTTTCAAGACACATCTAAGAAATTTGATATCTCAATCGATAAAACGATGTGAATTTTTTTAAAGACAATATTCGGACACAGCATTTTTACATGATAATATTCGTTGCGAAAAGTGGTTTTGTTTCTAGAAAGGAGAAAATATAAAATATTCGCGACCTAGTAATGTCATCCATAGGCGTCGATCGGTTTTGTTTTACATAATTTTCTTCGTAATTCATTCAACAAATTCTTATCATTTAGCTTTTTTAAATAAAAAAAAATTAACTTACGAAACATTATATTGATATTGTTTAGTCTAATTGTAGATGTCTGATGTAAAATAAAAACGCACTGAAAAGAATGCAAATTTGTAAAAAGATAACTCTTGGTCGTGTTCAGTTCAAGAGGAAAAATAAAAATTATTTTGACTATGTGTGTCTTGGCTCTAAACTTTGAGAATTGGGTGTTAGCGGTCTTGTAATTTTTCAAGTCACTCATTGTTCGACTCACAATATGGCCGAAACCGACGTCGGTCGTCGGTAGAGCACTTCAAATCGATGGAATTAAAAAATGAAATTTCTTTTCGTCTCAGCTCGAAAAGTAAGTAACTTACTCGGGTTTTGGTTGTCTGCACCACATTACGCCATTGCTGGCGGCCATCAGCTACTCTCTTCCAATTATTGACCTACAGCTTTTTGATATCCTCAAAGTGAGAAAGCGACTTCGAAGTTAGGCGTGTAAAATTCTCAAACAGTTCAAGATAACTTTTACGTACATAATATACGTGAGAAGCATCAAATAAACTTATAACTTGTAAAATATGTTTGCCTCAAGTTACAAATAATACGCACATTCGGTAATTAAGTAAATAATTGAGCGACGTATGTGAAAAGAGTTATCTCACGTGATAATTAGCAAGTGATTCACTTAGTACTAACACTAACAGCGGCACTACCGTCGACAGTGGCCAAATAATATTTTTCTTACATAAACAACAAGTTTAATAACGAAACACCTTAATACCTAACAATCAAATATTTATATAAACTTTGAATCTTAAATTCAGTCAATAAAATTATAATTTAATTTCCCCCGAAAAGATATTGTAAACAAAACCACAAGAAATTTCCAATCCCCTTATTATGTATGTACCTATATACAATAATAAAGCAGATAAACCATTTTACTTCATTTAATTAATGCAAGAACATTTCCCAGACATAACAAATTCTAACTTTTCACTTTCATCACAGCGAAAAGTCGATTATCGTACTCACAACCTCGCGCGAAATATATAATTTTTGTCGAAAGAAAAAAGTCTCAACTTCTTCTTCGGTTCAAGTACACTTTTCATTATGTATATCTATGCCACCCTACCCCTAACTCCATCAAATACAAGTGAATGTACATAAATTTTAAAAATCAAGTCGTGGATCGTTTTTTGTCCGCATAACAGAAAAATGAAAATTTCCAACAATTTCTTCAAATAGAGTAATCATTCCATTAGTTTATCGGATACCAATACCTTCTAAAGGTGTGATTTATTCTGTTTCATAGTGGCTTAAATGTGATTATTGCACCAAACAAAAAAAATTCCAAAGATTTTTTGGAAACGGAAAACGACGCGTCTGAATGCATCCCCTAGTTTATTTTGAAATGCAAAACAAATTGTTCATAATATCAGCACCTGAAGATGAAAAGAAAATTTTAGTAGAAAATTCAACTATCAACATTTTCGTTTTTCTGTATTACTCAGAATTATCAGAGTACATGAATATCTCTCATTTTTACAGTGAAAATTTATTTTCTCGCAGCTGTTTCTGTCGCTGGTATATACTTTGTAACAACGAAAAAGTGAATTCTTTATGTACAAAGTTATATTTCTTTCGATTCGACAGTCAAAAATGTTTTTTATGTTCGGAGGGGTAAAAAGCTCACTTCATTCTATTCTATGGAAATTCATGAGATCACAATATTGCGTCACCGTATTGCGTTTGTGTTGGAAAATGGAAAAATTTTCAGTAGAGCTTGTAATTAAAACAAAGTTTGTTGTGTATACAACAACATCAGCAAAAAAAATAGAACGAATTATGAGTAACAAAATCATGAACTTGAATTTTCTTTGAGAATAGATGAGACGAAAATGCTAGTGCTATATTTCACCGCTTCTTTTCATAATTTGTATCTATCAGGTTAGTTCTAATGGAGTATTACGTCAATGATTAAACTAGTTTATCTTCTAGACTAGGAAGTAAAATGATATAATAACAGAAGAAGAAAGGGTGGGACGGGTTAGTCATATGTCATGTTGGTCACGTGTGGATCGAGAGAGTAACCAGGCTGCAAATGAGATACTTGTGTCATAATGTTTCAATTGGTATGAAAGAGGTATGAAACACATTTAAGTGAGACCTAGACGCAGGTAATCAAACGATCTCTTTGATGATAGGGTTACGTGGGAGGACGGTAGTTCATTATCAAATGATGATGACATAGACCCAAAGACTTATAATCGTCTATAGAGAACACCGTCGATGATAACGATGATGATCAAACATTTTACACCGTCTTTGTCGGTGCTGAGATGCTTAAATTCATCAATTGAATTTGTCTGTTCAACTTGTACGTGTACGACACAGTGTGTAACATTTATTGAAACGTTTAAAAACAGTCTGAATTTAAACGTTACTATTAATTCCATTCTAAACTTACAAACCCATATGTCATATGCAAATTTAATTGAATCAATCGAATAGAACATAACTTTCGTTGTATGAATATCTGTATACGATTGATGTGTATAGTGTTTCGACAACATATGAGACATACCTCTTTGTATGTCGCGTGCTTATCTCCGTGAAAGGTGAAACAAAGGAGATTTTCAGCATACAATTCGGATATTCTGCGTCGTTTTGTTGAGATATAAATGTCTAGAAATGCTCATGTACTTCATGAATGTAATTATTGGGTCATTATGTTGACGAATTTAGTTGCAAAATGGAATCGTTTAATTTGTGGATGAAGACATGGAATAGATCAATGAACACAAAAAAAGAATTCAAATTCCAGTAACCACATTGTGTCGACTCCATGTCAATGTCAAATAGAATACAAAAATTAATTTCAGCAGAAAAACCAGTAAATGAAAATTAAAAACTTTAATTAGATTGACATGTTTTATGGAATTACAATTGAATGTTTCCGAAACAAAAAACCCTTTTCATTCGTTTCACTTTTATATTTTCAAACATTACCAGTACCAAAAAACGATTTTCTCATTTCGACATTAATTATGCAAAATATTCAAAACATTGCATTGTATATTTGTTAAGGGTAGGTGGGGTTGTGTGTCATCACATTATGCTGCTGACTATGTAAAATACGATGAAAAAAAAAAACAAAAAGCTACTCTCCAGTCGTTCAGACGACGTGCATAAATATACATTTTGTAATATAGCAAAAACCTCGTTTTTGTTAACTCTTAACATCTATTGTATGTATGAGTAGACTGGCACAATGTAGCTAAGAAGATCACCTTATTACATTTTTTGTGGTCGAATAAAAACTAACGCTTCAGTTTTAAGATCCCCGTTAATACAATAATACAATTGTTGAAAACATTTGCGGTGTAACATATTCGAAATTGTATGAAATGTTCGAATTTTTGATAATATAAGATTATGCACCTCTTTTAAAAATCGTTATTGCGACGAATGGGCACTGCGAATCGAGCCAGCGGCAGGCCAGATTCCTTAAGATAACAATTTTGGCAAGAGGTGCATATATTATTTCATCTACCGAGAACAGAATTACCGAGATAACTAAAAATGCATTAGAGTGATAAGTGGGAAATTATCGTTCTAGGCAGATAATATATATTATGCTACTGTAGAGATATCCCAATGCAGGTTATTTGTTATCCGAGTAAAGAGAACAGTCTAGTTCCAATTCACTCGAGTTGAAATTGACTATTCTTCCCGAGAGTAACACAATGTTTTTCTTAAACAACAAAATGAGAGTTCAAACGAGAGAATTGCTATTTTGACCCCACTGGAGAACATGAACTGAGAAACTAAAAATTTTCTCCTGTGAACTGTCATATAAAGCATCATATCAACCAAACGCCATCTTCTCACCTCATTTGAGTGAAGAAAATTAGGTTATTCACCCCGCACACGTGAAAAAAATTGTCTTGTACAATTTCCACGCAAACTGTCTGATAACTACCAATAGATCAAGTAGTTAGTTTAGACGGTGTCGCACGTGACAACAAACGGCGTAATTTAGCACCCAATCGCTTCCATGTGATGATACCATCGTTTCTGAAAAGACGCTGGAGCATATAACTTTTTAAATCAATAATTAATGAGCCCAACTCAATCTTATAGAAAATTTGTCGAAAAGCATCCAATAATATGTGGCTCAAGTTGATGTTTCCAAAGTTGCTTTTCTTAGGTTTTACAAGTGGTCGGAAAGTCTTTTCCCGGCTTTTCCGCGCATTGGAAAACATTCGCTTGGATTTCTTTTACCTTATGAAAGGAGGAGAGCTAAACATAATCTCAAACTTTGATTTAAACAGCTCGCCAGCGAGTTCATTAAATTGACTTCGATCGTACGATCAGACAATGGCTGGGTGGGAGGATGATATCACATAATAAATTGATTGCAAGACCCCACCCCAAGCTGTTAAAATAATGCCAGAGAGAGAATCAGTAATTCGATTGCAACATATTTGAATATAACAGCATACTTCCATCGAAAATGTAACATTTAATTAAACAATAAAATATTATCTCAAACCTTTCGCCATTTCATTAAATTTATAGCCACCGAGCCGGCAGTAAAAAACAAATGAATTGCTATCAGCAGGGTTGTCTTTGCGGTCGAGCATTTTACACAATCAAAATGTATTGTATTCACAATTTCATTTTCCAACGTCGAAGTAGATAAATAGTTAATTCACCTTTCGCTGTTCACATGAGTGTAAAACTCAGTGAATCGTTAAACTACGCGAAATTGATAAATTTAATTGTTAAATTCAAATTCACATACGCATTCAATGGCTATAAATAGATATTTTAGTAGCCCCAGAAAGAGAATTTTAAATAACAATAACATGTTGATCACAGATTCACGTATTGCCCCTTTCACAACTTGCTATACAACAAAGTTTTATTCATAGAATTTAAAAAAAAAACGAAAAATGATTGAGCAAGGTGTTCTATTTCGTCCAAAATTAACCACAACATTAAAAAAACATGTAAAAAAGTAACAATATCCGTTTTATCCAATGTACCCATTTAATTCTTTGTAAACTACCTTTTACGATTCATTGGAGATATTCGAGCAGGTCATGTCGGACCCTTGTTTATATTCTTCCCGTTTAATGCTACCACACATATACGACAAACAAAAAACCTATCCTTTTTTTCCTTTTTTCGACAATATTGAAATATAATGAACTGACAAGAGCGATAGTAAAAATAAACCATAAATTTTACACATGTCCATTGAATGCACACCCAAAAATCAAAACAAAATTTTATTTTCTGAAATCGTTATATTCATGATCGTTGAATTTGTACATTCTGACCATGATTAAGGAATTTTAAGGATTTTTAAGATTATAGATTAACATTATATGCACCACAGTGTTTTTAGATCATGGGAAAATGTTACAGGTGGTGGACAAATTTTTGGGTAAAATTGATTTTACATTTTATTTCTTCTGCATATTTTGTGAACTGCAAACTGTCATTGACAGCATCAATAGCAATCTCGTAAGGGTCGAATAACGATCAAGAGGATGGTGATTTTGCTAAAGTTAGAGTTATCCGAAATATGCAAAGATGTGTGTACATCTAAGTCTTACACCTACGCTTGCAATATTTTGCATGGGTAGATCTTGAGTGGTAAATAACTAATGCATGGTTTTCTTGTTGGAATTGTTGCTGTCATGGAATTCGTGTTGTTGCTTGAATTTGAAACAATTTCTTACTTCTTTATTGCATAAACTGAAAGTGGTGATATCGTCACAATTAAAGTTAAAATAAATATTTAACGGAATCATTTTATGTACTTACATATATACTATCCTATATACTGAACGGTACTATATAAGTATATTATACTTCTATACTTCCTGAGTTAAAGGGCCATGCAACGCGAAATTTGTGATCTAATTTTGATTGAGTAGCCAGAGAGAAAAAATTATTTTCATTCCCGGCGACAGTGTTCTTTCAATTTCTGTTGTTTTAAGAACAATATTTTTCTTAGTCGTAAGTGAACCACAAAGATTTTCACATATCCACGCTTTTAGTCAGGTTTTGTAAAAGTATATAAACATTTTATGAAGAATATTGTAAGCGGTGAAGCAACGAAAAGTAGGTGGCGTGTTAACTATGGAATTCCGTATACTTTGACATAAGCTGCACGTGCGGAGCTTAACTCAAAGTGCAAACACACGAAAATAATAAAAAACTTCTTCCTAACAAAGATTGATAAGAGATTGAAAAAGTCAATATTGGAATTCATAACCGGAAAGATTTTGCTATTCAAAATGTTCAAATCGATCACGAAATTCTCAAAATTGTGTACAAATATTACGAGGTGCTGCATTCTGCAAAAGAATGTTACAGTAACTATTTCGATTTATTGTTTTTTTATCGTCACAAATGTTCGCAGCAAGGTCACTTCTATCCACCTATTTGTATCTACGTATCATTAAAAAGTGAAACAAAATAATTTTTACATGTTTGTCCTCACGAAAAACAGCTGTGCAAAGTCCAACATTCATCATTAAATAATTATATTTGGTTTGACGCAAATGAATGATGAATTAAACAAAAGAAATTTTTTAGGTCATTTCGGTTTCCAGTTCTTTTCATCATTTATTTGAGAAAAAATCAACTATTTATACAAAAATTTCAATGTTTCCATAAACATTGCACCGTTATGAAGGATCACAAAGTGGGAATCCTGTTACCTGAATCGCCGGACCATGCATCTATGTCGCATAGTGATTTTTATAAAATCCATTTTTAACCCATTCATGACAACCGTGAGAAATTAATGTTTCAATGTTATATCGGTACGACATACAATCAACTGTGTCGGTAACATGATGTACTTTTAGTAAAAAAGACTAAGAAAAATTTATTAACTTTGTTGCCATAGAAAAGTCTACAATTTAAATTGGTCTCTTCTCAGTTTCAATTGGTCGGACATACTTTTTCATGTGTCATAAGAAAACAATTTTGTCAAAAGCGTATAAAAATGTATATCTTTTGTCGTTGATATGATGATGAATATTATGTGACAAATTTTGTAAATGGTTTTCATTTTTGATATTCCACACAATTCAGTCATTTTATCGGCATCATTATCTTCACAATATTCGCTCGGTCAGGTAAGAGTTTTTCCTGTGCTTTTTTTTCTTTTGTTTGTTCAAAGAACTCCAAACATTTTCGTGACCAATTTTCATTGAATGTTTTAATCTCTTAACCTTTGTGCATTTATGTTAATCGACGTTATTTACCACCCCTGCATTAGCCACACATTCGAAACAGAATGAATTGCATTTAAAAGATTATATTCGCGTAAACAAAAGTCTGGGGCTTATAGTTTTGCCATGAAAACCGTAACCTTAATAAAGGTGCGAAAAACAAGGTTTGAAATTCCTTCCTTTGGCAAGCGATGTGCCGATGATTTATGCAACGTTGACAATGGTTTTTCGAAAAGAAAATCTTCTGAGATTTTCTTAGAAGTTTTATGACTTTAATAGGATTTTTTGTCACCATTTTGTTGGATTATGAAAGATTGCTATCCATTCTTTTTAAGAGTCGTGAATTTTCTCCAAGATTTTTTGATGATTATTTTCAAGGTTCTGAGGATTTTTTGAGGATTCTTTCCTTTAAACAAGAAATTTCAAAGATATCAACTTACATTACATCTTATTTGAAACGGACAGGTTACATAAGATATTACAGTAAGATATAAATTCGCAGCATTAATTAAAAGGATCAGACAGAATCCATCTCAGGAGCATACTGACTTAGATCAAGCAGCTATTAAGATATAATAGCAAGTCAACATGAGCAACTTTTCAGTGTACTACGTAATAATATATAGACTGGATCTACGTAACCATCAGCTGAAGCAAAAATGGAAGTACGTAATTTATGTATAGTATGCACATCGCACACCTACACATAAATGATTCACAATGATTTCTTCTGCTGAAAATACGTAATCCATATACATTTTACGTAATTTACTACACTATTAAACATTTCGCATTTCACTTTAACTTCAATTTCTGCTAATTTTTTGTCAAACACTATGTTATTAGTGATCGATCCAGTGTCAGTGTATAGCGTCATACATTTTATTCAGTTGATATTTCTGCCATTAGAAAATTTTGTGTCAGACATTTTAGCGTAACGAGGCTTTAACTTTCGATTGTTGAAAAGTGTATTTTGTACTCATAGTGGAAAATTTGACATTTATCAACAACAAAGCGACAGCTCTGCAGCGTAGACATTTCAGCGAAAACTTTTTCGTTATAATTGCGCACGGGGCTTAAGTTATCTTTTCAAAAAAGTAACTTTTGTATGCATACATACAAACCAAATATTCCTTCCGTGTCTATTTCATTAATTGACTCGGTTTTGCTTTACCATTCCATGAATAAAAGGTGAAATATTTCATGATTTTGATGATGGGATATGAAAAACGAATACAATAACTATTTCTATTGACCAAACTTCTTTACCAAAAAAAAATGTTTTGTGACAAAACAGTTACTGAATGGATTTACATTGTCCGACACATTTGTGGGAAGAAATACTTTTAATAAACAAGTGGCTCCTTCAACAAGACAAATTATTCAATGAAAAAGGATTTAGTAATTTATCGCTTTCATACATTTATAATATAAAAGACAAGAGACATTTTCATTCAGAGTGATGAATAATCTGTTTTGGTCGAATATTTTGATTTTTCGTTTCGTATAATACCTTTTCCGTGCAGTGTGGTACATTTTGTAGATCGTGAGAAATGTAGAAATAATTATATTGTATGCACTCTTGAATAAAGTGTATAAAGCGCATAGTACTGTACACACAAATTATGCAATTTTGTCTTATATAATACACAGACCATAATGAAACATTGATGAAGAACAGTACAATCGCGACTTAAATGCACTTGCTATTTTTTTTTCATACAATTCGCGTCAAAGTGTAATGCTCTTCGTGTAATTGCAAAAAAAACTTAAAAAATAATTTTAGCATCGCGATTAAATAATAAATAAAAAAATAATAATAAAGAAAATGCCAAGAAAAATGAGGAAAAATCTTCCGCATGTGGTGTTATTACCTTTTTTTTTAATTGTACAATATTCAACATGCTCTAAATTACATGCCGTAGATGAGAACATTCTCACTATTGTATTATGCAGGTTCCATGACCATATTTATCACAAAATATGTGTGATGTGTGGAACACTTCATTTGAATGTTATTCCCGCGCTTTTTACGCCAATAGTTAACACTCGGACGCTGGTAATTAATTAATCATTCATATGATATTTTTAGTGCATACAGAGAATATTTTTCAGCTTTGTTAAAAGAATGTAGAGAAGATATAGACAATTATTTGTATTATAATATTACGAATAGAAAGATATGCGACTGTGTTACAATTGTATATTGTTCGTTTATTATTTATGAAATTTTATGGGTTATGGAAGAACTTTTTTTCGTACGTTTTATTTGTTTGTACAGCTAATTGATAATAAGTTCTGTCGGTATATGTTGTACATTTTTCTATGAATAAAATACAATAGGCCATATCTCTGAATTATATTTTTAGTTAGTTCATTTATCGTTTGAGAAAAAAAAAGTCTCAAAAAGTTCAAAGACATTCTATTGTGTAACGACCATACTTCACTAATCTATTGACATTTCGGTACCTCCTACTTCAACTTAATGGTACTGAGTTGCAAATTTAGAATATTATGAAGGCAACGAAAAAAAAACCTAACCGCTGTTCAGCGAATTAAATAAAATATACAAAATGGCCACACACTGCCAACTCGTTTACAATAGCCATTCAAAATATCTTGGACTACTTCTCAATAAATAAAAACCAGTCAAGTCACCAATCACAGTTCATAAAAATATTTTAATCGGAGTATATAAGGTATTGCCGAAGGTTAACAACATCACCAGCGATAGGTATACCGACAAAAAAACTTTTTTTCGTCTTGTTACATTAACATCAAATTTATAGTCCGGTTCAATCAAAATTGATCGTTATATATCTTCAGCAATGTCTTAACATCAGCTTTATTTTTTAAATTTAATCGTTCATTTTTTGTCACACGCTAGCGGAGGACGGGGATGTGTTCTGAGACTTTTATGGTAGAGTACATCCACAAGAAAATGAAACTAGAGCAATGATAGGGTACACGATACGTTCGAATCGTAAATTTCTTCATGTGAAATAGTTATTTATGCACCACGTACTACATGTCGGTCGTATTGTGCGAGATTGGTGAAAAGTCCCAGGACGTCAGCCCGTGGACTTTTCACCAATAGAGAAGATATGAACGACATGTAGCATGTTGGATGTATAATTTTATGTATCTTTCGCACAAAAAGCCATTTTGAGCACAAAGCACGAAAATTATACTCTTCAATTTTTTCGAAATGAACTTGAACATTAGCCGTAATTTGCATAAGAAACTTAGTGCGAAAGAGAGAAAAAAATCTATGCAAAGGTCCATACAAAGTTTGTTGTCTCTTTCACACTAAGTTATTATGCAAATTTGGGCAGATTTCATGAAGCAACCATTGAAAAACGTCAACCTATGAGTGAAACTCGACTAATAAAATCATATTAGTCTAGTTCGAACTGATCTAATATGGTTTTATTAGTCGACTTCGAATTTTGACCAAAAATCAAATTAAATCTAGTTTTCAGTGCGAAAAATGCCGCATTTTGGGCGAAAGATACATAAATAATTATTATGCGTGTATGATACATCCCTTTGGCGTATTTCTATGTCAAAATTTGTAAAATACTTGTAGCGCGTATTTTAATTTATGGAACTTAGCACGAATGTTGTTGTTTTCAATGATAGTCGTTAAAATAGAAGAAAAGAAATTTCGAAGATTTACACAAATTATTGACTACTGAAATAAAATAAATGATTACGTGCGATATGCGCATGCGTATTAATAAAAACGGTTCACCAATACTGCCGTGCGTTTCGTATGATGCCGTGCAACGCATAAAAACCTTGCGATGAAAGAGGGAGAAGATTTTGTACGAATTTTTTCATACGAAATATTTTCTTTCTTTCATCGCAAGGTTTTTATGCGTTGCACGGCAGAATACGAAACACAAAATAAAAAGTCACAGATTTCATAAATTTAATTATACTTTAAATTACTCACTGTATACCTTCTGGATACCTTCTATACTAACCAATATATCAAACACGGACAAAATTTGTATGATTGTAACAAGTAGGGGAAAACTCATGATTTTTGTGACCGGCAAATTATGGAAAGAAAGTGTTTAAAAAGCCAATTGAATCGTTCATGTTTACAACGACCAATCAGTTTTTCCATCGTCGCTCCTGTCGCTTGACGAACGGAGAAACACTTTGAAAACGTTTCGACTGCGTGGAAAAATTACATTAGAAATAAGCACTCATGTTCACAGATTTCGTGTTTCGAAAAAACAACGTAACATGAAACAAAAAATTGTAACACAATGTTCACAATCAACTCGACTATTTGTGTTTAAATTTCAACAAACTCATTTTTACATTTCTACCGTAACGCGTTACCATTGGTCCAGTTCGTTTCGACTAATACACGGCGGGAGATCAACTTTATTTTTTATTTCAATCATTGAAGTGTTCCATTCGTTTATATATGTGTTCAAAGAAAGAAAATGAAATTTTGCAGTTAATGCGTGGAAATATATGTACTTACAGTCTTTTAAACGACTTGCTACTAACCAATTAATCCAATTCTTTCAAATTTGTTAATCCAAATTAAATGAAGGCGCCTCCATTTTTGAGGATTTTTTCTGGAAAACTGATGTCATTTTTTGATTTGATACAGTTTACCATGTTCCACAAATATTTCACACGCTGCCGTTTTTGAAGAATATTCTAAGCAAATCAGGGGGCAATAGCCAATCCTATTTTTAACATGCCCAGGGACCGGATAAAACCGGAAATTACGTTTGTGAAGCACTACGAGGCTGTCATACCGGATAGACTAGAATGGCTGAGAGGTTGGCCAGACAGCCTGTCCACGGATGGACTCATTTGTTTCACAAATGGATCAAAAAACTCTAATGGAGTGGGGCTGCGGTATCAACCCTGGAACCTATGACAGAAGAGAGCTTCCACTTAGGAAATTTCGCCACTATACTTCAGGCAGAAACGTTCGCAGCGATGGAAGGATTGCGAAGTGCATTGAGACCGGAAACGGTAGACGAAAGAGTCACAATCCTTTCCGACAGCGAAGAAATGATCAGAGCGATAATGTCACCTGTAACCACATCCAAATTAATGAAGGAGTTCAAAAGCACACTGAACCAGCTGGGCCGGAGTAATGGGGTGACGGTTGCTTGGGTGCCGGGGCACTCTGGAATAGATGGAAGTGAGAGAGCGGATGAACTGGCAAAGCTGGGTGCTACATCTGCTCAATGTGGACCCCAACCGTTCATTCCTATACCACATTCAGAATGTGACAAGGCTGTAAAGCAATGGGTGCGTTCAGAGGGAATAAAGCGTTGGCGTGAATATGGTGGGGCAAGGCACACAAAGCAGTTCCTACCAATGCCCGACTGCAGTGCTGAACATGGGCCGGAGTCGCATAAGGAGAGTAGTGGGAGCGATTACCGGGCGCTGTGGGCTAAGCAGTCATTTGTCAAAGATGGGAATCGTTAGCGATCCCGAATGTACCTGTGGTCTCGGAAACGAAACCGGATATCACGTAATTTGTGAGTGTCCAAAGTTCTCTCAACTGAGACTCAGGACTCTGAGTGACCATGTGATCAGGCCTCTGGATGTACTAAAGCTAGGAACAATTTTCCTCGACAATTCCTCGCTGGTGCTGGTAGGTTCGAGGGATTTACGTGATGAACGGGAAAGTCACAAAGGATCAGCAGATCTGTGTTTCATGGCCAAGTAGTGGGTCGTCCCAACCTGTTAAATCTAAAAAAAACAAATCCGCTGAAAATCTACAAACTCGTTTAGAAGAAAGCAACCTGAGAAATATTTTCCAACATTTTATCCCCGACAACAAATCAAATGTTTCCATCCAATTCGAATTTGTGTCCTTGTTTTCATTAGCTCATTTCAAACAGAACAAAAGAGCAGCTTCTTTAATTAAAGTCAATCTCTCAATTCACCGCAAAAATGCATCAACACAATCACTCGCGGTTTCTCAGAGAACTGTAAACATTTCTCAATTGATGTATGGTCATCGTATCGTATTATAAAAGTAAAACATTTTGAAATACGTTCCAAGTAGTAGGGTTTTATGGTTTGCATAGGATGTCTGTGGCGTTAAGAAATATTGCAAAAATAAAATTTCTTTTGAGATTTTTTTTCTTGAAGCCCAGAAACTCGTAGGTAGGGGACATTCATAAGGGTCGTCTGTAATTCAGTATTGTCTTAAGGGCTTAATAGTATTTTATAACACAAGGGGTAAAATCGCGTAATTATAATCGAGGTTGGTAAAATTTCGAGGTGCGATATTTTATCTCAGTCGGTTCGAATATTAAAACAAATAAATAAAATTGTCATTGCAAAATGGACGGTCAGTCGAATTATATTTTTCTAAAGAAAACGAAAACAAAACGCAATTTGAATAAAATTAAAGTCGAATTTGTATGTTTTCGCTACTTTATTGCAACAAAATGCGTTAGTGAAATAAAATAGGCGCTCCTTAAGTTGTGGTTGATTCGAAAAAAGGCAAGATGAAATTTGTTTACTATTTTTCATCGATATGAAAAACCTTGAACTCGACTATAATGAATTGATTATAACCCGTGTTGAAAACAAGAAACTCGACTATAATAAGCCAATTATACCCCTACTTTCAAAAGCTTTTACGCTCTGTAAGTGTAAATTTCTGACGTTCAAATTACTGGCCACAAATAACTCAAGTTTTGGGGGG
>CM055405.1:5401949-5420160 GCA_029228625.1 Pseudolycoriella hygida | reverse complement strand
TTAGCTCTATTGACATGATTGTTTTCAACATTCTTAACCAATCATTCGTAAAAAGGAACAGAAAAATGTCAACATTGAAGCCAACTTCATTGTAAATAGAATGCACTCAAACTTCTGCTCAAGGAGAGGTTAGCTCTAAATTTTGGTATTTCCATTCAATTCATTTTTCATATGATGTGAGTTTATCATACGACTAAACTCTATCATACTCATCGGAAATTCTCTTTCACATAGAGCACTCGTGCAACTCATTCAAACCATTTCCTGATACTCTTATGGACAATTTATTATTATATTTCACCGAACCGAAATGTTATTTTTCGCTGGTTTCACAATAACCGATTTGCCGTTCAAATATTATAGGAAAAATGCAAGGGTTATCACCCCCAATTCAAAAATTTGTCAAAGTACATATCAACAACTAATGTTTTGTGTTGACATATCAAAAGGTATCATCGATGTCCAGTATTTTGCTATGCAAATGCATTTTTTATACTGCAACATGATAGAATGGGCCGATAAAATAGTGTAATAATATCATATCATATTACAATAATGATTTTTATAGATTTTTGAGTGAACAAAGACAACGTAAAGAAGATCTAACATGAAATAATGCGAGTGGTCAAATGGAAATTATCTGAGTGAATGATCTACGTAAGCCCACCCTGTTACACATTGCGATTTGAAAAAAAAACGTTATTCAACCTTCAGGACAATAGTTAATTCTATACGAAAAATTTGTTAACGGTTGATCGACGTCACTAGAGGGGGTTGCATTGAAGAAAATAATTGTAAATCCCTTTTTTGTTCAGTGTTCTGACGGACTTTTAAAAAGGGTTAATGAAAATTGCTTCCAGTAGTTTATTTCAATGGGTGCTTTTTAATTGCATTACATTATGACGAAAAAACTCGGACATCTGCATACGTATTTTCTTTTGAAAGACTTTGACAACTCTGCCAGATATCTTTGTTTATAAAAACGTTGTTTTGTTTTATCACAACAAGCGGTATTTTGCATTGATTTCCATAATAAAAGGTTTATTTACTAAACTACTGGAATAGTATATGGTGCTGACGAATTTATTGGACACACAACCAAAATGGTTGAAGAATATAAAAATCAAATGAACCAGTTTCCTTCCACGTGATAACAGATTTATTTTTGTGTAACATGTACTCATTATTTCAAAACATCAAATCTCTATAACGCCACACTACCCTCACATTTGTGTAAAAAAATTGTCACAAAGCTTGCTTGCTGCACACAATTCTCACCTTTAATCCTTTCGCTAATATTTAAAAGCCCCCATCACTTGCATACAGAGAGCGAGAAGACGGGGTGAAACTCATGAATTATTTATTAAATGTAATTGATATGTCGATGCATACATTTGTCGAATGTCATGGCATCACCTTTTACCTCAGTTATTTTATTTACGCAAGCATGGACATGATGTGGACATGGCTTTTCATAAAGTAAAGAGTATGTATATTTCTAAAACTAATCGTATAAATACATTACCACAGGGTCGTATTATCGATCTCTGAGCCCTCTGGTAAATTTCTTCGCTTAGTCCAAAATTCATCCGTATGGATGGGCTATCAGTCATTTCAAATCTGGGGAGATTGTTACAAGAGAGGGCAGCCCTAAATTTGCATCAAGGCATTTGTCGTGTCAATTATAAACACCGCATCTCAAAAAAGTTTTTTTTTGGGTTTTTTTGTTTTTGAGTAGAGCAATGTATCGTATGGATTTGATACAATTAATAATAATTATTCAATAAAATTTTCGATAAATAAGTTATAGAGAGTGGCTCACTGCACTCAACTCATATCTCAAAATAAAATAGTCGGCAAGTCCGTGTAAAATGTACTCTATGAAAGCATTTGAGGTCGTCTTGAATACAACTAAATCTTTGAAATCTGAAGAAAATAGCATTTTACTTTCTGAAGCGCCCTATTTTACAATAAAGTCTTAATCCGACCCTGAGTCGACATAAATATGACATACTTTATAGAGAGCGGTCCCTGCGCTCGTAGAAAATCGATGTTTTCAACATATAAACAGACACTGTGCAGTTTACGGTTTAAATTCATACAGGTAGGCATCGTATATGTAACCCCATCGGTCAAATAATAATAAATGACTTGTAAGCGTGTAGCACAACATAAATGTTTTCATTTTTGCTTTTATTCACTTTGTGTAAATAAAAAAAGGTCACACAATGAGTTTGCTGGACATACACATCAAAAACACAACAGAGTAAGGAATGGAATTTCAAAGTAGTAGCTTTTTAGATTGAAATGAATGCTGGAATGGTGTCTGGATGCTTTGCATATTAAAATGCCCATTGAAAATGAGCAAAAACGACCTGTGTTGTGCATAGGACTTACCGCTGTTTATTGTGTTCGATTCTGCGTCAGTCATATCCGTTCGTGACCGCTTAAGTGGCTGACCGCTTGATATTGAGCTGCCATCTTCATGACTTGAACTAAGTTCTAGTCGCTCTTGTTTAATTTGAAGATTTCTTCGATTTTCTTCATCTAAACTACTACCTAATGGACTAGCACTGGATGGTCGTTTGGTTGCACTGTCTTCTTCTGTAAAATTGAAAGTAAGTTGACACGCTGCAAAAATCTTTTTAATTTTAATAAGAAGAAGCAATCGACAACAGAAGCGATTCTTTCGAGAAGGCAATGAACTCTTTCATTTTTTAATAATTCGCTAAAACCTTACATTTTATAACTCGTTTTGAAACAATTATTACGAAAACCTGTCCACCAAATATTTATTCCCAAAAGAAGTTGTAGTGAAAAGTTTTAGCGAATTGTAAGAATGTGAATGGAGTTGATTACCATTTGGATGCAAGTGCAGTTCCTAGCATTAGAATTTAAATAGGGAGGTTATAAATGTACGACTTCTACTACACAAAATGGTAAATTTTGCTACAAGCAGCAAATATTAAGTATTCTGTTCTGTCATATCGTTGAATATATATGTTTGTTGTCGACTACATCTACTTTTTTCTGTCGTCAGCGATAACTTACCCTCTGCTAACCGTTTTGGGGTACTGGAGGCTCCATCACCAATTAATAGTTCTGATGGACTTGTTGGTAGTGGAGAATGAACCCTAGAACCTGAAGGTTTTCTAGCTGATATTGGAGCCGATATAGAAGGTCGTCTATTTACTAATCCTAACGGTCGTCCATCGTCTGGATCTCTTTCACTTGAACCAGCTGCATTAAAAAAAATAATCAACTAGTTGCAATAGTCTGTTAGCATTAAAAGTACCTTGTGAAAAACATTGTCCATAATTCTCTTTGTTGCATTGTAGTACTTTGTGTTGTATAAATTTTACAATATCTGATAATGCAAATGTTTTTTGACATGACCCGCATGTTAGTATATCCTGTGTCACTTCTTGTTGTTCGGTTGTATCAGAATCTGCTGTAAACAACGAAAGTAAATTAATTTGTGATCAATTTATAGTTCGAACTAAAACCTAATTTTGGTCATGGCGCCGTTGATATTCACAATTGCGAAAATAAGAAAGGGAAGCAGAGCCACTGGGGAGGATTTTTACAAACAGACAGACAAAAAGGCGCAAATTTAAAAAATGCATAAAAAGATAAGACAAAAGAAAATCGCATTCCTTATAAGTCAAAATTGGCAGGGTGGAATCGCCTCTCCTTCTTTCTTGTTACATAGCTGACCGTGTCAGAAGCAGGGGTGCAAATAACGTTTTCTTCCCAGTGTTCAAAATCAATTTCCCAGAATTTCCTACAAAATCGAGTGAAATTTCCTGGTGAATATTTAGAAATTACACTCCCTATCCGTTGGAATAGACATAAAAAATGCTCGAGTTCATATTTTCCATATTTCATGAAGCATGTGTAGGAATATAAGCCGCGAGCGGAGCGAACGAAAAAGTATTGAGAATTAAAAAATCGTGACGGTAGCTAGCCAAAAAGTTTTAGATTATGGGCTAACCCTGTTAAGGCTGTGGTGGTTAAAAAAGGCTTCTGTTTGTTGCAAATTTACTCCATGAAAATGTTCTACGAGACTATGAAATAAGGAGTTCACGCAGTAGACTGGTCCTTTGTCTTGTGCATGAACTTCTTATGTCACCGTCGTGTAGAGCATTTTCATGGAGAAAAATTGCAACAAGTAGAGGTCTGCATATCAAGGTGGGCAGCCTGGTGCCAAAAAGTTTTCTATGGCAATGTTGGAGTGGGGAACGAGGACATTACTATGCACAATGATCCAACTCGGCACCAGGCTGCCTACTTGGGACGTTTAAGTAGCCATAAAGAACGCAGCCTCGTGCCGAAAATCTGTTAATGTCATCGTAACGGCAGTAACAAATACTATACGTGATATAAATTTCAACACGGCACCAGGCTACCTACTTAAGATATTCTACTGTGAATGTAGAGGGCAGCAGCAGTCTGGTGCCGAGTTGAAATTTATGTGACGCATAGTATTCGTAACTGCCGTTACATTGAGTTTAGCTGCTTTTCGGCACCAGGCTGCCTTCTTAAAGGCTACTCATTCTTTTCAAGTACGCAGCCTGGTGCCGAGTCGGGACCTAGTGCACATTAATGTACTCGTTTCGCCATCCAACATTACCATAGGAACTTTTTTGGCACCAAGCTGCCTTCTGAAATCGAACAGTGCAACCCCACCTTAATGAGTTTTTTTTCGTTCGATTTTGGTTTCCTTCATCGATCTGCGTATAACGTAAAACGAGACTGGGGAGGACGAGAAGGGCGTTGGAAGACGTCAGTGGGCGTCCGGTGCACTTTTCCTCCTCCAATATATGTTATTTTAGGTAATATACAGGTAAATACAGGTACATTTTTGTGGTCTTTTGGGAAGGAGGAGTCTGGATTTCTTCATTTTTATGAATGGCCCCTAAGGTGATTGTGTGTGTGCGCATATCGAGAGAGACACAAGGACGGACAGACACACTTGGTTATTTTTTCACTCCACGCGATGGAAGGCAAAATGAAGGTACTCGATTACGATTACTGCATATGGTGAGAGTCTAATTAGTTCGTGTAATTTGTAAATTAATACAAATTGGCACCCCCTTAGCTAATTTTTACGTTCTGTAATTTATGAACGGCCCTATAATTATCCTCAATATTTTTCCTTCAGCTTATAACTAGCAAATACTTGGTAAGAAAAAAAAACAACTTCTCCTCCGATGTTTACTATTGTCTATTATCAAAGTTCTACAAAGAAGCTTGGCCGTTAATGTCAAGAACGGAAGGGTGTTTCTCATGCCTTCAAGGAGTAATAAAATATCATGTGAAACATTTGGACTCTATTTGCTAAAGACATAAAAGAGACTATATATCTGAATAAATCGTCGTGATCACGTGGTACAGCATGAGATATTTCTTTTCTTTTCGTATTTTCATTGTGGTTTGCTATTTTTCTGCCCTAATTCCATTGTTTTTATAGCTTTAATGGTAAAAATAATTGATTTTGGGGATGGTTTTGTATTTTTCTTTTACTGTAGCTTATCCAAAACGAATCCACATCAAAACGACAGTAGTTTTACAGGGTTAGTGGTAGCATAATTTAAAATTGGAATTCACCGTAACACCTTCGAACAGCTATGCATCGCAGAAGAATGCGATAACTGGGTGTCACTTTATTATAAAAATCATTACCGTCTGTGGAAATTTTTTTTCGTCTCCTTTTTCACGTAAATTTAATAGTTTCAGAATGATGTAATACGTATATAGCGATATCGGTATAATAGTATTGCGTGGACGAATCGAGTGTTGGCATTTGTAATTGTATTTGAGCACTAGAGGCGCCTAAAGCGTTTTTTTCTTTTCTTGGCTAACAATGAAAAGAAGTTAACCAAAAAAAGATTACGGCATCATATTTGAAACCCTTCAGCAAATATTGTATTTCTTCCAAGAGCATGTCAGATATTTTGGCAGTTCTATGTTTTGCGATGTTTTTTCATTGCATATTTCTAAGGCAGTGATCACCAATTTTAAATTCCGAAACATCTACTGTTTGCATAACACATCCCTTTATAGATTCTCTGAATCAGAATATATAATTATTGAGTCTTAGTGTCAAAATTTGATCTGAAAAAACATCGCAAAGTACTCGGCTGCATAATACAATGCGATGTTTTTTGACACTATGAGTCAATACTTATATATTCTGATTCATAGAATCTATAAAGGGATGTGCTATGCAAACAGTAGATGTTTTGGAATTTAAAATTAATGACCATTGTCTTAGAAATATGTAATGAAAAAACATCGCAAAACATAGAACTGTCAAAATATCTGACACGCTCTTAAGTAAGTTATTATCATAACCATCATTGCAACCAATGAAATAGCATGAAGATTTTACTTAGATTTTTATCATCGACCTTTTTCGATCGACACATATATTGAGCTCTGAGGTAGGACAAACGCTTGAAGAAGACTTACAGTTATATTAGCCCTAGATATGATCGCAAATGAAAAAAAAATTAAACAAACTGTCGTATGTATAACATATTTCGCGACATTGGCTCTTTGGTTTCTGGTTTGTTTACTATTAGATCTACATGCTACATTGAAAATTGTAATAGGCAAGTTGTAACCTAGAATAAAATAAAGCCGAACCTAAGACAAATTTCTGAGAAACAACAGGAAAGCTCAAATGTTGATCATAATGATGAACGAAAAAGAAACACATGACTGTAGGAACTGTGTTTGAAACTCATCCGTAACTGATAAATCAAATGTAACCACTGGATTCATCTCCGTTTGTGATATAATATAATCAAGTTAATGGTGTACACTTCAATTGATCTGTAATGATACTTTAAAATTATGTCCCGAAATTGAAAAATGCCATGGGCAATACACAATGCACACACACTATGCACATTTTATACAGATCGCTTCATGAGAATCATTTGTCCATATTTTAATACTGTTCGTCTACACATTCAACACCCCCGCCCACACATTAAATCAAACGTACAATTCAAACACAAAATGCTACGGATTAACACCCCTAAATACTTTGAGATAATAAATAAAATGTAACGCTGTTCCATGGGAGTAATTTTATGTTTTGTGACTAGCGTATCGGTAATTAGTTGGAGTAGAAATATTACTTTATTGGAATTAATGAAGTTCATATGCGACAAAAAAAAATATATCAAAGTGAATAGCCGCTCATTTATTTAAGTTTTTTTTTTGTATTTTAAAGAGGTGAGTATGAATGCGATGTAGATTTAAAAAGAGTTTAATTTATTATAGCTCATATACTGCGACAAATCAAAGAGGTAAAATAACATCTAAAGCTAAGTGTACCAGGGTTGTAACTGAGCATTGAGCAGTCTTGGAGTAGCTCATGGCTTTGTTTTGGGATCAGTTACCTCGAGAAATGTTTCTTCTTCATATTTCGAAATTCTCTATTGCTCTATTGAGTGAAAAAATGAGGAATTGCCCTAGACCAACTAAACATCAACACTGATTATACTTTTGCGCTATATTTTAAACGCATGAAGAACCTACACCCGTGGTCTATGCATACAGAACACTGTAATTATTTGTATATGAAAAATAATTGCAAATCCCCTTCCTTTCCTTTCCATATACGATCGTCGACATACTAAACGAACGCTTTGTTATATTTAAAGTTTTTTAGCTTAAACTTTACATTATTATATCTAATTGTTTGAAATAGTGAATAATTTTCTTTGAATATCAATGCATATAAAATAAAAAGTAAAGATTGTTTTTGTGCGGTGTACCGACGTATGGAAAAATGAAATTATCGATGTACTTGAAATTTTATATAGTTTTAAGTTTTTGTTCAATTTTTGAAAATTGTTTTGACATTTCAATTGTTTGTGTAGTGTTTGAAGATGTTGTTTGACGCACCGACATGAAATTCTGCAGAAGGTCTCTGAAATGGAATGGAACTGATACAATTCCCTTGAGATATTTGGATTGAAGTAAATTTTGATGGCATCATGTTCCATTACAATCGAGGTTAGGACACAGTCGTTCAACACAATAGCCAATGAATGTTGGCCTCTAATTATAAAAACCATTTTTTTAGTTCAATTTAGGTAAATTTAGTTAATTATTGTTTTTTAGGAAAGCTTAATGAAAGTATTCCGATGTGGTACAGAATTTTGAAAAATTCCTTCCAAGTAAGGAGGGATTTATACCGATGTATCTAAAGTGAAAGACGTAACCGGGGGGAGGGCTGGGGAAGCTAGCCACGGTATTTCTCCCTATAGAACTGTAGAAGTTTCGGAGACAGGACTCAGGCCACAATGTTTAGCGAACTTACAATGACATATTAAATAAGAGACTGACAGTCTTTAACAATAAATTAACACAAATTGAAGCAAACAATATTAATTACGAACGAATCTTAAGACGAAGAATATTGACTAATAAGGGTCTGATTAATTTTATAAATTTAGTAGCTTGGTAAAGTTATGTGGATTATGTATTTTCACAGGTCAACCTGAATTGTGAGTTGGTGTGCAATGAAATCCATACTACACGCAAATATCGTATTTTCATGTTTCCTTCGCAAACGTAAGCAGAGTCTATATGTATTATGTCATCGGTGACTCCTAACTTACTTTACCAGAATGTCTTAAGGTACCATTGGCAAAAATCCTTTCTTTTATCTCAATTAACTATTGCTTGGAATCCATAGCACCACAACAGCAAAAAGTATGCCCTAACGTGTATTACTCGCTGAGCAATGTAAGAAGTAGTACATCAATCAATCAATGGGAACCTTGGCCAGGTCTTTTCTCTAGTGTATGAAGACATATCTACAAGGTTAACCTTTTCTCAAATGCTTAAGAGTCAATTCGCGAAGAGTTCAGGTGTTTAAAATACAAGTGGTTCCAGATATCGAAGCGAGGTGGCTTACTCGATTCCTTGGTCCTTTCTGGGAATTATGAAGCGAAAGACAGCTGACTTTTATCATGTCATTCAGGTTCTGGAAGTCACTTTGAGGGGTCATGTAAGAAAATCGTAAAAATTTTATATTGATAATAGCTCTAGTAAATAAAAACGAACAAACCCAAACGGGGTCAAGACCAACAACATTTGAAGTATGAAAAGATCCAGAATCGACGTGGTAGGGGGGGATGTTCATTTTTAGCTCAAAAAATAGTCATTTTCAGTGAGTACGGAAGGACAACAGCGCGGCAATATCTGAAGATATTTGCAATATGATCGAAGGTTTGTATCCTCTAGTATCTGCAGTCACCAATACATCCTTGGATATAGGCGGATCTGATTCAAGCGAACTACATTAGTGAGGTCATGAAAGAAACTAGAACAATTACTACTTCTTTGATGTTCTGCCTGTGTTTTTAGACCGATTATTGCAACGTAAAGTAAAATAATTGACGTTAGAGAGCGAGGCGTCGACGGGGAACAATTTTACTTCCACTGAAATATGAAAAAACTAAAAAAAATTCACTAAAAATTCGATATAAGTCGCCTGAACTCTTCGCGAATTGACTCTTAAAATTTATTTATCATTCATCCTGATGAAAGAAACGTTTTTGTAAAAGGAGGTTCTCGAGTATCATTGAGGAAAAATTCAGCGACACTAATTTATCTAAGCGGGTGTCGGCAAAAATCGGCGTACGTCAATGTTTTTTTTTAATTTTAGAAAATGGTGAACTTTGCGAAGATAAAGCGGACTCTTATATTTGTGTCGATCTCATAATAGTATATTACAAGATGGTTTGAACATTTTTACTTTGACGAGTGGGGAGTTTGCATCCCAAGCCGAAGGCGCGGGATCCAAGCACACGAGTCAAAATAAAAATTTCCAAACCATTTCGGCTCGATTTTGCAAACTTCGCCCTTATGTTACCGGCTGTTTACATGACCTCAATTGTAATATACTATTACTTGCTAAGCCCCGCGAAAATGAAAATTACCGCAACTATCATCAGGTAATGAATCATTTTCGTGGGGTGCTGCGAGTAAAAACATTTTCAGTTCTATTGGATTATTTTCAATCCATTCAAAGTTCCAAGTTCATAAAAATTTAACAAATTAAACGGAAAAGACGGCTGTCATCCCTGTCTCACCATTAAAGGACATCGAAGTTTATTTAATCGAACGAAGAAATATGGAAAGATTTTATTTATTTAATATCAACCGAGCGAGGCATGAGCAGAACACATGTATATACGATTGTCGACCGAAATTAATTCCCTTATCTCTAATCCGTAGATTTGATTATTTATTTATACAATCGCAGAGTGTGAGTATTGGGAAAATATAGCGAGTTTTCCGTTTATGGTTGAAAGTTTGTTTTTGTTTGTGTGCTGTTGGGTGGCACTATCGATGTAATTTGGTAATTCGATAAGTAGACTGCTTCGGGGAATTTAATATATAATAAAGGTTAGTGCCACATTTCGAACAGCAATTGTTTAGATTAAAACATTAGTAATTTGTTTTTTTTTTTTTTTGTTTCTTTAATATTGGTTTTCGTATTTCACATCAACTTTCGGTTGCGAGGGATATAAGTTTCATTTGTACATAAGAACCAATCATTTCTACCTTAAACATAAAATCCTTGACCAAAATTTTCCATTTTACTGGGGGTGAAATAAAATAAAATAAAATAGAATAGAAATGTCAGAAATTGACTCCTACTATTTAACACACAATAATGTTTCACCAACAAAAGAATACAATAATTTCTATATTTTTGCTTGTCTTCTATTAACGGTAAATATTGGTGAGTCCCTCTCACATACACAATACAGTGGCATGTTAGATGATCGGCTGTTTTTACCATTTTTTCGAAACATATTCGAGCGTAGTCATTGGTTTTGCTTATATGAAGCTTGCATCTGCTTCTATTTTATTCGAATCAATTTACACGTAGAGATCTGGATGTTTCAATGTTTCATTAATGTCCAGAACGGTTTCAATAATAGCCTCAGGTGTACCCGGTGAAATGAGTCATTTTGATCTTTAAACCTACAAATGATTTAAACGAAAGATTAGCATAGTTTTCAGCATGTTGTCAAACATCTTGTGAATATTGTGTTATCGCTGCAGAGAGTTCACTATTGCCTTTTCGTCCGCCACTTTTTCTCTACAGCCAAACGATTTTATTTTGACCTGATACCATTGTTTTTGAATACAAATAAGTGAATATGTAACAAAATAAAAAAACATTCGTCTGTACTATCATAATTTTTAATTTTAAAATACTAGCGACACCTAGTACGAATAGCCTTAGTATAATAAAATAATATTGACAATACCACAGTACAATGAGCAGACTGGTGTCTGGTATATTCATATGTTTCTCTTGCTAAAGCAAACTCAATTGAACGGCCCCCGTATCACTCATTTTTCTCCTCTCCTAAAATTCCTTAACAAACAAACTAATTTTGACAAAAAAGCTTTAACAAATTTTTAGTAACAAGTTAGCCCTGATGATGATAAACACCGTTTGTCGAAAGCTTGGCAATAAAAAACTTTTACAAATTTGAACCACAAATCCAATTATTTCAATAATTATACAAAAAAATGGTTCCTAGATACTAGAACTGAGATAGAGGTGTGCATTACCTTAGCTATTAAAAATTCTATAATCAATAAACAACCATAAATTATGCTGATGTTCCCTTCAGTTATGTTCAGTTCAACTCATTCGTATTAAGAAACTCCAATACCCATTTTTCAGCACAACCAAACAACGTTACTGAATAGCCAAATGATTACTAATTAAGTTAATTAACATGTTCAAAAAGGTAAACCGCTATGACACATTTCAATGCAATAATGCTGATAAAAGAATCTGGGATAGCGACGAAGGTTAAAATAGACAATGCATTACATTACATTGTCTGTAACATAAAATCAACTGTAAATGTTAAAAACACATCTATAGCACAGGTAGTATAATCTGGAGGCAACATTACCATGGACATCAACGATAAAATAATTCTCTTTATTTTTTTTTCATTTCACGTGTACAGACGAAAAGAAATGCTCAATAAATGCATGGGCGTTTCCATCCCCTTAACCATGCGCATATAGATGACCAATGGTCAAGCATACAAGGCGTGTTCGTTGACCACTTTCATATATGAATGTCCTGTAAACCACCTCCCTTCCATCCTGTTTTCTAACATTCTTATGTACGTTAGTGACCAATGTATACAGCAGACATGTACCGTACGAAAGGTGTGCTTTTTCCACTATAAAACAAAAGTATATGTATAGAGTAGATAAAATACGACATGTATAAAAAACACGGTTTTGTGACTGTGGAAAACAGTGGGGTAGAGATACATGTTGATGTGTAATTCGGTTGTGGAGAAAAGTTTTCTTCGTGGAATGGGACTTACTGATGAGTTTCAAAGGTAAGACGGAAAAGTTTTAAACTTTTTTTTTCAGTAAAGAAAGTCGATAAAATGAAGCTTAAGGATCACGAATTTGAAAAAGAAAAAAATAATTGAATTGAGTGGCGACATAAAAATTATAGAACGGTGTGCTAACATGTGATTTTCGTATAAAATTTATCCATCTAACGTTTAAAATTAAATTTACTTTGCTTCATTGCCTCATATGAAACCATTGCAGATGATGTAACGTCAACCACAGAAAAATGTACATATTTTCATCCCCTACAGCAATTTTCTATACCCATATTATTGACACATCCTAATCAAATTTATTAGTGGTCATGAATTTCATGTTTGTCAAACAGACTATACGAATATGTGAAAGCCACACCGTTACATACAATACGAATTTATTTATGATACATATTGTTTTTTGTTGTTGTATTTTTTTTTTTGCCTCGGAAAAAATAACCAATTCCTCCTTCCCTTAAAGGGTGGTAACACAAAAAATACATGATATTCCCAAGTAATTTTCGTGTATGTTTTCTGTCCGTAACAACCATCCATTCTATAAGTATATTGTGTATCACAAAAATTCCGATTTCGAAGTTCGTTTGTCCATTGATTTTGACGATATGGGTTTTTTCCTTCCGACCTATATACGACATTTACTCTGTAAATGTGTACACAGAAAGAGAGAAAAGAAGGCAGATAGAGAGACAAGGAGCTACTAAGATCCCAATATTGAGACCGCACATAAAAATACATTCATTGTCTGTAATACCGCAGAGGACATCGACATAGATGTGCAATTTTGATAAAATATAGACATTGATATTTTTTTTGGTATGGCTTTAGCAATTTAGAACCAATTTTCTTCGGTAATAGAATCGGCGTTTTCTGATTTTACCATATTTATAAGCGTATATCATAACGATAGAATCGGAGATGTGGTAGAAGAAGAAAATTGTTGATTTTTCATTTTGTCTTCTATTCATTTTATTATAATTTGTGTTCGGTATAATGGAGAAAAATTTAGTGTGGATTGATTGATAAGTTATGGAAAGAGGGTTTAAAGTTGTCAGCTTAATGAAGGGTAATTGAGAAAATTCATTCTGCCATCTATTATAATCATATAATCGGGTGAATTTGTATGTACCTCAAAAGCTTAACAAAATAATCACTTGATATCCTAAACGAATTTACCGAGGACTATGCTTTACACAAAGTTTTTCGGCAGGTAAGAAAACTTTTTCCGCATTTAGCTAAGAAAAATGATGAAGCCCTGTCCTCTAAGCCTCCGAACTTCGCTCGGGGCTCTGCCCTTAGATACCGTAAGGTGTGTTATATCATCGTTGACCCTGCTTTCTGCGCAAATGGAATCAAGGTCTGCAGCGCTGCTTCTCTGACTATCACAACGTATGCATCCAAAATTACAACTGTGTAATACTCTATAGTTACAGAATTTTGATCAAATTTTATTTAATATTATTTCCAAAATTATTTTGTATGCAAATATTTTGGTGTAGTTATTTTAACCCAACAACGCGGCCCGGAGGACTGTAGCTAGATAATATTTTGTTATTCAGGCTTTAATAGTAGACTACAGTGGGGGATGCGGAAATAAGTCATTACATGAGGGATTAATTTTGTGAAATGAGTCAAACTCAAGAGGGTGTTTTTAAGCAAAAAGCTTTTAAAACTGTTTTTTGACGAGTGTAGAGTTTGTATCTCGAGCCGAAGGCGAGTTATACAACTACAAGAGTCAAAAAACAGTTTTTAAAGCGAGTTGCTTAAAAATACACGAATGAGTTTGCGAATGTCACAAAATTATCCAGAATGGATGACTTATTCAGCATCTTCCACTGTATGCTATTTTACTCGTTGTCACAACCGAAAACGCGCCATTACATGCAGATATACATGTAATGAGAAGTTTCCGGTGAGGGCTACATGTAATGAATGGCATGTAATGAAAGACATGTAATGAATAATTTCCGTGGGGTGCACATATACATGTAATGACAAGTTTTCGGTGGGACAACGAGTAAAAGACATTTTTTAAATCAACAGTTTATGGCAGTTATGATATGTTCTAGCTGCGATCGTTATTTTTTTTTCTGTAAGGATGAATGTGAGCATCATCAACAAACATTGCTAATCCAACGTAATTTCCTATTAAAAGCAATGTGTGTTAGTCGCTGATAATAAACTGGACAAACATTGGGCAAAACAAAGGATGCAAAACATCAAGGTATTTATTTATTTAAAATGGTCATAAATTCATGACTTAATTTCGTACATCATTTTACGCAAATAAGCAAGTAAAACAATAAATTTACCTACTTGACGCGTTATTGTACCATTTGAGATGATAAATTTTTCGAATGAAAAAGTAAATGATTTCATCACAAAAAATACTTATTACCGCGACTATTCTCATTTCGAAAATAAATAAATATTTAAAATAGCTCAACCACCTTTTTAATCATAATTCAAATATAGCTTTTCCAGTCTTAAAATGTACACATCGTCCAAAAAAAACTGTCATTTATAGCATTTTAATTATAATATCTAACTTGCTTACAGCTTTAAATAGGTAAGTAACGGGTGTCACTCACGATAGTGTCACTTACTATAAAAATCTACATCGAATTTACAAAATCTTTTGGAGTTTTTGAATTTCGTGTACATTTTATAGATTCAGTTTTTTAATTTTCAGTTTGTTATATAGGATTCGGCAACATCGACAAATTTGCGTTGCATGGCCGAATCGAGTTACAAATCGATTGTTTCTTCTTCGGCAATAATGAATTATGAATGAATATTGGATGAATAAGTGACATCGCCGTGGTGTCACTACAAAAATCGCATACTTGTCTCGTGGCTTCAAAAATTAACAAGTGAGCGAAATGATATTTTTATACTGGCAAATTGTAATTTATACCATACGTAAATATAAGCACACAACGTGCAAGTATGTTATGCCACCTATAGGTATATCACTGGAAGCAAATCATACGAAAATCAAAAGGAGTGAGAGGACATCATGTCATCTTTAGTAGTAATTATTTGTTGACTAGAAATACATTCTTGTGTGATATCCTTAGTATGCAACCTACTTATTTACACGCTGTGTGATCTGTCTCACATGGTATACAAATATAATTTCTAATTTTCAGAATGTTAGCCACAGGAAAATCTATGAAATTGGGCATGAACAATTCGTGTGAAATATTCGACAATAATTAACTTTTGATAAATATTGTTCATCTTACGAAGTGCCACCCGGTTAAGTAACGAGTGTGCATGTGTGCTATGAATGAATTTAATACATTATCGCATATCATTATCAGTATCAACACACAAAACACATACCTTTTAAATGACAAATATTTGACAACATGTTTTATTGCGTAGGCGGACACAAAAAGTGTTTCTTATCAACAGGCGACGCGGTCATAAAAAATATTCGCCCAAAAAAGAAGTTTTTTTTTTCAACAGAATTATATTATTAAGTAAATAAAATATAGAGCGAGGTAATATGAGTTATCTATGATAATTTTTTTTTTATTTCAAATGTACAATAATATGCCGTGCCAAAGTAAAATGCTTTATTGTGGACTCCCCTCTATGTAGTTTAGTTTAAATTAATTTTTACCTTTTGCATTGACATTATCTTAAAATGACTGTTAATTTTCTGCATTTGTTTATGGAAAATAGTTTACACGTAATAGGAAAAAAGTCGCTATCGCTTAGTATAATGGTCTGTTGGCTTTCAATTTTTATGTTACTTTGGTGATAGGTGAATTCCAATATTTTTTGTGAATGACTAACGATAAGAACATAAGACATCGTTATTGTATTCAATAGCAGTGCACATTTCATTGGACAGTATCCAAAAAAGTTGAGAATTCGACCTGAAACCTGAAAACGTCGTTTGCAATGACCTTCCTTACAAAATACTTCAAAATCAGATACAGCTGGTAAAAAAACGAGTAATTTTGAGTAAAATACACCAGCTGGCTCTGGTTTCAAGACTTTCCAACAGGTAAGATCTCTCACATCATATAAAGTTATGAACGATTGCGTTACCTCCCATTGGAAATTATTTCGACTAAAGGTCTATTTACGAGTTCAGCTTTGTCAATCTAAAAATTCGCAAAAGTTTTACAGAAGGCGTTGTTACACTAAACGCGAAGAATATGCGATTTACTGCACGCAGAACGTTACAACATATTTATTGATGAAATATCAGGCTATTGAGAATGTAATGTAAATTAAAACCATCTGGTCGAAAATTTGTTCAAACAAAGGCAGAGGTGGAAACGTACAAAATTAATGAAAACTAAGAAAACGAATGAACTGGGAACATTGCCGTTTCTACAAAAAGTTTCGAAACGATTTTTATTCGTTGTATCCACAAATTTCGAGAAAATGTTTCCAAACTTATATTTGGTTCTATTTAACCAACCCTTTGACATTTTTGACATATCTGATGATATATTTAATAAAATTGTTTGTCTTCACCCTTTTTTTCTTTTCTACTATGGATGTCAAGGCTGTGTCTGATAGGCGAATTATGAATTCGACCTGAAATTCAGAGTGTCCTGCCAATGTCAATCAAACTATACATAGAACAGATTATTATGAATGTAGCTTTGCATTTGTTTATGTACGCTACAATATAAAATAAAGAATAGAAATACATAACTGTATAAAGCGATGGAGAAGCACTTTATCCAAATTCATCGATTTGATAAGAACTTTTCCAAATACATTTTTTCGTCATCCAGATCGTATCGTATGGTTTTGTTCGGAAAAACATCTTAGCTGTATATTCGAGAAAATCTTTTTTATTTGCAAGTTGATATAATTTTCCATATCGATTGGTTTGTGTTTCAAATTATCTGAATCTTATTTCCATATTAATAGCCCCTGAAAGCGGAACAATAACAACAACAACAGTTTCTTCATGTTTTATGTTACATAAACTGACATCATTTCAATTCGATTTTTATATAGAACTAATATTATATTTCCTTTCTACACATCCATGTCATATATAAAATTTATGCCGCTGGTGGAAATTATATGTCTGTATTTTATCTCTCATACTTAATCTTTTGACTTTTACGAACATTTTCCTTGGAAAATAGGTCGTCCAATTCGCAATTACTTTATGCCAGTTGGTCATTAAAGGTGACATTAATAGAAATTCTCTTCGAATTGTTATACACAATAAACGTATTGTGTTATTTATTCGATATAGTTGTGCTAATTGGTTCAGTTTTATTAGTGGAGCTCAGATAAAATAAATGTTACGTTAAATTACATTTCGGAAATAAAATAGTTTGATATTTTGTAACATTTCATGAAAAATAAAACAAGTGATTTGAGTGCCTCTCCATGTCACGTTGTACAATCCCTCTACCCACCCTCAATGCACCCAGTTAAGTCCAGAGCACACACTGTGGCAAATTTATTTTGAAAACATAACCAAAGACCCGTACGTATCAGAATAGATGTCACAAACAGAATAGTTGTGGCAAAGTGACTCGAACGTACCTAAATATACAAATAAGCAAACAATCCAACGCTTTCTGTTCTTCTATAACTGTAAGAATTTCAAAGATACATAGAAATTACCCAAGGTAATGTCAAAGGCCCTACCGAAGTACGTCTCAGACCATTCAAATCTAGAAAAGCTTATATCCAAGGATTAAGCCATTTTCCCCTAAAACCCTGAAACTTGTGTTATCTCAAATTTTATTCTCTACAACTTTGCCTTTGGAAGCAACTTTCTACCT
>CM055405.1:5376586-5393500 GCA_029228625.1 Pseudolycoriella hygida | reverse complement strand
GCCCTAACCCAAAAAATAGTTTTTTGCTATGTTGTAGACAAAATTGAGGAGAACATTTTTCTCTATTTGGAGGACAATTTTGTGCGTTCGGAGAATTTTTTACACCGTTACTTCGGACGGGTTTTTCAAAATTGCCCTACGGGCAATTTCCAATACAGTCTAATGTGAACGCAAAATTTACTTAAATACGTTCCAGTCTTTTCGTAACATCAACTCTCTTTGTCGCATCTATTCCGATACGTATGGGTCCCTTCATATGTTTTTTCTACTTGTTCAAGTACTGAGCTGTATTTTTTGCATATTTGCCACATTTGTTGTACCAGTCTGCTTTTTTCATCGAAAATATCGTTCTGAGTCAAGAAATGTGGACATGTGTTTTCATATTTCCACATTTGTTTTCACATAATGTGAGTCACGTTTGCCTCGCAAGTGTGAAATTTTATTTTTTTTTTAGTGGCACATTTGTCGTTCCCGTCGCACATTTGCCATGGGTCAACGCAAATCTGAAAACTTTGACAGTAAATATGCCGAGATGTGCTCGAGAACGCCAGATACAGGTTGGGGAAGTAGTCACATTTGAGTGTTGAAAACAGGCAAATTTGCCAAATTCGGCAAATTCGCCGAAATGTGACTGGTAAATGTGACCACTTCCCTAACCTGTATGTGGCGTTCTCGAGCACATCTCGGCACATTTACTGCCAAAGTTTTCAGATGTGCGACGGGAACGACAAATGTGCCATTTGAAAAAAAATAAAATTTCACATTTGCGAGGCAAATGTGACTCACATTTGCGAGGCAAATATGACTCACATTTGCGAGGCAAATGTGACTCACATATGTGAAAACAAATGTGGAAATGTGAAAACACATGTCCACATTTCTCGACTCAGTACGAATTTTTCGATAGAAAAAGCAGACTGGCACAACAAATGTGGCAAATGTGCAAGAAATACAGCTCAGTACTTAAAAAAATATATAAAAACGTACGTAAATTTGAAAAAAAACACAAAAAAATACGAATCACATAATACGTCGACGAAATTCTATTTGAGCCTACACGCATCCTAAACGGCCTCACGTAAAATACACGAAACATAAATTTGGAAATGTATGTGAGTTCAGTTACAGCGACTTGCATAAATTTACAGGACATACGACGAGTTGCGTATTAGACACTGAATGATACAGTTTCATACTATTAAATATCGTAGACATTATTATTCGTAATATTTCTGCATTGATCCATTGTACGGATTGCAGACACAGCACTGTGTTAACTTTTCACAATTCCCGCAACTCCCAATGGTCTGTAATAATTATGCAGTGTTCACATGAGAATTTGATGTAACATTGGAGTACATCACAGAAATGCTCGATTACTACCTTTTCGAAACGACACTAAAGCTAATTAAACAGTGAATTGAAACCGTACACACGAAATGAGAAAAAATGACACCTGGCCAATCACGTATTTTTAGATGAGATACCTTGAATTATTATAGAGGAAGGCGCCAATGAACGAATTTTTGTACTGAAATTCATTTTGAAAACATGTTGTAACAAACTTTTGAATTTAACATAAACGGTAGTAATTTCAAATAATGAAAGTATGAAATGATATTGAATACATTGCAAAATTTTGTCATTCATGAATTTTCGTCCATTGAATGTTTTACTTCTTCTATAATAATTCAATAGTCAAATCACGTGGTAGGGTAAATGCACTAGTTACTGGCCATGTAGTAGTCTCCGGCCAGCACCAGTAACCAGTATATTTCAATGCGAAATGTGACCGGTCACTAGTGACACTATGGTTTTGCGCATTTACCCAGAATTGACATAAAGTTAAAATTGTTTCAACTTTTCATCAATTTGTGCCAGGGCTACCAATATTCACACTTCAAAAATGTGTCAACAAACACGAATTGCAATTGTTTCACTTTTTTTTCGCCAGCATCTCTCGAAGATGACGGACGTACCAGACCAACGTTGCCGCGCGTTCAAACTTTTTGCCTCATGTTTCTATTGATATAGTTACTTCAATTGTTGATTTAAAAAGTAAAAAAAATAAAGCGGGACTATTATTTTGTACTAGTTATAAAATTGATTCGTTAAGTTAAAAATATATGCATCTGTCCAGTAAAATATTTATTTGTCAAGTTAAAAATATTTTTTTGTCAAGTGAAATATTTATTTGTCAAGTTAAAAATCTTTCTTCGTCAAGTTAAATATTTATTTGTCAAGTCAAAAATATTTCTTCGTCAAGTTAAATATTTATTTGTCCGGTCGAAAATAATTTTTTGTCTAGTAAAATATTTATTCTTGCCAAGTTAAATATTTTTTTTGTAAAGTTATAATTTTTTTTAAAAAAGAAATGTTCAGTTATTGTATCTACCTTGTTAAGTAGACACTTCATACCTTACCTTGCCAGCTTACCTTACCACGGAATCAAAGAAGAAGAAGCCGCACCGCAGGCCCCGCATGGGTCGAGGGGGGTATAACCCCCCTGCGGGGTCTAAGGGACAGAGCCCCTAGCGGGGTTTGGGGCAGAGCCCCTAGCGGGGTTTGGGACAGAGCCCCTAGCGGGGTTTGGGGCAGAGCCCCTAGCGGGGTTTGGGACAGAGCCACTTGCACGCAAGGCCGCCTGCAGGGCGTAATTTAGCCCGCCGCAGGCGCGGGGATGAGGGGGCAGAGCTCCCAAACACAATATACGCAAAGCTGCCTGAAGAATTATGCGTATCGCGGCGAATGTGTCCGACACTATTTCTAACTTGACACGTCAATATTTCTAACTTAACACGTTTCTAATTATAACTTGACGTGTTAGAATTTCTAACTTAACGTTTGAAAATATCTAACTTGACAGTTTTGATTTTTCAACTTTACAGATTTGAATTTTCAACTTTACAGATTTGAATTTTCAACTTGACAAATAAATATTTCAACTTGACAAATAAATATATTACTTAACATTTAAATAAGACCCAAAATAAAGTGACTGGAATAGTGCAGTGAATTGGTGTTTTAGATATTCTGTTTACATTTTTGGCAATCATTTGCGGTGAGCGATACATTTATTTCTCTGATCATTTTTGTGATTGAAATTAAATGAAAATTAAGGCGCATGCCAAAAATAAAGGGACATTGTGGAACTCATGGGCCAAAGCCACTCCAGAAGCGTAGGAACGACTTCGTGGGTGCTGGCATGAGTTCCAAAAGTTTCAAACGTAGTTTTGTTGACTAGAAATGGAGATAAAGATGAGTTTTCTCAACGAGAAAAAAAATTGAAAAGTTTAAACGTGGAAAAAATGGCGTCGGACGCCATCATGGAAGAGAACGTGGATGTGGTTGTGGTATCACATATCAACGAATGTCATTGTATACCAAAGTAAATATACAGACAAACAAACCGTATGTATTGTTTTTGAATGATTTAAATAAATAGTTTCTGTACAGAACTGTCAAATTCAGTGTTAATAATTTCTAGGTGTTCACGATAAAGTTACCATAATTTTCGACATTTGTATTATTTCCTTTGTTTTAACTCCTAATGCTCCGAATTCGTATTATATGTTGCGAAAGTGACAGACGTAAAGTTATTCTTTTGTTATTTGACATTAGATATCTGTCAATTTTGTAACTTACGGTCAACCAGGAGTAAGAGTTTAGAATAAGGTCATTTGTTTAGCGTGAATGATAATCAAATTCTTTAGTGGATATATCCATATATAGATTCTCATCCTCGATAGTAACAGAAAAAACCAAAAAATAAGACTAAAATGTTTTTAGTAACGAAAAGGCTGATGAATTGCTTGAACTGACCGACAGCCTCCAGACATTCTCTTTATTTCACAAAAAGTTTATATAATGTATGAAAGAAAATGATATTGACGTGCTTTTAATTTAACATTACTTTAGTCAATAACTCGATTATACCTCTTCAAAGATATGAAATTATAAACTGTAAAGAATTCTTCTCCTGGCTCTTACATTCACTGGGTGAATTTCACTCTTGTAGGTAAGCAACATTCTCATCCCAATCAAAACAAACAGTTTTCTATACTCACATTCGTCGCATAAAAACCATTTAGAAGGATGATATTTCTTTTTATTTATTTATTTATTTTTTTTTTTTTTTGAAAATATTTTTTTCATAATTTTGTGTATACGACAAAGATTTACATGAAAATGTCCTCTTCAATGTACCACAAGTAAATTGCTTATATGCACGTCATGGCTAGTTTGCATGGTTTTTGTATGTGTTGAAATGAAAAATAGGGCATACATGGGGGTGGTCTATTATGACAAAAATGTCTATATCTCGACGAGCATCCATCCAAACGCATCATGAACAAAAGGTATTTTATGTGCAATTTAGAAACAGTGTTTTTCATACGGAAAATGTTGGAGTTTTCTTCACAAAGAAAACATTCAATGGCAATGTATAAATATAAGCGAATGAATGAGGGCGGAAATTATTCGTACAATTTTTATAAACATGTGTTGTTATACTATTTTTTTCTGCAAAGTCAGTTGGAAATGGGTTGGGTAATTGGAATTTTTTTAATGGCCGCTTAGAATTATTAGCAGTTAAATAAAACCGCGCAAATCATGTAATGTCCTTTCAATATCCAGAATTACAATTTGCCGTTCACGAGGTTATTGAAATTTGCCATTAAATTAAGTGACTAGCAAAATTGTAAAGGTGAAAATTGCCAAGTAATCAAATGAGTAGCTAAAATATTAGAACCATTTCCTTAGTGTGTTAGAGCAACGACATCCTACAACATCTTCAAACTACGGATGAGTCGCTATTTATGGAGTAAAAGCATTTTATCGAGCGATCAATGACATCGGGGCACGATTTTAAGCTGCAAATGCCAAAAATCGATAAATTTGATAATCGCTCGTATCCTTAATGAGGGACCAACTGTGAATAAACATTTTCATCTACGAAACATCAACCTCAGTTTGTTACAACGGTTCTAACAGGAAAAACAAAGTAACCGATCATATACCGAAAATAATTGTATTTTTAAAGAGGTCCAAAAAAGGGGGTTGCACAAATACAAATACGAAATCCATAATGGTAAAGTTACCTGCAATGTTTACATAGAAAACGACGCCTAACTGTCCACATTTTTACATTAGAATAATTGACTGAAATCAAATATCGTATACTGAACGGATAAACTTTACCATAAATTTATATATCAGCTTCCACAATCTGTTTTCGTATAAATATAAGATAACCCATCTTTGTTCGTAAAATCAAATGGACCAAACATCCGAATGGAGTTGTGAATATGTTTTTCAACCGTTTTCCATATTTATTCAAATCATACATTCGCAAAGTTTACACAGAAATATTCACATTTTATACAATTTCCTCTGTCCCCTTTAGTTCCATATAAATTTCCGTACATTTATTCAAAGAAATGATGTTCCATCCAGCATATTATGGACAAGGCTATTGTATCTATGATTCCAATTTTCCCATTTTCCAAAACCTTATTGTACGATATGCCATTCTTCGTATGGAAAATTCATATAGCTTTGACTGTGGAAAAACATTTCATAGAAACATTAACATATGTGCGTCCATTTGCTTCTTCTCCACAAAATGTTAAATGTGTATTGCGAAAACATGCCTTCTTATACATCATAAAATAGTGTAGTTAGCATATCCATATCTAATGTAATGTTTGAGGGCTATAAGAAAATGGCATAAATTTTATGTTTTTATAAATAAAATTAGCATACAATTTGCTTTTATCGTTTTAGTTTTATATATTTTTGTTTTTTTGTTGGTCAGAAAATTTGCCAATGGATTTTTCTCGTTGCCAGTTTCGCATACATTAGAGAGATTAAATTTCCCTTAAAGTTGATTTCTTTGGTAAAAAAAGAGAATAAATGTCAGTTAATAGATTTATACGAATCGGGCGCGTTGAATACGGTGAACAAATCCCCACAGAATTAGTATTGGGAAGGTGATTCAACGAATAGAGTTTTTAACAGTTTTGAAACCAACGCTCGCCAAAACTTACTTGTAATCGTTATTAAGTTAGTGTGAACATCCCAGAATTCGTCCAGTTCTAGATTACGAGTACCAATCGATAAATTAATCGACAAAAAAGAAAGAAATCGATTAATAAGTTTTCATTTGGGATTTCGTGTATTTTTCGCAAGGTGAATGCTGAATTAAAATACCAAAGCAAATAAAATATTGTGATGTTCACGAATTGAGTAGAAAAACCATGATACTTTCTCAAAAAATATATAAAATTTGGAAAAAAAATTTCATTACAAAATAGACATTTTCTCGTTGCATGGGAAATAGAACAACTTAGTGTTACTTTTTCAGTAGGACAAGTCACCGTTAGTTACCTCATCATTTTTTAAACTTTCATCTATCTTGAACGATAATCATGAACTTATCACTCGAGGGCAAATTTACTTATCTCGATGTATCTGTTCTCGATAGATAAAACAGCATATGGACAATTCAGTAGATGTAACGCATAACTCACGGCGATTACTCACGAACTAGAATTCGCACAATAAGTATGTATGGCTCCTTGGAAGCCAAGCGTCATAGGCTCTCCAATAAGCCATATGTTCATACTCAATGTAATACATAATTTCAATTTCAATTTCAATTTTATTTAGTAAGTAAAAAAACATTTCTACACGTAGTTTTGTAAAAATAAAGATACATTATGAAAAAAAAGACTACTAAATTAATGAGACTATGTGAGAGGTAAAAAAAGAAAAATACCATTAGGCCAAAGGCTATTCGAAAGTACTAATCAAGTACAAAAATATGCTAAAAAAAATATAAAGTAAAGTAAGAAAGCTATCTTAAAAATTTAGTCAAAACAAAAGGCAAAAATTTGAAAAATTCAACATTTCATAAGATTCAAGAATATATATTAACTAAGTGCAATGTAAAAACATGTAAAAACCATCACTATGATTCGAAAAGAGATGTATTGCATACTATTCCCTAGTATCAAAAGCTTCTTTGTTAAATGTTTCCCAGCAGCGAGTCACGTAACAAATGATCAAAACCATACGACGACGCATCACGCATGTTGCGAGGCAACGTATTAAACAAAGTAGGACCAGCATATGACAACATCCTCCTACCAATCAAGGTCTCTATTCTAGGTTTCACCAGGAAATCAGAGTATCTGGTGTCATAAGAATGCGATGCCTTAACAAATTTTATATTGTGATGACAAAGTTCGTTGACGGATTGATATACAAATTTACACACCGAAAATTTATACAAGTTGGAAACTGATAAAATAGTCGGGCAAAGTTTGGTGTATAACAGGTTTGTCGGGTACCTGCGTGAGACCCTGTGCACAATCTTCAATGACCTCCTCTGCAGCAATTCGAGTTTGTCCATTAACGTTCTGTTAGCACTACCCCAAACACCAATCCAATAGGTTAACCTACTGTGCACTAATAAGAAATAAAGCTTTTTCAGTATTCCCACTGGTAGTATAGCGCTAAGCCTCTTAATGACGCCAATTTGGCTGGAAACAGTATTACACAATTTGGTGACATGTTCATTCCAATTAATGCATTCATCTAGAACAACTCCTAGGAACTTAACAGAGTTGACGGTTGGAACGACAATTCCATTAAAGACAAATTCAGGCAGCGGAATATTTTTGTTCCTGAAGGACCTGAAATGGATCACTTTACATTGTGATATGAGTCAAAATGTGCATATATAACATTTGGGCATGTAATTAGCCATTTATATACCTGAAGGTAGGTATGTGTCGAGTTTCATACAAAGTGGGAGGTATATAATAGGCATATTATGATCGACTCGACAATAATTTTCGATTCGACTATAATTTTCATTTCATTTCATTTCATAATATCATGACGTCAAATCTCAAAGGAAATAAAAAAAAGCCACGAGTCAAATGGCGAATTATATGGCCAAATGATATAAACTATCGTATGAACCAAGGGATATTAATAATATACTTTTACCTACAATGTAAATGCATATGATTTGCGTGCGATAAACTGAGTTCAGGAAATTCTTAGAAAAGTTGCACATGCCTATTCTCTGAGTTCAGGAGAATAAAAAAATATAACATTTTATCCATCACAATGATATTTGAAGTGACTGGTATTATTGTGATGGCAGAAAACGATCATCGGGTCTTTCGAAGGAAATTCGTCAGATCACCTCTGGCAAGAAGCTGCCATAGTCAAAACACCATAAGTATAAGTATGAGAACTAGTTCGTGAGTAATCACCGTTAATTACGCGTTACATCTATCGAATTGCCCAAATGCACTCAACCTTTTGCCAAAATTGTTATTTTGACGTGCGGCATTATAACCCACGCCTCCGGCTACTTCTGCTATTAAAATTTGGAATTTTCAAAAAACATTTTCTTAAGAGGAATTATGGATCCGGACATTTTCGTTGAGGTTCTAAAATTTTTTTGTAAAAATTCTCAAACAGAACAGACGTAGCAAACGGAACAGATTTTGCAAATAGGTGCGAACTTATTGCAAATTGTAGCAAAGTTTTTAAAACTATCGGAATTCCAACAACCATCAGAAATGACACAAGGGAATGTCGAAAACCCTTACTAAGTACTACAATTGTAGAAGTGGATATATTCCGGGATTGGCTCATTTTTCCCTAAAACCCTGAAACACGTGTTGTCTAAAATTTTATTCTCTACAACTTTTCGGGTCATCCTGCCAACTTATGGAAGTGGCCATATACCAGAATTGGGCCATATTTCCCCAAAACCCTGAAACAGGTGTTCGCTTAAATTTAATTCTCTACAACTTCGCTTTTGGAACCTACTCTCTAACTCTCACAGTTCTGGAAGTCCGGGTCATCCTGTCCAATTGTGGAAGTGGCCATATACCAGAATTGGGCCATATTTCCCCTAAATCCTGAAACACGTTGCCTTCGACAGTAAATCTCCATATTGCATACTTAAGGAAATACAGACGAAAAAACTAATTTCGTATATGGCCAAGAATCTCAATTTCGTCCATTCCATTGGTCCCAGAGCCCAGACCCTTGACCCGATTCTCACAAAAAAATTTTCCCAGTTTTGTGACATCAAATTTTTGACACTAAAATGAGGAATTTTCGTGTTATACTTGCTGAGATATTTGCGAAAAAGTTTCATCTACCCCCGAAAATTTCATGTCCGACCTCCACTTCTTCGACCACATCTCCGGAACTACTTGGCCGATTTTGCTCATCTTCGAACTTGAATCATGGGAGGAGGAAACAATTTTAGGCTGATCGGTTGAGCCGTTTGGAGTAAAAAGTGGATTCGGACGGACGGACAGACAGACAGACAGACAGACATTTTTTTATTGCTGATTCGTCATCTCTAGACAATATTAGATGCATCCCCCCCTCCCACCTCGATCTACCCCATGTTACAATAATATTGTTTGTAGTAAACGTATAGGAAATTTGTACTTCGTATGGGTCCAATAATCAGAATGCACAATTCGCCCTCGGGGCAAATAGTCAAAATAGCATATTTACCTACACTAGGATCACGTTTGTTTTGTTGGCCACCTAGTTTTTGTAAGATTTCGTCAAAGTAAAAGTTACCTGTTAGCCAGTAAGTTTTGTCACATTTCGTAAAGGAATAGCTTCCTAGTTTTGTTAGCCACCTAGTTTTTGTGACATTTCGTAATTAGAAAAATTCCTTACTTTTATTATCCACTTTGTTTTTCGTGACAAAAATTGAATGAATTTTGTTTTGTTTTTAATCATACATAACTACAGGAGCGGAAAAGTGAAAACCGACAAGTTTCTGATTTGTATGGTAAAATCGTATGATAAATCAGAAACTTGTCGGTTTTCACTTTTCCATTACTGTACTACATTTTTTTCATTCATTCCTTTTTGTTTTTTTTTTACATTGAAATAAACATCATTCTTCAAGGTAAATCAAGACGTTTACATATGCAAAGTAGTTTTGAGGTCCGAATAGCCCAAAAAATGATGTCCCCGGGGCAAATAGTCACTTCGCTTAATGTAGCCTACAGTTTTCACTCCCACGATACGTAACATCTGGCATCGTAAGAACAAATTGCACCCCAAGAGATTGTAGAGCGCCCCAGAAGGAATTCGCCAAATAAATTCACGTTTTCAAAGCACAAAACTATAAAATACTTCAAATGAAATATTTCAACACCCGGAATGTAACCACAAGCACTTATTTAAGTCTCACCTCATTGACCCACATCGCATAACTTTTTGAAGAACACTTCACTTTGTTATCTTTTACACTTTGAGTGTAAGCGTATCAGACACTTTTATCGTGATTTTACCAGCACTCAATAACCAAAAAATCGTATCAAAATCGCACTTAACAACCAAATTATAATGTTCCATGATCGCTATCAAACGTAAACTGATCGAAAATAAAATTGAATAAAAATTTTATTTGAATCTCAACAAGAAATCTTAATTTTGATACCATGATCCAATACCGGAAGGACTCTAAACACAAACGTGTTTAAATAAAAACTACCTACCTTACGCATGAAGGTATAACATAAGGGTTGAACGATGAACGCTGAACAATATTTCTAATTCAATTCATTAATTTCTCGGTTCTCTTCACAGTCAAAGACTTCAGACCATTTTTTTTAAATATTCTATTTTAATACGAAATACAAAGAACCTGAGGATCCCCTATCGAGCTGATATTAAACATACAAGCGTGATGTTGTGTTTTTTCCCGTATTTTTTTTGTGTTAACCCTTTTTGCAAGTTAACCTTTTTTCCCGGTCTAATGATGTTGCTGTCTGCATTCAAACTTAAATGAGTTGATTCAGGTAAATGAAGGATCTTTTGTATTTGAGTTCCTTTTTTTCGAGTACATTATGGATGTCATATGTCGTTCATTTCTGTAATGCAATGGAAAAAATAAGTCGACTTTTGTTTTGAACAAAGTTTTTGATTGAAATCTGTCAACGGATTGCGACAGAGATCCAAACGTTCAAGTGTTTTTATGTAAAATTGGATATTTGCACTCTCAAAGAAAATTTTTGAGAGAGGGCTGAGGACTTGCTTCAGATCACTATTAACTACAAAAGAAATCAGGAGTCTGAAAACGCAGATTGGCCAAGAATGGGGTGGGGTGTAAATGAACTAAAACCAGCTGAGTCTCATATTTTGTTTAGATGGTATCTCAGCGTGTTATGACTCGTGAGCATCCACACTGTCCAATTCAAGCTTCTCTCAGAACTCCTAAGTCTGCCTGCAGTTTTAATCCTTGGTGCCTTGCCTTACTTCCCGTCACGAGTCATTGGCCACTTCCTTGCAACCTCACCACAATCCGTTTTGTTTCATGCTTTACATATGCTCTAGGCGTATGGGCTCTAGTGAAAGTGCCGGCGCTCTAGTGCCACTGACACAGAATTGGTCTCGATCTCTCAATCTCTATCGCAATGTATGAAGAGTGGGGTGGTAGCATTTGTTCTGGTTTCCATGACGTTTTTAGATTAGGGGACTTCCCAAAACGCTTTTGATCAAGTCTGATCCTTAAAAAAAATTTCATCGGCGACTATTTGCAGAATTGTTTTAGCACTGGCACTTCAACCTTTAATATTTTTGGACCGCCCTATTCTACACCCGCACTGGAATTCTCTATGAAAATCCAAAAAAAGTTCGGCATTTCTAAAATGCACCAATTAACCTAAAAAGGCAACAAACTGTTGCATTTACTAGTCCCCTCCGTCACTCATAAATTTAATATCAATTTCATATCGCCAATTTTACGACAAAAAACACATTTTTTTTGTCTACAATGTAAACAACTAATAAAAACGCCCTTCAGATTTTTTCACATATTTTGGTAAAAAATAGCAATGATTAGAGATGTTGTTGGTATTACCTGTCACTGGATAATAGATGGTTTGTTTCTGTTACAAAAAAGACCGTGAGAATTACAAAAGAGTTGTTTTTTTAGTTTTTTTAGAAAAATAAATTGACTTCTGAATGAAGGGAATTATTTGGATTAAGGGTTTGGGATAAAAGCGAATCATTTAAGGGGAAAATTTTAAAAGCAATATTATTTCCAAATGTTTATTGAGTGAAACCTTACATTTCCGTTAGGAATTGAAATGAAGGACTGGTTGCTAAATTAGCTTTCTTGTTAGATCCGTACGAAGAACACATTCAGAACGGACGTACCATCGATGACGAGTCACTAGTTTTAGACAATCAAAATCGGTTAGTCATTCTAGATATGTGGCCAAAGAAGGGTCTTTGAAAACGGTGTTTTTCGAGAATCACATATATCTCTACAAGAAAGTTTCGGAAACACTTCATTAGTGCTAGTGAAATATTTTAAATTGAGCAAAAAATTCAATGTTTCAATTTATTTCTATTTTTCTATTCTATTTTTATGTTTCAATTTCACTTATACTTACTTATTTATGAGTATAAATCAAGGTAATGTCGAAAACCCTCCCGAGTCCCGAAGTACGGCAATTGTAGATTAGCTGCTTTTTCCCTAAAACGCTGAAATACGTGTTCTCTAAAATTTGATTCTCTACAACATTGCTTCTGGAAGCAACTTTCTAACTGCCTGCCTAACTGTTCCAGAGATATGAGCCATCCCTCCTGATTCTTGAAGTGGCTAAATCCCAAAGGTTGAGCCATTTTTCGGGAAAACCCTGAAACACGTGTTCTCTAAAATTTGATTCTCTGCCACATTGCATTGGAAGCAACTTTTTTAACTGCCATAGTTCTAGAGATATGAGTCATCCCACCAAATTCTAGAAGTGACTTTATCACGAAATTATGCCACATTTTCATGACAATCTTATTTACAAGCTATAGTTCCGGAGATATGAGTAATCACTCATGATTCTAGAAGTGGCTAAATCCCAAAGATTACAACTTTTGTTTGGACATAAGTCTCTATATTTCATACTTAACTAAATATTCTTATACGGCCGAGAAAAAAAAATTTGTCCATTTCATCCCAGTACCCAAACCACTCAACCGACTTCCACAAAAATTGTTTAGACCTGTACGAAGAACGAAGTTCTTCGAAAAGGGGTCTATTGCGTTTACCACGACGCGACGGTTGTAACCAGTCGAATTTCGACCTGGGAGTAGGGGGGGGGAGCACCGATCATGGTCCTTAGATGACGAATCAGCAATAAAAAAAATGTCAGTCTGTCCGTCCGTCAACACGATAACTCGAGTAAAACTTAACCGATTTTCAAAAACTTTATTTTCCCTGAAAGGCAATCAAAACATCTTCTAAAGGATTGGATCTGGGCACTGTTGGCCCAAGGGCCGCCGAGCTAGGGCCGTTTAAGTGGTTTTTGGTCTTTTGTACATAACTCGAGTAAATCTTTTCCAATTTTCATAAAAATCTTTTTCTTTGAAAGACAATTTATGGAAGAAACTTCTTTCAATTTGAGTCCTTGGACTTGGCTAGGGCACTAAAAACGAGTCTCTGCTAGGGCTCTATGTGTTTTTTGAACATAGGTCGAAATAATTCTTTGCGATTTTCAAATTTTTTTTGTTTGAAAGATCTGGGCATGACCGACAATTTGTGGAAGAAATTTTTCGATTCGAGTCTTTGGACTTAGCTAGGGCAATACAAACGAGTCTTTGTTAGGGCCCTACGTGTTTTTTGTACATAACTCGAGTAAATCTCTTCCGATTTTCAAAAACTTTTTTTTGTTTGAAAGATCTCGGCACGGCCGACAATTTATGGAAGAACTTTTGCCTGTGCTTAGGGCCCTAACCAAAAAAAAATGTTTTTTGCTATTGATGGAAACATTTTTGTCTATGGAAGTATGTGTCCGAGGCCTCTACTTAGGGCCATAGGTCAGTAATAAGGTCGGCCTAGCCCAAAAAATGGTTTGTGTTGTAGACAAAATTGAGGAGATCATTTTTCTCTATTTGGAGGTTTAACATTATTACATCATTTCTTCTGGCGGGTTTTTCAATATCGGCAATTTCCAATACAATTTAATATGAACACGATATTTACTTAAATACGTTCCAGTCTTTTCGTAACATCAACTCTATTTACCGCATCTATTCTGATACGTCACTTCATATGTTTTTTGTTTGAAAGGCCTGGGTATGACCGACAATTTGTGGAAGAAATTTGTTTGATCTTGAGCCCTAGGACTTAGCTAGAGCACTAAAAAAGAGTCTGTGCTAAGGCCAAACGTATTTTTTGTACATATCTCGAATAAATCTTTTTCGATTTTCAAAAAAAAAATTTCAATCGAAAGGTCTGGGAACGTCCAACAATCTGTGGAAAAAAAATTTTGTACTTTCGGTCGCTGGACCTAGCTAGAGCCCTAAAGAAGCGGACCCACCAGGAAATTCCATCCGATTTTCGTGATTCTTTTTCTATTCGATAGGTGAAAGCCTTAAGAGCATCCAATAAAAAATGTGCGCCCGGGCCGAGCCTAAGATGGCCGCTAATGTTAGGGTGGGTAGAGAGATAGAAGATCGCTGTCAAAGGCAAAGTTGTTGGTTTAGGTGTGGCGCATGTCATGATGCCTCCCAATACGGCCGCTTATGTTAGCTTTGATCGATCTAGACAATATATTTTCGAAAAATTGAAACATTTTAAGAACTAATAGCGATAGAAGATCGGTGTCAGTGGCAAACTTTTTTGTCTATGGAAGATCCATACTTACACCCATACTCTGACCCATACCAGAGGCCTTTCCTAAGGCAACATTTACTTTGATACGTTCGAATCTTTTTGCAACATCTATTCTGTTTGTCACATCTATTCTGATACGTACGGGTCCCCTGCATATGTTTTATATCAAATTCTTTCATTTGACACCGAAATGAACAGTTTCCTAGCTGTATTAGTCAAGATATTTGGGAAAAAGTGTCACCGACCCGGGATAACTAGGTTTTCGGACACTCTTTCGACTGATTTTGCTCATTTTCGAATTGAAAGTTTTTGAAAATCGGTAAAGATTTACTCAAGTTATCGTGTCCACGGACGGGCAGACAGACTGACTAGCAATAAAAAAATGTACAAACAAAAATGTACAAACAAAAATGTATAAACAAACGTGGTACTAATAAGACACTTACGGGTCTAATGAGCAAATCTCCACGAATCTCAGGGATCATGACGGTTTCAAAATTCGTACACTCAAACATTTTTATATTTTGTTACACTTATGCCCTCGTTTATTGAATAGAATGAAGTCAAATTGTTAAAAAAAAAAAAATTAAATACGTGAAAGAAGTGCAAAATTTATTAATGATGATAAGTGCATGCCGAAAATGTGAAGTAAGAAATATCTATATTCAAACACACGAACATAATTCAGCTTTTGTACAGTTACAAGAACCTTATTATACGCGCAGTAAATGCGGCAGTAAATGGGTGATGCTGAATGAAACGAAGGAAAGCAAAAGTGACATGTGACAGAATAATATATAAAAGAACTCTTGTGACATTTGACATGGCGAAAAACAAAACAAATTCTATTGTTTAAATAACAACAGAGAAGAGTTGTATTTTATTTGGATTTATAAATTTCATTTATTTAAGTTATCCAATGTCCAATTATGACTGTTCAAAATGTGTGTAGGAACAAAATCACTTTTAAATACAAAATAAAAAAAAAGAACTTTCGACGTGAATTGCATTTAGTGTTCCCTTACAGATTTCCTGTAGAGTGAAAAAGGGAATAAAAAATGAAAATATCAATTCGGTTTCTCACGTTAAACATTTTACGTTGTTACGCTCGTAGACGTATGTAAAATGTTATATGCAAACAAACACCCATGTCATACGCGAATTTTCTTGTGCATTGAATTTTCCGACAAACAAAATATAACAATAAATTTTGCTGGGTAATGTTACGTTACAAATTCGATAATGTCCTGTTTGATTTGGAAAACGCGAAACTCTTTATACATTTAGTATTATACTTATACAACGTATAAGTTTACATTTTTAAAGAAGAGAAAGTGTAACTAAAAAAGTAGTACTATTGTAACGTAGGTGGACCATTTTGGGAAGTGTATGTGTAATTCCCCAACTCCGCAGTACAACTTTGCAAACGGCTCTAGAGCGCGTTCGAAAAGTAAAATGTTTCACAGAGTTGATCAGTTAATGCTGTCATTGTTAACTTTAAGGTTAGATTGTTCATGGCCAAAATCGGTCGTGAAGAATGTGAGAAATGTCATGAATCATGTCAAGAATGTTTGTTGTTGTCATCGTTAGTAAACATAGTTCGTCAATTGAATTCAAATTGTCAGTTTAGTGGCTAGGAGTGCGAGGGACGATTATTGAAGGTAATAAATTAATTTTTAAAGCATGAAAGACAATTTGATGGTATAAATTTTGAAATATTTTGTGAATTATTCAAGGAAACCCAGTGAAACATTTCAGTTACTGAACGGTTTATGTCAGAACCTTGTCTAATATTCAATTTTGCTCAGGTTTCACTGAGAATTTTAGTTTTCGAACGCGCTCCTATTGTTCTTAAATTCAAATAATGCAATTCAATTCAAAATGAGCAATATGCATAACACATATAGATGTTTTTACGGTGGTGAATATCGACGCAGTCCCCACACCCAAAAAAAACGTCCACAAACCCAAAAAACTCCATACAAAAACCTTTGGGACAAGGAGCCATATATAGGCGAACTTTTGAGTTTTTTCCCCTCGCCCCCCTCCCCTCCAAATTATTTTTTAAAAAAACTACGTCGCAGCAGCTTTCCAACAAGCCCTCACTCATCAAAATCGGTTGAAAATTGGCTGAGATATCGAGGTTTGAAAATGGTACTTTCCCATACATCTTACCAGAATTCCATTGTTCTCATTATTACGTAAACTTTTTTTCTGATCTGTCGGTTTCTATGTAT
>CM055405.1:5348827-5376086 GCA_029228625.1 Pseudolycoriella hygida | reverse complement strand
TATGCTTTTTCGGTTTTCGAATTTTAGCTCCGCAATGACACTACTTAGAGAGATGGTTTCTTCTAGAAAGTTATAGAGTTTCATCAGGAGCATTTTTTGGTATCATTAGAAAATGACTGCCAGCTGTCATAGCGGCGCCATCTTGGATTTTCGTTTATGCTTTTTCGCTTTTCAATTTTTAGCTCCGGAATGACACTAATTAATGCTCTAATTTCGCAGAGATATAAGTAAAAAAGTTCCACCATCCTTCAAAAACAACGTTTTTGACCACTTTTTCGACCGTAACTTCGAAAGTTTTCAGCCGATTTTGCCCAAATACAGTCCCGTACTCACTTTTTGATTACCTTTCAGGAAAAAGAAGTTTTTGAAAATCGGATAAAATTTATCCGATTTATGTAGAAAAAACACGTTGGGCCCTAGTAGAGTAGGGCCCTGGATGAGTCCAAAAGCTCAAAATAAAAAAAAATCTTCCATAAATTGTCAGGCATGCCAAGACCTTTTAAACAAAAGAAAATTTATGAAAAGCGGAAAAGATTTGCTCGAGTTATGTACAAAATACCAATAAATCACTTAAACGGCCTTAGCCTCATTGGCCCTGAGGCCGGCATTGCCCAGATTCAATCCAAAAAAAGATGTTTCAATTACCTTTCAACGAAAGGAAAGTTTTTGAAAATCGGTTGAGTTTTACTCGAGTTACCGCGGTGACGGATGGACTGGTTTTTTATTACTGATTCGTCACCTAAGAACCATGATTGATGCTCCCCTTCTACCCTCGGGTCGAAATTAGGGTGGTTAGAAACGTCGTGGTAAACGTATAAGACCCCTTTTCGAAGAACTTCGTTCTTCGTACGGTTCTAAAAATCGAACGCTTGAATTGCATGGGGAGGGGTTTTTCTTGGGTGATTACGGCAATGCTTCAAAATGTCAATTTTAAATTTAAAAGTACGTCAAATGGCAACATTCGTAGTTGTGATTAATTTTTAAAATTGATTTTTTAGTATTTTAAGCCTGCCCCGTCAACCTGGACCAGAAAAAATATAGCTCATGAATGCATAAGTATTTTTCTTTTAAAGATTTTCCGCTATCATCCAAGAAAAACCCCCAAATATTATCATAACACTGCAAAGAAACAAGCTTCTTAATGTAACTCATACTTGACACCTTTGCAATAAATTGTGACAAAAGGCATATTGCCATTAAAAGATCCATTTAAAGACGCGAGAATTGAATCGTTCTTTAGAGCAAATGCAGGGTAATGTAATGAGGCCTGTGTACCATAAATAGTATTTTATTGTCTTGTATGCCTAAGTCGAGCATTATTGATATGTATTTATTGTATATAACGAGCGAACGTAGTGAGCGAGTTTTATACAATAAATACATATCAATAATGCGAGACTCTGGCATACAAGACAATACGATATTTTATTGCATAAACGAAAACACATGTAATCTGTAATCTGTAATCTGTAATCTGTAATCTGTAAGCAAAACGGCCGTGCTTGTTAGGGTGTAGCTCTGTTAATAGTTTTTTTATTTCACAATCGTGGATTCAATTACGGCTGACTAATTTTTTTTTTACTTATCGTTTATCGCATACGCAAATTATTTCTCACAAAACTACATCCCCTTTGTGTCTTTTTAAACAGTTCAACTAATTATTCCTCCTTCAATTCACATTACATTTTATTTCCATTGATAAATGCACGTTTGTCGCACATTGCCATTGATCCTATATACTAAACATATACATGAGTAAATGCGACACAATGCGCATGATGCTAGTGTTACACGACTAAGTAAATACTAAATTAATTTGATCGTATATCGCGAGAGCACATTTAAATGCATGAGCAAAACGGCAAACAGCAAACTTGATGTTAATTTATGTTGCGTATTTTTACTTCAAATTATTTAAATAAAATAAACTAAATTCCAGTCTTGGCTTTATAAATGTTCACTCAATATGGCAAAACATAGCAAGCATTGTCGGATTTTTTTATATATAACACAACCATGAACAAACGCTACATTACGAAATTAAATTGAAAATGTATACAAGCAGAAGTGGATCGGTGGAATAAATGCTTGACTAGTGAACCGCTTGTCGTCGGTTCGAGACTCGCAGAGGCATGTGTTTTTTTTCTTTATTTGTTCCTCAAATAAAAAAATTATGCATCTAGAACTATAATAAAAAATTATTCATCTAGAACAATAATTTTCACAATAATGTACGACTTAGTCTTTATATACAGGAGTGTTTAATCCATGGCTTACTCAACGTGTATGCAATAAAAGTGTAAGTAAGTAAGTGTAAGTAAATGCTTTGTTACGTCGCGTCGTACGAGTCTCAAAATATTCATAAGTATACCAATGCATTAATTTCAAACGTCTTTATCTCGTTAACCTTTGACGAATTTAAGTAACTGAGGGGTTATTTCCATTCCATCTTTCTGCATGTTCATGTCAGAATGTCTTCTATACTTCCTGATGGAGAAAATATGCATCTATAAAAACCGGTTAGATACCCTATTTTTTCACGCCGAAAAATACGGCATGCCTATATATATAAATTGATCCTTTAACGGATTTAGTTGATCCCAAGGATTTATTGTACATACTCGTATACTTGGATACTCGCAGTGGTATATTCTCAGTATATAATACGATAAAGGATAAAGCTAAGAAATATTGTATGACCAAGTATACCTTTAAATTGATACAAGTATAAAGTAAAGAAAAACCCATCATCCATTACAATGCAAACAAAATCCCTTTCAATAGTAGGTATCAAATCATTTTGAGTCACATTTATAAAATTAAAATACATGCATGAACTCACCATTGGTATAGCGCTTAGAAACACTATTTTATATAACTCACATATGACATGGCATCCAATCCTCCCTCATTCTTTTTCATATATTTTGTTGTTGTTGTTGTTGCCATTTTCCTATTTTACCAATTTTTCTATTTCCATCAAAAAAGCAAAAAAGATAAATCCCTACAGCATCACATAACGAACCATCCAATACACAATAAAAGGGATAATAATTTATTATCCAATTCAAATCGAAGTACGAGCTTCATTGGCTATTCGATTCGATCGGTCAAAGAACTTTGTTACAATGGGAATTGAAGAAAACAGAATGAATTCGCTTTGTGGTGTACATAAAAATGAGAAAATGTTTTCAACAAAGATGTGTGAAGAACAAAATTTGTGGATGGTAATTCAATGTGCACTCGCACTGTTGTCGTGAAAGTCTTGATGGTTGGCCGTAAGGGACATAAGGAAACTTTAAACAGTTTTTTGAATGATTAACAAAAGAAATCGCTTTTACAAATCCTGATGTTGTCTCCCGAGTCGCGTGTAAATATTAATGTATTACTTTGATTCATAGAACTTTAATTTATTTGCGCTTCCTATTCCTAGAATTAAACGAAGCCGGGAGATGCAAAAATTAAAAGAATTGAGTGTTGAAGCAATTTTGGCATCAGGCTGACATTATAGGAAGTTTGGTTCTCATTACGTCTGAAATCATCTTTGACTTTTTCGACCATGCAAAAACAAAAACGCTGCTTAAGCCAAATGAAAGGCATACTAATTTGTATGGGAGCTAAAACAAGGCAGGCTGGTGTTTAAATTATACATACCACAAATGAAATGTGTCGCTCTATTAGTTCTGATTTCCATTATTATCAATTTGGCACCAGCCTGCCTAATTGGCTTCTAACTCAAAGAATAATAAATTCGTAAGGGGGCTATAACAAGGCAAGCAGCTGTCAAAATTCTGATTGAGCTACATGACAACAGTTGGACCATTGTACGGTACGGTTTAATCATTAGGTCACTCAGTTTTATGGACCTCGTTGGTTCGATGATATTAAACGGATGAAAATCGTGTTCGGAAGAAACTTCCCAAAACCAAATATAGGGTGAGCCTAAAGTCAAGATGATGTAATGAGATGAAATTTGAGAGATATTAGCTGCGGATAGGCTCATTTGTAGAAGCAGGAAGTAAATTGTAATTAAACCTTCCATAGAAAGTAAATAGAGATGTGAGTTGCCGTCCAGTTTTTGCATAGTAGTACGCTTTTTGAACCAATCAACTGTCTGATGAATTTTCTTTTGTTTTTCACAAGCTCATTTCCTCAAATGTGTTTTCAAAACTGCGTGCTTACTCTTCGAAAACTGAAGCTTACAAGTTTTTTTAAGTGATTCAGCTCTAATTATTTTCGGTATTTAGTCAAAGTATTTTCGCTTATTGATGGATGGCCATTCTTTCGATTCTTCAATAATAATATCACAAATAATAAACTCCGAGCGACTTGTACGTTAGAATCGACATTTATTATTCAGCAAATATCAAATCACCGCTGAATTTATCTTTCCATCCCCTCTAAACACCAAAAAAGTATTTTCTATCAACGACGTTTTATATGCAAAAAGAATGATTCTATTATATATTCAAAAATAAGAGCTCGTGTTGGTAACGGAAAAAAGTATAAAGTCAGAAAGACAAAGTTCGGACATCGGACCGCAGATGTTATAAAATTGAATTATTCATAAAGGAAGACGCTATACGGATAGGCTCCCCGGTTTCTTTATGTGTAGTATGTACTTTCCGTCCCGAAGCACATTTTGCTAATAATAAATATGGAAAAGAACTTTTTCCCTCTATCTTGCACTCACATAAATAATATATCCACCTAAGGTAAGGAAAAGAAAGTATCCTTTTTTAGTCCTTGAGGTAAAATAAATTTTATAGAATTGTTCCGTTTTATATCAAATAATATTTTCCTTTATAGTGGTTTGGTATGGGTTCTTCGTTATATATTTCGAGTATAAATATCACGATCAGGACCAATATATTTATAGAACATTGTGCGGAATAGAAAAAAAACGAAAAACTTTAAGAATATAATGTCCTTTCATGTATCGAGGAAAACCCTAATGTTTTATTTTTATTTAATTTCAACTCTAATGCAGTAACCAGAAACGAAGGAAAAGAAATTTCAAGTTTCAAGTTTTTTTTTTCGAAACGACAAGTATACGAAAAGTATGGTCTGTGTTGCCTACCAACTTTGGTCCATTTTGTGTGTCTATCTCCAACATACAACTGTATAAAATGTGTATACAAATGAAAAGTTTGAGATAGAATGAGAAGTACTTTGGGGTGGATATTGTACAGCAGCGGTGTACCATACAGGGTCGAGTCGCCTGCTGTCTGTATATCTTGTATATGAAGGAAATGCAAGAGATTATGGAATGGTTTTGGAGTAAAGAGAACATGGTTTTTAGCTGGCAGTCGTATGTATAACGTAGCGGATCAATACTGACCATCGTTCTGTGATTGGTCACTGTAATTGCGCCATATTCACAACTCGAGTGCAGGGCGCACTTAAAAGAAAGATGTTATATTGGCTTCGAAATATTATGTATAGAAAAAACTTTCCATTGTAAGGACTCATAGTCAAATTTTCAACGTGTATCAAGGAAATGTAGACCAATAATCTGTGCAGGTGTAGTTGGCAAGTAACGAAATATATAATAGTTATTTTCATGACAAGGGGAGAAAATAGAAAATTGCTTAACAAGGTTGACGTCTGTGGCCAAAGCAGAGAAAATTGCAACGAGAGTAAAGTTTGTGGCAAAAGCAGAGAAAATTGCAACGAGAGTGAAGTTTGTGGCCAGAGCTCGGGCCAGAGCGCAGCGAGGGCCGCCATTCACTCGAGTTGCAATTTTCTCTGCGAAGGCCACAAAGTTTACTCAAGTTGCAATTTTCTCTGCGAGGGCCACAGACTTCAACCGAGTTAAGAATTTTCTATTTTTACCCAAGTTATGAATTAAACTTTTCACATTTGTTAGGCGAAAATTCATATTTTCTCCCGGAAAAGATGCGCTATTACATTTAAGCACATAAAGGACGAATTTCACAGAAAACATAGAAAGTAACTCAAAAACACATTCGATTGTGTTGTTTTTGCAAACTCTTATATCTCGAGAAATATTTGCCAGATTAGCTAATTAATTACTTTAGAGTAATCCTGTGATCCTAAACTATGTGCTGGCATCACTAACTAAAGAAAGTATCCGTCGGGTCAAAAATTAATTATTTGTTGTTTACTTTCTTCTTCGCAAAAAAAATTCATATGAACAGATCGGCCATGATACTTTATGTTAAGTATTTATTTTCTCACCTCAAATGAGGTGCGAAAATTTATTTTTCATCCCGCTACAGACTACCCATGCAAAATTCAATTTTCGCACCTCATTTTAGGTGAGAAAATATCAATTTTCGCCTAACAAATGTGAAAAGTTTTATTTCAGTTCATTCGACACTTCTTTCTCTGCCAGTATAACAAGTTATAAAGTATAATAAGTCGCTTTGTCGAAATGAAATTAATATAGCATAATCTACTTACGTCCGGCATGCATAATAATAATTTATGCAACAAGGTGCAAAAAGACGGAGTTTTTGTCACTGGATGTGGAATTTTCAAACGAGCGTAGTGATAAAAAATCTGTTTTCGCAACTAGTAACAAAAAATTGTCTTCGCCACTCCAAAGTGAACTGTTTTTTTAGTTAGTTACGAAAAGTACGAGAAAGTTCTATATTCGCAACGATATTGCAGACCAAATATTTGGTAACTCTAGTTAGCATAATAGCTTTCACGGGCGTCTGTAACATGAAAATTACATTTAGAAATATCCACTATGGAATCACATACGCATGTCTTATAAATCTCAAATGGATATTTTCCAACATATTTTGCAATCGTAATAATAGGTGTTTCATAATAACTCCACAGCGAACTTATCTTCTTCTATGTATACTTTTTTATCTGCCTAGAACGATAATTTCCCACTTATCCCTCTAGTGCATTTTTACTTATCTCGGTAATTCTGGTATCGGTAGATTATAGTATATTATAATACAAGGGGAATAATTGCGTAATTATAGTTGAGATGGGTTGAAATTTCAAGGGGCGTTAGCCCCAAGAATTTTCACTCGTCGAGACTACAATTGCGCGATTGTTCCCCTTGTATTATACGATAGTTTATCGCGTTTGAGCCTATAATTGTCAATTATGCACAAAACATGACAACAAAATTAACATAAATCAAAACTCACCGAATTTGTTGCAAAAAATGTCGTCTAGATTGATTTTTCGATTTAGTATGCGGTTGTCATAACAACATACGTTTCATTCTCATTCATTCGTATTGTTTCAGTGTAGCCTACGTCATCATTAAAGAAACGGGTTATAATAGCGCCATTACAACCCTATTTTTACCAAGAAAGTGGACTATAATAGGCCGATTATAGCCCCATTATTAGTGCAATAATTGGCTTATTATAGGCTCGAATGTGATAAAATAATATAAGCACCTCTTGCCAAAATTGTTATTGCGTCGTGTGGGCATTGCGAATAGAGCCACAGGCGCAGGTGCAGAGGCAGAGGTGCATAATCTGATATTATCACATAGGGGCCTATAATAAGTCAATTATTACACTGAAAGTAGGGGCTATTGTAGGGGGTAGTTGGGTTATTATAGTCGAGTTTCTTGTATTCAACACGGGTTATAACAAAGTCATTATAGTCGAGTCCAATATTTTTCATATCAATATCAATGAAAAATAGTAAACAAATTTTTCATCTCGCCTTTTTTTCGAATAAACAACAACTTAAGGAGCGCCTATTTTATTTCACTAACTAATTCTGTTGTAACAAAGTAGCGAAAACATACGAACTTGACTTTAATTTTATTCAAATCGCGTTTTGTTTTCGTTTTCTCTAGAAAAAAATTAATTCGACTGACCGTTCATTTTGCAAAGACAATTGCTTACTAGATTTACAATGCAGCGATTTCGATGTGGTGAATTTTTATGTTTCGTGTAAAATTGGCAATTACAGACCCCGATATAATCGCGCAATCAAAGTGTCGGTGGGTAAAACATCACGGGGATGACGCCACTCGAAATTTTACCAGCCTCGACTATAATTTCGCGATTATATCCCTTGTGTTATAAAATACTATTCTAATACTATTCATACTAAAGACCTAGTAAACCCCTTTGTATTTCCTACGGGTATCAAAAGAAAACTACAAGAACATGTAAACTTAGTGAAACATTTTAAGCTCAAATAAAAATATCCTTCCTTGTATAAAAAGAATACATATATTCAAAATTTTAAGTAGTTGATTGATGCGCTCGTTTGCCTGGTCCCTTCAGATAAGGTTGGCGCAATTTATTTTGTCCCCTTTTCCTATCAGACTATAATAAAACCAAACTCTAAACATATACCACTAAATAAAATTCACCGCCATCATTGACCCTTGGACTGGAAATAAGAGTCGCCCACTTATCATATTTTTTCAGTTTGCGAAAGAAAATCTTTAGATGGAAATATTATTACATTCTCGTTTCATACGATGTTTAGGTTAGGTAAGAGGGGAAAAATGGTTGTCAAGGAAAACACTGTAACCTTTACAGTAATTTTTAACCCAAAAAAAATTTTCTCAGTCGTCATTCATGAGAATAATTTTTCGCAACCCTTTTTCGCATCGCATTGACATTTCATATTTTATCTTCAACCCCTGAACTGATGTTTTGTCATTAAATAAATAAATAAATAAATATTAAATTTAATTTCAATGAAATGTCTGTACCACAGTCAAAAGTGAACAGAAAAGACATTATACCTGCGATATTAGATATTATTATGTCCGTGTTACTCAAACATACAATCGATTGAATGTTATATTTTATTATACCAAACAAAATCGTTCAATGATTTCTTACGTCGATTTTAAATTTACTCTTCGACAGTTCGACTACAGCTTTTGTTAGCTACAACAGTTTAAAAAAAATGATACAATGGTTTTATTGAAGATTACCTGACCTTAATCCTGTACACATTTTGTTGTTCAGAAAAGTGATGGGGTTGAAAGTTCCCATGGTTTAACGATACGGTTCATATGGTGTAAATTGAAAATTGTTCGATTCGATCGAAATTTTCTAACGGACAACAGACTTCATTCTTGTCGATTCATAATCTAATTGTATCTTTTTTAGTTCTTTTTTACAATTCAAATTTACGTATTTTTGAATAAGAAGTAAGTACCACAGTCGTTGAAGACAAATTATCTTCAATAGCAATAGTGCTAAAACAATCTTTTGAACTTGAATATGAAGTTCTTATTACAACAACAACTTAAAGTCAAGAAGGGAGAATCATTCATTTCATTATCTTTTTCTTAATTTGCTTCATTCTGTAATAAGTTCCTATAGTCTTTCGTGCAAGGGACGTGAATGTTGTCATACGAGCCACAAGTGAGTTTGACTCTAAATTGTGCGCGCAAAATTATAAAAAACTCATTTAGGGTAACATAGGGTACATAGGGTGACATGTCCTAATGCGACAAATTTCAACTTTACACGAAATTTTTTTCTTTTATTTAAATATATGAAGGAAACATTTTACTTTTATTGCAAAGATTTGTGTTTTCTTTTACTAATTAACACCAATTTGATTAACATAATTTAATTTAATTTAATATAATTTATGATTTATTGAAAAAGTAGAGTTGTCCTAGGGGTACCGTGAATTGTCCTGTTTCATATAAATTCATAAATCGTAAGTTGTCCCATATACTAAAAGTCATAGGACAAATCACTTCATATGATCGTGAGTTTTGCGCTTCATACAAATTTACACGGACAACTCAATGTCACTTTTTCGAACGGACATGTCACCGTTACTAACCTTATTATAAAAAGTTTACCATTTTACAAAATGTCATTAATTCTATAAGAATCGGATCCTTTTCGCATAACATGGAAACAACATATTTTTCTAACTGACATCACTCTCGCCGAACGCCAGCTGAAAAGTGCTCCTTCGCCGCCGAAAGTAAGAAAATTGCATCGCCACCGCCGACATATTTTGATCGGCGCATTCAACATCAATGAAATTAATCTCTTTAAATAATAGAAGTAATCACTCGAGACAATACGAGAAGCAAAAATTATTAATACCAAAAACGCTCTGTCCACATATTCAATAATATCAAAATCCTTGATTTTCTGTGCAAAACATTTTTTGAAATTCGTATCCGTAAATTATTATAAACAGCCATAAATGGGAACACCACACTGTTTAATAATATGGCGGATTTTCATACAAGAATTCTGTGACAAGATATTTTCTTCTTGACGATTATCCTCTGGGTGTTATTTCTCCCTGGCTGGGGTTATTTTCCCATGGATAAAACGAGTATTCCCCGGCGGGCGATATTAAACTCTCTAGGCGCCGGATATTTTCACCCGGTGGGCATTAATTTTTTGCATTAATTCGAATATCACCCGACTAGATTGTAATATAGCCCGTAAAAAATAGTCATTTTGTGCAGGGGAAAATATCTTTCGCCATGAGACAACAGCGCTACGTGTGGAAGTTATCCGAGTGAAAATTACCACCGCCGGGTGACGAATAGTGTCCGCCGGGAAAATAACGCCCGGCGGGGAATATTTTCTACAGGATCATTTCCGACCGGTGGAAAATAAGACCTGTGACAAATATCACCCGGGGCGTTATTTTCCTTCGGCGAAGAAAAATCTTTCTTCACCAGAAAGTTAATCGAAAAAGCGAGGAAGCGCTCGAAGATGGGCAAAATCGGCTAAGAACTTCCCAACATACGGTCGAAAGAGATGTCGAAACTTGTTTTTTTCGTATATACCAGGGTTTATTATTCGGAATTTTAATTCTTAAATTTCCCAAAATTCTGAAAAAATTCCTATATCTATACATTTTGCGGAACCTGCTTTCCGAAATTTTAAATGAAAAATATGGAAAGAAGAAATTTGGTGAGAATCGGTTGAACGGTTCGGGTCGTAGGTTCCATAGAGTAGACCTAAATCGAGCTACTAGAAAATACAAAATAGTGGTCGTTTCTTTATGAATATTTGCTAATTATGATGTTTCTTTTTTTTACCTATTCAACTAATTTTTCGCCTATTTCTATCTGTTAGCTGGATGGATAGGCCCAGAGCCGGCTAATGGCACTCCCCATAATTACTTAAGAACGAAAATACGATCGGAAACAATACGTTAGTTTGTACTTTACTGGAACAACATAACAGGCTGCCGCCAAGCTAAAAGTTGCATCACAATTAACAAGAATTACTCCAAGTACTTGATTAACGTTAGCAGAACGAGACTCAAAACCATCATCGGAGTACTGAAGGGACACTTTAATTTCAACAAACACCTCACAACCATTGGCAAACGCACGGATCCAAGCTGCGATCTATGTGGAGAAGAAAATATCTGGGTAGTTACACAATTAGGTACAGCCTAATCAAATCTCTACATCCACAAAACATACTGAGCTACATTACCAGCTCAGGTAGATTTGACAAAACAATAAACGTGTAGAGCGCATAACATAGTGCGCACAATGGGCCCACCGGCCCACACAGAGGCCCCCGTGCGAGTTCTATCACGGAATATCTATCACAATAGAACAACTATTTTAATAAAAAAAAAATCTGTTAGCTGAATCAGATATAGAGACAGGCATTTGTTCATTTAGCCACATTATCGGATGATTGTGTTAGTGTTTACATTTCGACACAAAAACGAAATATATGAAAAAAATCAGCTCGTTTACTGCATTCCATTTGAATCTTATATTAATGAACAATAAATGCTCTACTCCTCCGGAAGATGCAAAAGATGCTATATTTTGTAAATCAACCCTCAAACGTCAAAAACAAATGATATTTGAAGCCGCAATTAATTGTACAATTTCAAATAAAGTCACTTTGCAGATTTCCATTATAAAATATAAAAGTTTAATAAGATCAAAAAATTGTAATAAAATTAAAAAATGCAATAAGATCACAATGTAATATCACAGTGTAACGAATGAAATTACTGACTCCGAGACCGGTGCACTTTTATAGAGATGAAAAAAGTGCACCAAAGAAAAAGTTTGGAAAAGTGCACTGCATTTTCCGCTGAACTTTGCGATGTAACGTAATAAACGTAACATCACAAAGGTTCAGTGGAAGGTGCAAAAGACATCTCCAAACTTTTTCACGAACGTTTGGTACTTCAGCCGATTTCAAAGCACGTTGAATTAAATTGTTTACTGATGCGTGTCTGGCATTAGTGCCCGATGCTTTTGCGCATGACAAGCCGTGTCGACCAAATGCATCCACTTTCGATCCGCACACACATTTATGTGGCTGTACGATCTTTGTACCGAGACGTAAAGACACTGAGATCCGAAATTCATCGTTACTCAAGTGTGTTCCGAGTTGTGGTGATGGTAGCACTTCCAGCCAGGCACCAGATTCTTTGAAACAATTAGTCGAAAACCTAGCTTTGTCCATTTTGTCAATTAATGAATTCTGGATTGTGATAGTCTTGTTTTCAATCTCAAAGACTTCCCATGAATTTTGAAAATGTCGAACTGATTCATCTGGTAAAGTATCGAATTGTTCACACTATCGTTTCCTCTGCATCCACCTTATCACGGTCCATTTGTCGGATATGTTCTGGTTACAATTGGTCGAGTAAGTGGGAAACATTGTAAATTGATGATAGAAAACAAGGCAACGCAATATCAGTGGCATGACGAATTCCAATTCCTCCTTGTCTTATTGGTAGCTAGGACTCTTTCCATGCACGTTTCGTTAAATTGATGTTGAAAATTGATTTATTTATGATGTGTATGAGCGTCGAGTTATGAAATATAACGTTTTATTGCGATTCCCCGCATCCTACTCTTCCCTCTTACCAAAACTGCTCAGAAATCCTCTACTCTTGCTGAATGTATGTACATAAAAAATCTTGACAGGCTAAATAAAGGCGTGATGTAGCGCCACCATTGCCATTTCGTTGTAGCACAACGACATTTTTGCTGAGAGCCGTTGTAAACATATTGGCTTCTTCAATTATGCCTAAAGACTACAGACATAACAATACGTTCTAGACGAAACCTTTTACCAAAAATGCCCACCATTAATAATAATTCAGATGAGAGAATTCCTTCTATTAGAATTATACGAAACATTAGATAAATGGTTGGAAACACAAAACTACTTCACTTAATTAATATTATTTGGCACGTCTATCATATAAACTTTATATTATCCTCTCGCATACGTTCGTATATGCACCGTTACTCAAAGAAAGACAATAACATCTTCATACGTCTTTAGACCGGTAACCTTCTCGATTCGTGCTACTCGTGCTGTAAGGGGTTGTATGCGTATGTTGGCCTCTACTCTGCGTATAATTAATTCTATTATCTATATATGGTGTACCGCATACAACAATAACTAGGTGCTCTGGTACTTAACCCCCGTTCATTAAAATTATGGTAAATTCAATTTTCCATGTAAAGTCCGATAAATGTTTGAAGAAAAGGACCACCGCAACGTATGGAGCGGAACGTATACACGTCTAGTTTCTCATACTTTTTGGGATACGCAAATCGTGTACCCGCTACGAAGGATATTATTCAATTTGTCGGTAACTAGATGTATATTATCACCATTGGTTTTCTGGTGCGGTTTCAATAATTGATTCATTTTATGATGAGAAATAATAATTTCGTTTTACCCACATTTTAACTCATCCTTTAGTCGGAAAGCATTATAAAGTTTACGGACTTTAATATGCAAAGTGTGGGAAAGGGTTCAGTTTCGGTGTGTTTTTGGGGATATTTGCGAATAAGTGAATCACGTTTCGGAGGAAAATGGTCTATCGCATGATTTGGGTTTCAATCTTCCGTATGTATCACTGGGGTATTGTAATACGTAAACGTGATGTACGAAAAGACTAAACCTATTTTAGCTAATAAAATCATTTTTTTAAATGTAAATATTTCATATACAAAAAGAAGCTACCTTCAGATGCGCAGAGGAATGCAATTTGAGAAGCTTACAACCTAGAATACAATATGAATAATTTCCATGGAGAAAGATTATTTTCAATTTCCTTTAATAAATTTGCTGAATTCACATTCACATTTGCTACAGATATAGAATACATTCAATGCAAACTTTTCTCATATATAAGCCGGGTACCAAATAAAGTTGAATACTTATGGTTATCCTCCATCCTTTCATCATAAATCTTACGTAAACACATTGGGTCAAAAGAAAGAGCCGTCCATTTACCCAAACTTTATAAACATGCAGGAAAAGCTTAAACGACCCTTATTTACATATCTAAACCCTATTTTGATAAACCACGTTCTGATAAATGGTCTAGTTTATGTGTTCATATAAGAGAAGAATGTAAAATGTTGTGGAAAATGGAAACTGGACAGGACATAGTGTATGTGGGTATGTATGAACCATGCATGCATATATGTTAGAGATTTTGAATGCGGATAGTTTATATTCGAAAAGGAATTTCGTTTTTGAAAAGTGTTTCGGATACAACAATGGGAAAATGCCTGTAAAACTTATGTCGTGTGGTGATTTGTTTTTATGGGAAATGTTTTATCGGAATGGTAGACTTTGTGCATATGACCATGCATGTGGAAGACTTTAACGATTTATGAGAAAAATTTTATGCTTAGACAACAAATATGTATCTAAATTTTATAGACTACATTTCCATATGGTTCATTTAATTTGCCATTTGTGTTGAAAAACCGTTATTCGCCTCAGTAGTAATAATAATACACCGGAAATCCTTGTGTCTCTATTTGGTCTCCAAGCGATTATCTAGATTCTTGGGCTCATCGAAATTGTTAAAAACAAAATTTCAATATGAGATTTGCAGAGGTTTTCACATTTCACGGAATGAACATTTTTGTCCTTCCACATTTTTTTGTATCTAAAAGAGACCAATCGTTTAGCATACAGTTCACCAAAATTGAATGTTGTACGATTTTGTGGATTTTCCTTGTTTCTCTCAATTCTCTTAGTTTACGTAATGCTATTTCAAATGGAAAATGAGAGAAACACAAAATCCACGATTTCATTGATTGTATTCTTTTAAGTCACCCAATAACATTTTTTGTCATCAAAAAGAAATCAGTAACATTTTAGTTCTCTTCAGATTTGTTTAACATTTTGGAAGTATTTTGAAGAATCGCTAACGTAATAGCTTTTCTCACATTTTGACTATTGTCATCAGCTTAAAGTCATTTCTTTGACTGTTTTAATGTTGACCCTATAAAAACTTTATAAAGTGCCTCGTCGTCACCTGTTACCTATTTTGTGCGAAATGTAAACCCCGGGAACAAATTATTAGGTTTATTACAACTTAAGCCCATCCAAGCTTCTAAATTTAGACACTTGAGAACCGTACCCGGAAGAATGAATGAATGAAATGGATTCTGTACAGATATCTGAGTCTATCTGAAGTCGTAGAGGTAATGAACTCTTAATAGAATCTTATAGTAACTACTGTTACTGTATTGGCTTGATTCGTAATCCACGTTGAGCATGTGGTTCAACTTTACGGCTTACAGCAAAGGTATTGTTAGGAGAACCGATATTAGACTCCTAATAGCTTCAATCCATGGGTGGCACTAGACTTGTCGCACAGCTTACAAGCGAAGTAAAGTATCACGTCGGATTACAAATACAAGTATCGCACAAAGAAGAACCATAAAAGCACTGAAATTAGTGTAATAATCTAGCACCTAACAAAAAAAAAAAAAAATTGGCTAGTAGACTAAAGCGAAGATTGTTATTTTTCTAATCTCCTAATATCACTCTTCCTCAAAAAAAATTAAATAGAATCCAAACAGACGAAGCAACATTCTGTTCAGCTCAATAAAGCTCATAAAACTTTTAATTATATTCTAACAATAAGAAAAGTTTGACCGTCATTTTGGAGGTCTACCTAGACCCAGACTTTCGTAAAACATTGTTTTGTTAAAGGAATCTCTTAGTAGCTCCTTCGAATTGTTCAATGACATATTGGAGCTACGCAAACGTTTGTTGCCCTGACAAATTAATTAGAAATAAATAAATGAAAAAAAAAATGAAAAATAGAAAAGTTTGACCCTTATTTTGGAGGTCTACTTAGACCCAGACTTTCGTAAAACATTGTTTTGTTGTGGAATCTCTTGTGATCGAAACACTTCAGATGCGTGCACCACATAAAAAATTTTCTTTTTAGGGAGAAAGTAACATGGGCGCGTAGACTCGTTTGGGATCCAGGGCTCTTAGAACGCGCAATTTAAAGGCAATATATGTATGTGTATGTGTTTGTGTGTGTAATATGTATGGTAGCATATGAGGCATGGGTTGGGTGTTCGAGATAGAGGTTTGGTGTCAAAGATTAAGTAGTTGTGTAGGGTGTGTAGTGTATCGGGGCTCTTGATATGTTGTAGAGGAAGTTGTGGGGATCATGTTCGCCCATAGGAGTAGTAGCCGCCACGCTTCGGTCTGGCGGTTCAAAGAAAAAACTTTCGATATTTTCGCGGCGGTGGCGGCGTGCGGCTCATAAAAAAACTTTTTATATGTTGGGATCATTTTTGCCCAAGCAGTAGCCGCCGCGCTTCAGACTGGCGGCGGCGGCGGCTAATTCTTCAGAAACAACTTTTCTACTTCCAAAAAAGCTGATTGCAGAACAAAAAAACCTTTTAAAAAGGAAATGTGACGCAGGTCCTCGTCCCTTCTTCCAAAACAATTGATATCAATTTGAGTGACGTTTAAAGCTTCAAAACGCAAAAAATTCTTTTGAAATATTTTCGATTTAAAAATGCGTCACAAATGCCCTCCCAACGTAATAATTTTTCTGCGCTTTCAGATTTCACACGCAAAAATTTGGCTACTCCAAACTCCATACATCGTGCAAAGCTAAATTTTTGGGGTGTAAAATTTGAAAGCGCAGAAAAATTATTACGTTGGGAGGGTCCGGCATTTTTGACGCATTTTCTTAATCGAAAATATTTCAAAAGAATTGTTTGCGTTCCGAAGCTTTAAGCGTCACCCAAAATGATATCAGTTGTTTTGGAAGAAGGGACGAGAACCTGCGTCACATTTCCCTGGTGTTTTTGTTGTGATACGCTTTCTTCATTTACAACAAGTTTTTCATACATTATTAGGTCACGAAGGTATAAATACCTTTTTTCAAATGTGTTTTTTCCTGATGCCATAGTAGGATGAGCAGCACCCACCTTGGAAGTGGTTCTCACAGTAAGCTCTATGATATACCTACACAGATCTGTGACAATATGAAATTGCAAATTTCTTCCGTTAAACTGAAACCAATGTTACGCAGAAACTATGCAACGCATCTATTATTCAACTTCTTTTATTTAAAACTGTCACCCAAAATTATGTATTGAATTACTCGTCACAAGAAAGACGCGAAAAAAAAATCGGAAACTAATATTATGAATGAATTAACTGTAATTTATTGACTAAATTGTATAATAGCCGGTTATTCAAAGCAAAGTATTTTGGAAGACCCAGAAATTCATATTAACTTATTAATGTATGCGCTGTAATATGGAAGCGAAAACAACACTTTCCAATAAAGACGCATCGTTAGAAAACTTAATATAAAAGGCCATAGTGTAAGATCGATGAGCAGAAGCATTGTGTTTGTCATTTAAGTCTCACACTTCCATCAGTCAAAGTTATTTCGGTGACGATAAACATTTATTTTGCACATTCCTAAACAAGTCTAACTGTGAGCAATGGTGTATGTTACTTATTTCTATTTGTTGATCACCGTTTTGGGTGTAGTGACTTCTGCCCCAACACCTCAGCTTAATAATGATGAGACGAGTGTACTTCGATATTTTAATGAAAACAATGGCTCGGGGCAATACAACTATTTGTAAGTAAAGGATTACGGTTTATAGCACAATGATTAAATGTCGGAGAGTTTAGTTAAAGAAAAATTATTTTTTGATAAACACTGTAAAGTAAAACAAAAATTGACTAAATAAATGGGTTACACGTACGAATTTCGCTTCACTCGATGCGTAAACAAACACACTCTTGTACCGTGATGTAATGCCATATTTTCTCTACCGACGCGTCACAGTGTGGCGCCACCTTTTCTTTAGTAAAATCAGGCGAGCAAGATTTAGAATGAACGTTTTTGTTTATTACTTTAGATATCAACTGAGTAATGGAGAAACAAGAGCTGAAAATGGTTATCCCAAAGTGGTTGGAGAGGCGCAAATACCAGTAATCTCAATATCTGGGAAATATTCCTATGTCGGAACTGACGGAGTGACATATTGGGTTCATTACACAGCTGATGAGAACGGTTATAATCCAGTTGTTGGTAAGTTAAAAAAATGGAAAATAGAATGAACCGTTTAAATATTTCGTATTTTTTTAGGAACTGGTCCGGAACCGGCTAACAATTTCAATACCAATTAGCAAGTTTAACGTTCATAAGAATAGTTGTTGTTTTGTTCTTTGAGTAAGTTTATTTATTCTTATTTTGCTAGGGTTTCCAATAAATTGTTTTCTGTTTAATGAATTAGTTTGAATGTATGGTGATGTCAACTTGTAGAATAAGTTATTCATTCACAATTTACTGTTTTCTATTTGATTACCTATCTACTCCACCTACTGCTACTAATATCGAGTTACTTCCTCACCGACTTGAGTTGAGTTGAATCAATCAGTTAACGGAGACCGTTTTTACCAATTGCAGTGAGTGAAAGATGCTGTGTTTATACATTGTATGAGTGAACACGACTCACACTTTATATGAAGGTGTAATCATGGGCGCGCGGTAGCGATGCGCCCGTGACGCAAGTCCCCACACGAGTAAAAATTCAGAATTTTTTTTTTCGTAGACTTCGGAACCATATACAGCTAAGTTTTGACTTTTTACCCTTACCTCGTACCGCCTGAAAGAACAGAAAAACTATAACACTGGGGGGGTCCGGCATTTGTGACGCATTTTTTTAATCAAAAATGAAAAAAACTTTTTGCGTTTCAAAGCTGTAAGCGTCACTCCAATTGATATCAGTCGTTTTGGAAGAAGAAACAAAGAGACTTGCGTTACGTTTCGCTTTTAAAAAGGGTTTTTGTTGTGATTTTAAACAAGTAAGAATAACTCCTTCGAATTTCTTCAATGAAATTACAAAGCAATTCACACATCTACAGGAATGAATAATTCTCTTAGGCATACAGGTTGAACCACATATCACATTACTCAAAATTTAAAGATGCTTCATCTGCAAATTGTGACTCCTAATGTCATTATTCAAATGAAAATGAAACACACAAACAAAATCTGTGACCTGCACAAACAAGATTGTATTTACATACATTGCAAAGCTATTTGCGACCCCTTAAATAATCATCAAATCAATTCTTTTTCCCTCAAAATGATGAGAATAATGATACAACAAATGAGCACACGTAAAATAACCTCAGAACACCTCACAGTTCACTTTAAATAACAACACACACTGGAGAACAATGAAGATGAAAACTGGATCAGTAACCGGACAATGCTTGTAATCGTATATGATGTCATGTGATGATGTACAGAGGTTACGAGTGTACCAGAATAGCATCAATCGTCACGGTCAATGTGATTACAACATTATGAAATTGTGGATGCTGGAGTCAGAGATCAAGTTAATTTTTGAAAAAGAAGTTGGAAATAGGGTTAGTTTTTATGCCGCAGTTGATTCTTTTGTGTTGTGCTGTAACATACTCCAGCATATGAGCATGGTATGAAAAGTGAAACTAGTAAATAGTAATAGATTTAAATCTGTTCTTCCATGAAATTGCAACATTTGAAGTGGAAAATCATGGCTGTTCTAGTCTTTCATAAAGTTTCAAAAACATGATGAGCAGCATCTTCACATCAGAGACTTTCATTCAATTCATTTCTCTACCGTAAATATTTTCAGGTGGCAGGACATTTCTCCGCCGCAAATAACGCCCGGGCGCTAATAACACCCAATGACGCCCGCACTCCTACTAGTTTCGCTCCTAGTTACATCTCATAAATGGCACTGGGTTTGTCGCACAGCTTACCACTGGCACAGTAAAACTTTCCGGTAATGAAAGGATATAAAAAAGTTGAACCACAAACAGCGAAACTAGTAAATAATAATAAATAATGATCTAGCCTCTAACCCTTCATGGGTTGTAAGCAGGCATATTATTATTATATTATTACATCATAGATTGCACTAGGTTTGTGTGGTTTGTGTGTACTTGTAATTTACCACTGACACAGTAAAACCGTCGCTGACGAAAGGATCTCTAAGAGAATCCATGTGAGCAAAAGCTCACGAAAAATTGCGGAACTAGTAAATAAAATGATCTAGCCCCTGACCCGGACGGATTTTAACGGCGGATAATTATATATAAGGCAGCCTCGAAGGCAGCTTGAGCTATCTGTACCTCTCTTCCATTTCAAATTCAATTTTTGTTTATTAATGACTATTCTGTACCTGACTGTATTCTGACTATTCTATTAATGACTAATGACTACTTTGTACCGTGTTATTGTATACTATAGTCGACACGCTTTAGGCAATCATGTCATAGGTACAGTGACACGTTGTGTGGTATTCGACAACAGATTTTTCTTGAGATCTCAAGATTTCCCACCCATCGGATGTATCTTGAGTTGTGTCAATTTAACCCACCTAAATCTTCGATGACAATAAACCGAATTGAGTAGCAATCATGTCAATTCAAATACTGAAATCTCAGGTTCTAATTCGTGTTTGAGCGAATGTAATGTTCGTTTGTATTTATCGACATTGTGCACAATTTGAATTTTCATAAAACAACCGTCATAAAACCACAAATCCTGTATCCAATGTAGAACATGCCCTTTGCATATCTACGAATACATGGCCATAAAAATTCAACAATTTATTTTTCGATACACATTTATGGATAATAATATTTTTGGACGCACATCACGTATGAAAATTACCTATACGTTGCATGGAAATGTTATTTATATTTATAAGTCCTGGTTTTTTCTATCTTGCCTCCCTCCTACTCACTCGGTATACATTCCTACATTGTATGTACATTGAAAGGATATACGATCGAATGGGGTCTTTGGTTTTCGATGGCATGTGAAGAAAAAATCCATGCTATAGCCAATCCAAAATCAAATGCAAAAATACAAAATCCACCAACTCTTTATAACAAGACCATCTTAACATTGATACCACCACGGTACACAACTAGAGTTAAGGAGAATAAAAAATATAAGAGATGATTCCATATCCCTCTAATAAAAACTGTATTCGTATCCATCCATGAGGTATAAAGACTACGTGAAGTCTTTTTTATACATTCGATCTGTTACAGTCATTTGATTGCAAAATGAGATTTTTGAAAAAGAATAAAATTTTATGACAGAACACAACGTAACGAAACGAATGATGAGCTATCAAAAACTGTATGCGAGTGGTTGCAACTTGTGTATAAATTCAAAAGTGCTTAGTTATATGGATAGAATATACAGCGGATTTAATAAAATATGATACAAAGAAATGTCGACCATTTTGAATATTTTATTTAAATTTGCTGTTACAATTACTTGTCTAGTTTGATCACTATGGCATCGCTGGATGTTTTGATTCTCGAAAATTACCTATTTGGCTGTTTGAGCGAATTGTGCCAGTTCTTACAGAGAAGTCATGAGACCACAAAATTGTAGAGGGACAACGTATTGTCAATAGCAACGATCGGGGCTAACATCGGGGGAAACTGCAATTGAGATCTTTTAAATTATGTAGTGTTTGCTCCAGTAGGTCTTCTTCAGCTGCCCTTCACTTCAATAGATACATTGATATTAGCCCATGAGCAAAAAACACGTATAATGACATCGTATATTACATAATATGTATGTTAAAACCAGGTCAACTAGCTACCAGCTAGCCTCTGGCATCTTCAATTTAATGTGGACTTTGAAACGACTTATGAAAATAAACACTTTAATTCGGGCTTCTTGCCCTTTATTCTGACTAAAACACTTTCTTTTTACAAATCAGTGCTTCAGTGCTTATTCGATCCGTCTCAATTCATAAGGATCTCTTTGATTTGCAAACGAAAGCATTCCTATTCGAAATTCAACAATGTATATACGATGCTCTCAATCATTCAATGAAAGTGTGAAAGTGACGAACATAGTAGACTGTCCAGTTTCATATGGATAGGTCCTGAATAATAGAAATGAAGGTCAGCTGATTTGAAGTTCTTCATAATTTTAAATTTCTTTGATTGTAGTGAATAGCTTCGCATAGTGTGAATAGTTAATGCGTCATTGGCAACTTGGTGATAGGCGAAAAGAAAATTGCTGTCACACTACATTGATTATGCGTTGAAAGGAATCTGAAACGAATCAAAGTTTCTAATGAGCCAACTTCAGAGTTCATATCTAGAATGTAATTTCACGAAGATGTTACACTTTCTGAATATGAAATATACATCATGCGCGTATGTGTCTGTAATTACCAACGAATTGACTCCAACTAACGTGTCTCATACATCAAAAGGATATTTTGCAATGATGAATCTTACGTCCGATATTGTGATGTTGTGTTTTTCGTTTCTCGTTTCTAATTCCTACTAAGTCGAATTCAATTTACCCTTTGATGACATAAGTCAAATGTTCAACAAAAGTCATTATAACGGTTTGTTTAACGTGCACATTCATCAGCTTATCAACTTTTCGAAATGAAACTAAATTTGAGAACCCTTTGACCGATTTGGGATCACCTGATAGCTTAAAAGGATTATCCCCTACAACATAATAGGAAAGATGAGGATACTCTCATGGCATATATGGTGAACGGTTTTCAAAGAATATAACCGATAACTATACCATGCTTTAAGATAGACATAATAAAGGTATCATTCCATTTACCGCAAATAATTTCCATCACATTCACTGTATAGTATACATACAGTAGACACATATTGTGTACAAGAACATAATTCCCTGTCGACTTTAATTCCCTTCTGGGATTTGAAGCCACACTATTTCGTATACAGTAAATATTCATTGAAAATTATTTCTTTTTTGTGTTTATATGGAAATGGTTTTTCCGATCCTCAGGGATGGGTTTTCGTTTTTTTTCATCTCCTTTTTTCATATTAAGAAATCCTCTTTACATATAACAAATATATATTCTTATTATTATAGCATAACATCGTTACAATTCATTGAGTTTCTCATAAATAGAAAATATTTGCAGCACGTTAACAGGCCCACTATAGTCACGACTTTGCCGTATAAATCAATTTGAGACCAAAGGGCATTTTTCGACACAAACTTTAACTATTCATTCCAAAGAGAAAAAATCCCATTTATCTAATCGAGAAAAACATACCAAAAAAAGTTATATCTGGTTTTTATTGCCATTTTCCGTTTTTGTATACGTTCGAGTCGTAATGTGTGCTTACATGATGGGGTGGTTATGATTTGTGATAGGGCGAGAAATAAATTTTCTCTTTCTGGACAACCGTTTTACGGTTACGTTATATGTTCTTTATATTGCTGATGGCAGATAAACTATTTTCCAAGTGCCGCAACATTGTGTTTTCGTTTTAAGGGAAAATACACACATTTTGTTAGGAAAATAAACTTTTTCCTTTTAACATTTATACTCGGTTGATTTACAAGGCTGCATTATCAGCAGTGGAAAATGGAGACGACACATGAAAACTTTGACTTTCCGTATAAACGATAGAGTTTCATGGTAATATAAATACACCACATACTTTTCCTAGATTTTTTTCACTTTTTGGTTATATCATCATTTCTGTGTGCTACACTGGTTCAAATGGTTAGAAAAAAACATTCAGGTCACCCTAAAGCATCATCATATTTTTGTATATAAGGAAGGTACATGTGTGCACAAAGATCACGTATAATAGATGGCCGGCTATGCCGCTACATTAATTCTAAATCATGTGCCCTTTCCTACATTGGGTGAAATATTTGCTTTCTGCTACAGTTTTCGGGAGTAGGTGTGTGGGATGGGTTTTAAGGGCGAGAAAAAGGACTGATTACGGTAAAATGGCTTGAACTGTAAGTAGACATTTATTTATGTACATGGGTTGGCCATTTTTGTAGTACGATATTTCATTCGTCTTTTAGAGCTTTGGTGTATGCTTTGGTGTATGCTTAGGTATATATTTGTGATGTGATTCTTTAAGCCTTTGAGCAAATCAATTTTTGATGGCACAAATAGAGTGATACTTGAATTAGCTCGGGTGTTTGAAATATTTTAATCGTTTTGAGTCGTTAGTTCTACATTGAAAATATCTTCGTCTAATTTGAAGTCATTAAATAGAAGACTAGGGTCGTCGCTTTAACTAGAAAGTTAGGCCCGGCAATTATTGACTCTTGTGTTATGAGATCTTTAGAGACGAAAGACGACAACAAAAAGGTTATATATTTTTTTACAGTCAAGAATTTTTTATTTTAAGCGAAAAAAAGACTGCTCACATTGGCGCAGCTTTTCGATCTTTTCAACAACAAAATAATTACAATAAATAAAAGTCTATTTTTCCCTAATGTTGCCGGGATGCATGCCGAATTGCTTCTCTGAATTGCATTGATTATGCTTAAATCTTTCCGCTTTATCGGTTATTAACCGCGCTTTCTTCGAAGATTTATTAATATAAGAAGGAGCTAACGTGTCTCGAACAGTAACATCCCAAAGAAGAGACTTCCCATGACTCCATGGAATTAGAGAGGTCGTTTTCCATCATCCCTAGAAATTCCTGGTAGTTGTATTATATTTGGAAAACCTGCGGAAGAGAATGCGTGTGAAATAATTTTATTAATTTCATCGTGTCTAGAAATTATTCCTGATTTCTTCTTGCAAGACAAACCATGCAAGCCGCCCTTTTTGACAATAACACCACAAATGCATTTATGTTCTTCACATAATTGAGAACCTAACAGCGATTATCGCGGAATTGTTATCTAATTGCAAGCCGGTATTGCTCGATGGGGCCACCTGCAGCCACTTTGAAGATTCATTAGTAGATTACGCAAGTAGTCTGGCCCGAGCAACAGGTTCACTAGAATCAAACATCCTAGAAAACTTGCTGTTGATCTCTGTTCCTGCTAAAATATTATCAACAATTATTTGAACATTAAATTTTTCTAACAACTGACATTTGACAAATTAGATGAAGAATACAAAGACGATAAATAGGCCGGTAATGCTAAATCATCAACCTTTCGAATACCTAAGTCCCCAAAAAAGCTGAAGGAAGAGTAGCCTGATCGCAAGAAAATTCTGACATCCTAACATTCGTAATCGTTTCAATAGTTGAACGGAAAATCTCGTCAACATTTTTTAAATGACTACGCAATAAAAATGTCCTAGAAGTTCGCAGCAAATAATTAAACTTACAACTAGCTAAAGACTTCCTAAAAATACGATCACACATTAATTTGATCGCTGCAACATCTTTTCTAAACCTGACTCGAAAATTGGCGAGCCTAATATCTCAAGAAAAGACTCATCAACTTTCTTAATCCCTGGCAATAATGCTGACATCTCAGAATACATGTTCGCCTGATCTGCATCAGTGGCATTTTTTTTGTTTAATGACAATCCTGATGATTCACAAAAATCTAACACCTTCCTAATATCATCTAGTACCGTTGAAAGCTTATCACCAACAGTACCATCATCTAAATACCAACCATTTAGCCTAAGAGAAAGAGAATGTGTCATTCTCATAATACCGATGCAGAAACCAGGAGGACCTAGTGGATCACCCTGTTGAAACCCTCTCTTTGAAAGCAAAGGCTCATCGAGAAAGTAAGGATTTGAGGAAAGCCTGTAAGCTTGTTGAAGCAAAGGAAATAATTCTGGGCATATTTCCTTCACTTAAACTTCACATAAACTTTCTAAATAACACATTAAAGGCATTGCTAAAGTCAAACTTAACTAAAGCCATTGGCTCATCATGGCCAGCTGTACAGAATCTACGTACAGCATATACCAAAGCTTCTGCGTCTTCTTGAACACTAAATCCTAATTATACAGACTTCAACTTCCCTTACGTTATAACAGCAAATTTTACCTGTCAAGTGTCTCCAAACAATACCTACTGCTATCGGTCTGACATCATCCTCGCCTTTCATAAGAGCAGTCAACGAAGCTCCAAAAAAAATTTTAGAGACATCTTCTTGAACATTACCATACTTAATAATGTCCACCAATGAGGCTATTGCTCGTAAAAGACGATTTGCATATTCACCACAAGTAAAAGAAGTCAAATCTTTTAAATGTCGAGGTCGTAAACCACCTATTAACTGTAGTAACTAAGAAACTACTAACCAGATCTATTTTCTCAAAATTTCCCACATCAAACAGTTTCCAAAGTTTGAGGCGCAACCGTTTCATTAGAGCATAAAACTCTAACAGCACCTTTGATGTCACACTCACTAACTTTCCTCGTAGCTGCTCTTATACTAACAGTATCCCTATTGGCAGATTTATTCAATGTGAATGGAATTCTTGCATCAACTAAAACTTTATACAAAGCTTCATTGATGTCAACTGTCAACTGAACAAAAAATGTTTGTTTTTCGTTTTGCTAGAGGCATAAATCGGTTAAACAGAAGTAAAGAGCAATTCAAAGTTTCTAGTTTAATCGTAAATTGATAGACTCAGTCCTACCGATGACCGAAATCTTGAAGTTTTATCTCTGGAACGAACAAGTACTAAAGTTTTCGTGGACAGAAGATTCGAGTCAACAACATAACCTCAACCGTACGCGCAAAACGGAAGCAAATCCGACAGCTTGAAGACATTAATGGTCCTTGTTTTCCCGTTTGGAAGTTGGTAGCCTCACTTATTTCACGATAATTAGGCCCGAACTGATCAAATTTAATTAAACCGTCAGGAGTAATTAAATCTACAAAATACCAGCACTAAGGAGCCGCACCTGTTACATCGTAACCTCACGGCACTATTACAACGTCGATAAAGACAAAGTAAACAATTTGAACAGTTTCACGTCAACGAAATGGATCACATCAGCGTTGGTGAAGGTCTTAACATCTACCAACTCAACATTGAAGGTTCATCTACCACGAAGTCAGAGTACTTAAGTCGAAAAGCGTACGACCACAAAGTGGATGTCATTGCTGTCCAAGAGACGCATATAAACAGAGGAGAGGAATACCACACAAGAGGATTTGTGAATGGATTCAATGTCGTGGCTTACCTGCTTAGTCCAGTCTACGGTATAGCTACATACGTTCGAAACGGCATAAC
>CM055405.1:5333000-5343775 GCA_029228625.1 Pseudolycoriella hygida | reverse complement strand
ACTTTGCCTTTGACAGTAAATCTCCATATTGCATAGTTAAGGAAATATAGACGAAAAACTGTTTTCGTATATGGCCAAGAATCTTAATTTCGTCCATTCCATTGTCCCAGTGCCCAGACCGCTGTACCGATTCCCACAAAATTTTTTCCCAGTTTTGTGACATCAAATGCTTTCATTTGACACCAAAATGAGGAATTTCCGTGCTACACTTGCTGAGATATTTGCGAAAAAGCTTCACCGAATTCGAAAAACCATGTTTTTGGTCACTTCCTCGACCATATCTCCGGAACCACTGCATCGATTTTGCTCATCTTCGAACTTGAATCATGGGAGGCATGTACCTTTCAGCGAGAAAAAAGTTTAGGCTGATCGGTTGAGCCGTTTGGAAAAAAAGTGGAGACGGACGGACTTTTTTTTTATTGCTGATTCGTCATCTCTAGACGATAATAGATATATCCCCCCCTCCCACCTCGATCTACCCCATGTTACAATAAATTGTTTGTAGTAAACGTATAGGACCTTTGTACTTCGTACGGGTCCAATAAGAACTGAAGATAAACAATATAAACTAAAGGCTTTTTAATTGTGCGGGAGTAGTGATGGGTAAGGAACTCAATGGGTGGTAGGAAAAAGGAGATCAGCAAAAAATAACAACAAACAATGTACTGGGGTGATAATATTTAAAAAAAAACTGACATTTAACACTTTGAAACTAGGAGATGTCCGTGTTATAGACTAGAGTAAGAGGATTAAGGTGACCGACGAACTTATCGTTTACTATCATTTCATTCCGATTTCTTATCTAAGATATCTGTGATTTATGTCGAATGGTTAGACCATTCATTAGAACTCATTCTCAGAGTCATGACACCGATCGAAAACTTAAGCATTTAACAATGAACAATGAAAGTCGAATCTCACAATCCCAGGTTTTTGCGGTGTTAAAAATCTACGCAGAAGTACAAAGCTGTAAAAGTTCTTATTTTAATCTCGGTTATTGTAGGCTAAAAGGGATGAAAGATATGAAGGTTAATGTGAGTTGAAAGGAATCAGGTGAGTGATTGGTTGTGAAATTTTTTTGCATAATGTATTTTTCGTAAGTCCTTACGTTTTATTAGAGCTAGGAACGTAGAGGCTTCATACGACATCATAACTTATGTTTTAAAAAAAATTCGCATTTAGCAGCTAAAATATAAAAATTAAAAGAATAAAGGCTTAACGATGAAATTCAAATTTCTACCCCTCTATTCAAATTGAATGAATCAATCCAGATTATCCTATCCAACCAACCCAACGAACCCTTTTCACCGAATCTACCATAAAATACGATTTCGCAGCAAAATCTTTACCTGACAATGAATGCCAGCTAACATTTCACAAAATATGTAACCGAACACTTTCATCTTTTAAATATATGTGCATCAAATAAACTGTATAGTTGCAACACACCGCTTCAGAGGTGCTATTGGCAATTTTACCAGAGTTATTGATTCAATCTTAGAGAGAGAGTGAATTAGCTACGCCGCGCCGTTCGAATTAAAAATATTTAAATAAAATTTGCGTTTGGTTGAACCCTTCTTCACAAAAAAAAAATATTTAAAATGTTGAATTCATTGATATTCGGCATGTGGTTATGGTATTAGACAGGAAAAACTCGTCGGAATAGACAAATAGTTGTTTCGTTTTCTATAAAGTTCAGGTAGAATTTTAGAATTTGGATATTAAAATTTTGCATAGAAAAGTGTGTGCATTTTTTTAAAATCAACAAGGGTGCAAATAACGCATATGCAAACTTAACTATTCTATATCAATTGAATAATAAGGACACCCCATCCTATACCACTCTGGGTCTTACGGTTGCAGAATAATGAGTGAATTATAATTTGTAGGAACGCACGACTGTTTGCATTTTAATCAATAAATAATTTCGATTTCTTTCCAAAGGAACATCTGCTTTCAATCGGCATTGATTCCGACGTTGTCAATATCGATTGAAATATTTTAATATTTGTTTCTAAGAGAACGAGAATGGGGAAAGGACATGTTACGTTGCTACGATTTGCGTAACTTAACGAACTGCAGACAAGAGCGCCGTTAAACATAGGACTTAGGCGCGAGTAGCAAAAGTTAAGTTATTCAACACATGGCTTGTTATGACGCTGCATGTTAAAGAAATTATTTATGTATTTTATAGCAATCGAGAAGATCCTGTATATTGTATGTACCATATTTACAATTATCCATAAAAATAATAAGAAAAAAGAGACAAACAGTAATATTTAAAACAAAGAAATAACAAATAGAAACATATAGGCTAGTCAATTTCGCAAAATTTGTATGGGAGACCTTACAAAAATTAGGACAAAAGCAAATAGAACGGGATTCGATAGGGCAGAGGGATGTCTATCATCGCCCGAAACTCCCAAAAGATTCCACTGTAGGGTTTTGAGAAAATCGGGGAAAGCACAAAAAATTGAGGTTATGTGCAAGCTTTTTGTTGTTGTTAAAGGAAAATCGGAGTTTACCAAAATATTTTCCGATTACTATTTTTCCCAAATTTAAGATAGTTCAAAGTTTCTAAAACACTTTACCTCATAAATTTTAGTCATTTTTTGGCTGAGATACGATTTTTCAAAGTCAAAATTTCATCGAAAAAATGACCCGTTCTATTTGCTTTTGTCCTAATTTTTGCAAGGTTGACATCGGATTTGACTAGCCTAATAACCAAAGACCCGTACGTATCAGAATAGATGTGACAAACAGAACAGATGTGGCAAAGTGACTCGAACGTACCTACATATACAAATAAGCAAACAATCCAACGTTTTCTGTTCTTTTATAACTGTAAGAATTTCAAAGATCCATAGAAATTACCCAAGGTAATGTCAAAGGCCCTACCGAAGTACGTCTCAGACGATTCAAATCTAGAAAAGCTTATATCCAAGGACTAAGTCGTTTTTCCCTAAAACCCAGAAGCATGTGTTATCTTAAATTTTATTGTCTACAACTTTGTCCTTGGAAGCAACTTTCTACCTCTCATAGTTCTGGAGATCTGAGTCATCCTGCCCAGCTATGGAAGTGGCCATATACCAGGATTGGGCCATATTTCCCCAAAACCCTGAAACACATGTTCGCTTAAATTTAATTAACTATATTTTCGCCTTTGAAACTAACTTTCTAACTCTCATAGTTCTGGAGATCTGGGTCATCCTGCACAATTATGGAAGTGGCCGTATACCAGGATTGGACCATATCTCCCCAAAATCCTGAAACAGGTGTTCGCTTATATTTAATTCTCTACAACTTCGCCTTTGGAACTAACTTTCTAACTCTCATAGTTCTGGAGATCTGGGTCATCCTGCAAAATTATGGAAGTGGCCACATACCAGGATTGGGCCATATCTCCCCAAAACCCTGAAACACGTGTTCGCTTAAATTTATTTTTTTCTACAACTTCGCCTTTGGAACTAACTTTCTAACTCTCACAGTTCTGGAGATCCAGGTCAGCCTGCCCAATTATGGAAGTGGCCATATACCAGGATTGGGTCATATTTCCCCAAAACCCTGAGACACGTGTTCGCTAAAATTTGATTCTCTACAACTTTGCCTTTGAAAGTAATTCTCTGTATTGCGTATTTAAGCAAATACTGAAAAAAACTATCTCTTATCATTTTGGGCAGAGAAATTTATTTTCGCCCATTCCATGGCTCCCAGTGCCCAGACCCCTGACCCGATTCCCAAAAAATAAATTCCCCAGTTTTTTGGTATCAAATGCTTTCATTTGACACCAATTTTACTTGCTGAGATATTTGCGAAAAAGTTTCACCGACACTCGAAAAATCACGTTTTTGGTCACTTTCTCGACCATATCTCCGGAACCACTATATCGATTTTGCTCATCTTCGAACTTGAATCATAGGAGGCATGTACCTTTCAGGAAAAAAAAGTTTAGGCTGATCGGTTGAGCCGTTTGGAAAAAAAGTGGAGACGGACGGACAGACGGACATTTTTTTTATTGCTGATTCGTCATCTCTAGATGATAATAGATGCATCCCCTCTCCCACCTCGATCTACCCCATGTTACAATAAAATTGTTTGTAGTAAACGTATAGGACCTTTGTACTTCGTACGGGTCCAATAAAATTGAAAATAATTTGTCAATTCCATTTAATAAATTTCCTGAAGGAATTGTAATTGCAGAGAGAGAACCCTTGGTTCAGTGCAATCATCTAAAATGAAAGTAGATAGAGAAAACCATGCATGTTATATAGGTCTTACCATTTAGTTTGATCGGAGGTTGAGTTAAAATTATCATTATGACGATAATAAGTTACTACGAGAAAAAGACGAAATCAAGAATCATTCAAAACTAACAGTAATCCGAAACGATATAAATGTAACGCTTTTCACATCTACATTGAGTGATACTATCTTGTATGATTTGTCTTCAGACGACGATATTACGTTCTTCCGCAATAGATAGTTGATAGTTTCGGTAACAGACGAATGAAAATTGGAAATATCAGTAACCTTATGTGTTTCGGACGGTGCTGCAATACTTCGTAAGTGAATTGAATCATTTTGCGGGCTTTCGAGTTCAGTGGATGCCTTCTCAGTAACTGAAGATTTGGTTAGCACATCGGCTGAGGAACTAGAACCGGTAAGTGGAGTTCCGTGTTCCAATGGTTTCTTAACAGTTACTCTAAAATCTGCAGTATTATTCTGCGACTTTGACATAATAATAATGAAATGCAAATTTTCCAAATTTATGCACTTTTGAACAAATGCAGAACTTTTTACAAATTCACCGATTCTAACCACTCTCCTAAGCCCACTACCTAAGCCGCTCCTGTATTTCTCCCAAGCCACTGTGTCCTCATTTTGTTAACCGATTTTACCGTCATTTTGTTATAGGATTCGGCAACATCGACAAATTTGCGTTGCATGGCCGAATCGAGTTACAAATCGATTGTTTGTTCTTCGGCAATAATAAATTATGAATATGAATGAATTGTCCCCGTGGCTTAAAGATTCTTTCGACGTATTAGATTTTCTGATTACTTGTATAGTTCGAAAAATATTCACATTGCCGCCAAACGTTCATAAATTTGTAACATTTTGAGAAAAATGCTCTGTTTCGATATTGTTACACAAATCGTCTCAGTACGAGAAATACAACTTCAGTAACACAGTAGAGTGCGTACAATTTTCTTACACGATACAAAGTGATTCAAAAAATGCCTGTTTATGAGGCAAACAGAAGGGCCGAATCAAACACATTTCACATTTCATTGACCAATTAAAATGAGAGTGTAGGATGAATTTTCCCCTAATTCTTTTTGTAAAAATGTCCATTTTGTATGAAATCATTTTTATACGTCAAATTCGTTTTATTTTCCATTTTTATTTCTAAAAAAAGGATTGTTAACATTCACATCGTTGGTCCATGAAATCCATTATAATTTTATTTCCACTATATCATTTCAACCATACATATCGAAAGAAGATAAAATAGTATCAAATTGCTGTGAGGGTTATTTTACACACTACGTCAAAGTAGTAAAATGGATTTTTTCGTCAAAGTCAGATTTTTGTATTGAATTGGATGCATTGGAGTAATCATATGAATACGATATGAATGTTTAATCATTTTCGTTGCGGAATCTATTACTATGAAGCATCAAACTTCTTCATTCATTTTTTGATGAAAAATAAAAGCTTCCCACCAAATTACGTCACTATTATGTCATCACTTCTGTTGGGATGAGTTTGAAAACCTAAGAACATTTCAAATATTACTCACGTTAAAAAAATCCCGACTTTTGCCACCGTTTTATTCGCAAGTGCTTTTGTATACCGTCGTCACAGTGTATTTTATTGAGAGGCTTGGGGCGTTCAGTCTATGTAACGTGCTACAAGTACGAGAAGATGACGACGAATAAAGTTTTTGATAGTCCTTCGAACTGCTGAGTATGCCTGCAGCAATGCTGTAGAGTTTGTTCAAGATTTGTTAATATTTCGCTCTTGGGAATGTCCTAGAACCTTTTCGGAGCGTTGCAGATCAAATTCGGCCCAATGGATCTATTTAGAATCGTTTTACCGCGATAAGCTATATACCTCTACTTTTTCTGGATCATCCTATTGTGGATGTCAAATACAGAAAACAATGTTTTGTTTTATCAAATACAGAAAACAAACGCGAGATGTCTTTGGTCTTTGCGTTTTGAAAACTGTGAGTGAGTAATTTTTTTTTTACTATTTTCGTGTGTAGAAAATATCACAACAAAAACCCTTTTAAAAGGGAAATGTGACGCAAGTCCTTGTCCCTTCTTCCAAAACAACTGATATCAATATGGGTGACGCTTAACGCTTCGAAACGCAAAAAAACTTTCAAAATATTTTCACATTTGATTAAAAAAATGCGTCACAAATGCCGGACCCACCAGTGTTATATAGTTTTTCTGTTCTTCCAGTTTTATACGCAAAATAACTTATAGTTCTCAAAATGTTTGAATTTTTCGAAAATATATATTATCCCATATTGGGAGGCATCATCACATGCGTCACACCTAAACCAACAACTTTGCCTTTGACACCGATCTTCTACCTATAATAGTTTTCAGATAATTTGAATTTTTCCAAAATAAATTGCCTAGATCGATCCACCTAAACATAAGCGGCCATATTGGCAGGCATTACGACATGCGCCACACCCAAACCAACAACTTTGCTTTCGACACCGATCTTCTATCTCTTATCGTTCTGAAGATGTTTGAATTTTTCGAAAATATATTGTCTAGATCGATCCACCCTAACATTAGCGCCATATTGGCAGGCATTGTGACATGCAACACACCAAAACCAACAACTTTGCCTTTGACACCGATGTTCTATCTTTTATTGTTTTCAAAATATTTGAATTTTTCCAAAATAAATTGCCTAGATCGATCCACCCCAACATTAGCGGCTATCTTAAGCACGACCCGGGCCCACATCTTTCCTTGGATGTTCCTAAGGCTTTCATTATCTATCGAATAGAAAAAGAATCACGAAAAGCGGATGGAATTTTATTCGATTTATGTATAAACATTTTTTATTAAAAAATAAGTAGGGCCCTAGTGGGTCCGCTTCTTTAGAGCTCTAGCTAGGTCCAGCGACCCAAAGTAAAAAAATGTTTTTCCTCAAATTGTTGGGCATTCCCAGACCTTTCGATTGAAACAATTTTTTTGAGAATCGAAAAAGATTTACTCGAGTTATGTACAAAAAACACGTTTGGCCCTAGCAGAGACTCGTTTTTAGTGCCCTAGCTAAGTCCAAGGACACAAATTAAAAAAAGTTTCTTCTATAAATTGTCGGCCATGACCAGGTCTTTCAAACAAACAAATTTTTATGAAAATCGGAAAAGATTTACTCGAGTTATGTACCAAAGACCAAAAACCACTTAAACGGTTCTAGCTCGGCGGCCCTTGGGCCGACAGTGCCTAGATTCAATCCCATAAAAGATTTTTCGGTTACCTTTCAGGGGAAAAAAGTTTTTGAAAATCGGTTTAGTTTTACTCGAGTTATCGTGTTGACGGACGGACGGACGGACATTTTTTTTATTGTTGATTCGTCATCTAAGGACCATGATCAATCCCCCCCCCCTATTCCCGGGTTGAAATTCGACTGGTTACAAACGTCGTGGTAAACGCAATAGACCCCTTTTCGAAGCACTGCGTTCTTCGTACGGGTCTAAAAACCTTCAATGTGAATGTGTCGCAATACAAGATACATGTAATATAAAAAATAAAGCAATAAAATCCTAAAAACATAAGCTAAGAAACCCGTCCGATACGGCGTTTTTCATTTTTTAATTTAATGCTAGAGACTTAACATACTAAAAATTATAAACTACGAAGTAAGAAATAAATGAAGAATGACAAAGGAACTTAGGACAAATGGTGTACAGGAAAATAGCGTTACTACTCCAAATTGCGCTGCTCTTGTCAACAATTCGAGCTCATTATCAATCCATGTTAGAAAGAAAGTGATTTTTATTGGCACTAGTCATTTATTTTAAAACGTTCGATTTAATACATTGAGACTGGAAACATCGTACGTGATAATTTCCCGCTTAATAATATTTTCTATTTCCTTTACATTTTCATTTTACGACAATCGAAAACGTAAATCTATTATATTCACCATCCAGCATTACACACACCGAAAACTATAAACAAAACCATTCTCTGGAAATGAAATAGAACTCCATAATATTTTGAAAATTACTTTCTCTGCTATTTTAGTCTCAGGTGTTCTTAGCTTATTGTACTTTATTCATCCAACCACTTCGGTCACAATTCATTGTTAAAAAGTTCTCGAGACGGCTTTAAAGTCCAGCTATAATCATTACCCTGGAGGTTTGTTTTGTTGAGGGGATTCGTAACCGTAGAAACCATATTTAGTTTCGTTTTTATTTTACCAACTTTTCCGAATATGCAAATTTTCTGTGTTTTCGATTCATGCATGAGTTACTCGATTAGTATTGAACTTTGAAGATTTTCTATTTGGGAAATATATGACAAATTATGCAGGTTTTGGCCGATCACCTAACGGGTACGGGTAGAACAGACAGATGGTCAGTAACGTAAGAATCCTTAAGCAGGTGGAAATTGGTTCGCAGAAAGCACAATCTAGCCCGCTGCAATCGTAATAAACCATTGACGTGGACATAGTAAAGTAGCGAGAGAGTGAGGTCAAAGGGGTTGATTCCCTAGGTGCAGTGAGGCGCAATGCACAGGCGGACGGACGGACGGACAGGAAGGGTGAAAACATAAAGTAGCTATCGCCACTTAATGAAGGAAGAATGAAAAAGAGTGAAAGAGCAATATTCTTTAACATAAAATATGACCTTTGATAATTTTCTATAGAATTCTTTTGTTTAAAATTGCCGTATGAAAAAAGTTATAAATGCTTGGCTGTAGATCGGTCCTCCTAAGTACGACACTTATAAATCGACTCCGGTAAATTAGGAACTGTCGTCACTTTGGCTAAGAGTCTCGCTGCAGAAAATAGGGTAAATAGCCAAAAACCGGCACCATAACTTGCGGAGCAGTGGGCTCCGCAATTATGATTATCAGGTAGCGCTTGTAGACCTGAACCTAACAGCTTCATTCAAGGAATGACAATAGCAGGGCAACATCGAAACTACAAAATTCAGTGAGAAGGTTCCTTGCAAAATTTTACGAGCTTTGATTTCTGAGATCGATCCTAAGATCCTAAAAATTAGCCTTGTTTAGTGCTCTACGTATCTTTATAATATAAATGAGAGAAATTATATTTGATTTTCTTAATTCCATTTTTATCTGAAAGGTACTACTCAAGAAAATGTGTGGGGTAAAGATCTCTCCTCAAGGTGTCATATGAGTCCTAGGTTTCGATGGCAACCCTAAAAAATGGTTTCCTGCGATGTGGAGAAAGTTGTCTGAAGCGTCATGTTAATGACAAAAATTCTAACGAAGAGCTTATCTGAAAAAAGTTCAATTTTTGGACCCGTACGAAGTACAAAGGTCCTATACGTTTATTACAAACAATTTTATTGTAACATGGGGTAGATCGAGGTGGGAGAGGAGATGCATCTATTATCATCTAGAGGTGACGAATCAGCAATAAAAAAAATGTCCGTCTGTCCGTCCGTCTCCACTTTTTTTTCCAAACGGCTCAACCGATCAGCCTAAACTTTTTTTTTCCTGAAAGGTACATGCCTCCCATGATTCAAGTTCGAAGATGAGCAAAATCGATAAAGTGGTTCCGGAGATATGGTCGAGAAAGTGACCAAAAACGTGGTTTTTCGAGTGTCGGTGAAGCTTTTTCGCAAATATCTCAGCAAATATAGCACGGAAATTCCTCATTTTGGTGTCAATTGAAAGCATTTGATGTCACAAAACTGGGAAAAAATTTTGTGGGAATCGGTACAGGGGTCTGGGCACTGTGACCAATGGAATGGACGAAATTGAGATTCTTGGCCATATACGAAGACAGTTTTTCGTTCGTCTATTCCTTAAACTAATCAAAGACCCGTACGTATCAGAATAAGTGACAAACAGAATAGATGTGGCAAAGTGACTCGAACGTACCTAAATATACAAATAAGCAAACAATCCAACGTTTTCTGTTCTTTTATAACTGTAAGAATTTCAAAGATCCATAGAAATTACCCAAGGTAATGTCAAAGTCCCTACCGAAGTACGTCTCTAGAAAATCTAGAAAAGCTTATATCCAAGGACTACATCACTTTTCCCTAAAACCCAGAAACAAGTGTTGTCTCAAATTTTATTCTCTACAACCTTGTCTTTGGAAGCAACTTTCTACCTCTCATAGTTCTGGAGATTCGGGTCATACTGCCCAATTATGGAAGTGGCCATATACCAGGATTGGGCCATATTTCCCCAAAACCCTGAAACACGTGTTCGCTTAAATTTAATTCTCTACAGCTAAGAGAAAATGTAAAACTACACTTTGACGTTTTCGTTCTTTTCGTGTGGAACCCATATTTTCAATGTAAAAAATCATACAAAAAAATACTCCACACGAAACCCACAAAATACAGGAGAGTGTAGTGGTTTATATTCTCTCAGCTGTATAACTTCGCCTTTGGAACCAACTTTGTAACTCTCATAGTTCTGGAGATCTGGGTCATTCTGCCCAATTATGGAAGTGGCCATATACCAGGATTGGGCCATATTTCAACAAAACCCTGAAACACGTGTTCGCTTAAATGTCATTCTCTACAACTT
>CM055405.1:5295884-5322153 GCA_029228625.1 Pseudolycoriella hygida | reverse complement strand
CGGAGTCAGGGATCAACGAGCGGCTGGGAACTGAGGGCCGGTTTTTCCTGGTTGTGCTCTTCATCTTCGGGGGGGCTTTAGCCGTTAAAACACCACGCTGGCCGGTGCGGGTTGGTGAGTGATGGTAGTCCTGCTGACTCGGACTTTGCATGCTGCCGTTGTCCCTTGCTGTTGAGATCATCCGCCACCATGCTGAGGTACTATCCCATATTGATAGCGCCTAACTGCCTTCGGCCCTCGCTCTACGTGACGTTGAGGTACTACCCGAAGACAGCCCCCCTCATCCTTCTGCTAAGTGACCCACACTAATACACCAGGGTTGGTTACCTGATCGTTCATGTGGGTTGCTCACTATGACAGGTGTCACCACGGGTAGGATAGGATGTAGGAGTAGGTGGATAGAGGCTAAGGCACATAAGGAGTACTATATTACGCATACCACACCATTTGACACCCGATTACATACCGGTAACAAAAAAATATTTTTACTCGCGTAGGCTTTTAAATATTTTAGTAGTTTTTCCTAGTGTTTTGAAGTTTCTTGGCGATATTCCACACTTTGGCGATTTGACACGCCAGCAAAAAACGATGAAACGCCAGCAAAAACGTGTGAAGTATCGCCAAAGTGCGAAATATCGCCAAAAATTGTAATTATTTTTCTTTGGCCTTTTTTTCTAGTTTCTTGGAGATACTTCACATTTTGGCGATTTTTGTTGGCGTTTCTTCATTTTTTGCTGGTGTGTCAAATCGCCAATAAAAATCGCCAAAGTGTGAAATATCGCCAAAAAATGTAATTATATTTTTTACTGTTTTTTTTCTAGTTTCTTGGCGATACTTCACACTTTGGCGATTTTTATTGGCGCTTCATCGTTTTTTGCTGGCGTGTTAAATCGCCAAAAAAAACCGCCAAAGTGTGAAATATCGCTAAGAAAAAACGTCAAAGTGTGAAGTATCGCCAATTTTTTTTTTTTTTTTTGCGATTTGACTTAGGCGATATTTCACGGCTATAGTTTCGATCACAACCATGTGTCAATCGTAACTAATTCCAGAAATCGAGCATCGTTCGTAATTGACCTAACCGAATTTCGGTATTCTCCTGACGCATTTATAAGGAGCAGCATTTTATGTGATTTTAATTCAATTCATCTCACAAAATGTAGGTTCATTAATCCAATGAAAAAGTTAAAAAGCTGATAGACTCTTTATAAATTCCAATGGTAACATACCACAAAGTAGTCAACACATACCCTGGAATACAATGTTTCCACGTTGGACAAACTGAAGAAAAAAAATATGCTGTTTTCGGCGTATCACGCCCTCACATTAGCCAGATTTGTATTTTTCCGGACTATTCCGGACTAGTTTGTAACTTACACCAAAATATAGTTTTGATACAACAACTTCAAAAATATTTTATTTTTATTTTTTGAAAAACAGTAAGGGGGTACGGAAAATTGGATTTTCCGCCATTTTGGGAGGTGTTCCCCTTATATAATATACGCATTTGAAGTAAAGTGTCCAAAAGTATTTTTTTTATTATAGTCCAATTCATTACCTTTCCAACGATACCAAATTCAATGTTTTTTGAAAAAATTACAATTTTGGCAACTCTTAAAGTAAGTGAATGTTAGAGGACAAAAAGGGAGTAATAAAGCTTAAAAGCTTCAAAATGGTAAAGCTTCTCAACTTTTCTGGAGGCAGTTTTCGTTCATGAAATCGTTTACGTTTACTCGTTTACGTTTGCGGTGAAGTTAGTTGCAATCGAATTATTTGATTCTTCTCAACAGCTAAATGACTAACTTGCGTTGTATATCTATTTTATTATGCTCGGAGCGGTAGCAGAGAGTGTGACGCAGTCCCCACACTCCAAAAAAACGTCCAAAAACCCAAAAAACTCCATACAAAAACTTTTGGGACAAGACACGATGTATAGGCGAGCTTTTGAGTTTTTTCCCCTCACCCCCTCCCCTTCCAAATTATTTGACTTTTGTTTCCTATTGCGTAGATTGTTTAAGGTAAATTTAAATTTTTGCGTGTGAAAACTGAAAGTGTTGAATAGTACTTTATTGGTGGGCGAGAGAAAATCGAGTAGCGAGTTATGAGTCTCCAGCCTACAAAGCTGCATTGTTTTTGACCAAAATTCTGAACAACCTGACAGCGAATAGTCAATATAACGTACGAAATGCTTCAAATGTAATTAACAGACTTCAGAATACAAAGCTGAGCACATCTTGCAGAATGGTATCGTTTGACGTGGTTTCCTTGTTTACAAACATTCCCTGGGATTTGGTAGAACGCATCATCAACGACAGATGGAATGAAATTCAGCAATTTACATCCATCCCCAAACCAGAATTTATCCAGCTGCTAAATTTCGTCACGAGAGACTGCAATCAATTCTCGTATAACCACACAATGTACAAACAAATCGATGGATTGAAGATGGGCCTCCCATTAAGTCCTATTTTAGCAGATTTAATCATGGAATATGTGTTAGACGAAGCTACAACAAAATTGAATTACCAACTGAAAGAATGTTTAAAATATGTTGACGATTTGTTTCTGATCATTCCGTCGAAAACGATAAGATACACGCTAGATGTTTTCAACTCCATCCATAGTAAAATTCAATTCACCGTAGCTGAAGAAATGAACAGTGTTTTACCGTTCTTGGATGTGAAGCTTATCCATGGAAAAAATCATAACATCGAATTTGATTGGTATGCAAAACCGACGTTATCTGGCAGAATATTAAATTTCTACTCTAACCACCCATTGACCATAATGGCCATTCCAAATGAATGTAATGTAAGGAACGAAAATTTCTTCTGAGCCACCCAAGGGTCCAATTTTTGTGTTCTATGAAAAAATTGTTCAAAACTGTAATATCTAATTTTGTGCCGAACGAATGATCTCGTTATTTCCTACGGTTAAGGCAATATTTCCGTTCCTTACATTACAGGCGTCGCGGTTTGCATAGAATGGGCCATAAGCTTAAAGTTATGGACAATTTAATAAAACGACTAATGGAGTTAAGCTCAAAGAAATTCCATTGGAAGAATACCAACCTGGCCAAAAGGCTTCTTATGGACAATGGTTACCCGACTCACCTGATAAACAAAAGGTTGAAAAGGTTCCGCAATTTAAAAAACAGACCAGCTTCTCCTAATAATAGCGTCAACGTAAATCGAATTGCAACATCAAATAGCCTGACTTCCCAAAATAACAACATCCCACCGACGAAAATTAATTACAAAGAGATACAATACAGTGAATCATGCTCTCAGAACATCGGGAAACTTCTGTGTAGAGGAATTGATAACGTAAAATTGGGATATAACCCGATGGTCAAGAATCGAACCATTTTCTCCAGGCTAAAGCAGAAAACTCCGGTGAGTGTGAGATGTATGATGTTGTATATAATATTCCATGTTTGGGTGATGGCAGAAGAGCAAAATGTGATTTGATTTACGTGGGTAATACGGGAAGAAAAATAAAAACCAGAAAGGAAGAACATGTGACGGATATCAAAGTTTTTAACCAAACTGACGACTTAGAAGGCACAACGGCGGTAGTCCATCATTATTACGAAGCGGGCCATGTACCTAATATCGACAAGATCTCTGTCTTGGAGGTAGAGCACAGCTACGCAAAAAGAAAAGTTCTCGAGTCTTTACATATCCTAAATAGTTCCACTATGAACTTTAGAAAAGACACACAGAACATAAGCTCTGTGTATAAAAGCTTAATAAAAGAAGTAAAAGCTCCATCCAGATGAGTTGTGATCATTCAGTGATAGTGTTACTAATCAATCCAAATTTTTATTAAGCTCAATTATTGTCAAACGGTTTGTTGTTTGTACAGATATTCTGAAGATGCATCAATAAAGATGCGAAACGTCAATAAAGAAATTATTTAATTTATTATGTTTGGACCGAAAAATCGAGAAAAATCATATCAAATAAAAATTATTCCGCTGGTGGGTCCGGCATAACATTTAAATTTATCATAATTCTATGTTTATTGGATTCTATGATTAGTATAAATACTCTCAAATTTTAGTAAATAAATCAGAACATTTCCAACCTCGAATTAGGTAACATAAAATGTTTTCAATTGTAGATTAGAAATACAATAACTAGAAATTGATGACCCCGACGTGAACTCGAGTTTGAGCGGGATTTGAGGTTTTTTGTTTCCTGGCTGTGAAGCTTAGCAATTGTTTGAAAAAATATTTGTTTGAGCAAAAGCCATAAACTTTTGGAACTCAAAAATATTTTTTTATTTGTTAGACTTAGCGTGTTGCTAGTCGTGGGTCACCAATTTGTAGTTATTGTATTTCTAATCTACAAGTGAAAACATTTGATGTTACCTCATTCGAGGTTGGAAATGTTCTGATTTATTTACTAAAATGTGAGAGTATTTACACTAATCATAGAATCCAAAGGATTCTATGTTTATGATAAATTTAAATGTTATTTCCTGATTGCTTGGATCTGTGTCACCACAACACAACGTAATTTTGTTTTAAAAAAAGCTGTAATTTTTTCAGTAAATTAGAACTTTGAACACAAGGTTCCAATCAAACAAGCTTCTGCGTATTATCAGAGATAGCGTCACCTCAAGCGATATCATAATTTTGGAAGCGGACTTTCGGACTGCGTCACACTCTACCTTTTAAGAGGTTTTTGTTGTGATTGTGTTCATTATAAATATCAGAGACTAGATCATTTTTTATTTACTAGTCCCGCAATTTTGTATGAGCTTTGGATTCTTCTTAGACATCCTTTCGTTACCGAAGTTTTTACTGTGTCACTGAATTTATCAAACAGCCAACGTTAGGACCGTTATTTGTTATATCCTAGCTGAGCACTCAATCGTTCGTCCTCACAACGACTGTAAGTGAATGCCATTGTACCCGGGCGTTAAGGTATGTTATGATCGAAAGTTTACTTAAATTTAATTTAATTCTGATCTCCTTAAGGTGAGACTCCTTTTCTTGGCTACATTTAGTTAGGACAAAACCGAATTTTCCATTGTTTACTCCATCGATATCCCCAGGATAAAACCGAATTTTCCATCGATAACCCGAGGCATAGTTGGCCCCATTGTTTGCACGGCCTTCCGTAACCTGGTCGAGCGCATTATATGTCAAGGTAGGTCAGAATTATTTATGTTTCCTGAAGATACAATTGCTTAGCGTCGTAACGTAGAAGATTGGGGCTAAGGATTAATTCTGTGAAGTCCTGAATTAGGTACCCAGAACCTGAGGCCTTCTTCTTTCTTCTTTTTTACTATAAAATGGAATGGCTTTGAGTTCGAAATTTAATATGTGAAGTTCACCGATTAAACTTAGAATTATAAGTTTTAATCAGGTTGAAATTTTAGGATTGGATTTTGTTGGATTGAGGCTTTCAAGTTGAAGTTTGTTAGACATTAATATTGAATTTTGATTTTATTTTGAAATAAAGTTTCATTTGCTGCAAGGGTTGTTATTTCGCAGCAATTTTTTCAATCTTCTCCCGTTTCCATCATAAGATGGCAGTTTTCCATTAAAGAATTTTCCATACGTCGTTCAAGGAAGGATATTTTCTGGCTGTATTGGGAAGGGATCTGTTGGAAACAACTGAGGATGGCTAGACCACCCTAGCCTTTGGCCGCCACTGATCCTGAGGTCAAAACAGCAATCTTTTACGAAACCCACTTAACGTGGAAGTCATGGGAATGTGACTCTGTTTTGTAAATTTTTTGTGAATGTTTTTGTTTATGAAAGCTAGTTATGCTCTGTTAATTGATGGGCTGCAGTTACATGGATTTATCACCCCTAGTATTGCTTACGCTAGGTAAGCATCAGTTGACCGATTGACGTGTCAGTGGTAAATAGTGGTAAATTAAATTAGTCACAAGCCTAGTGCCGTCTATGATGTACTAGGTGCGGAAACGAGTAGGGCTTAGAATGCCGTTGTGTTACCGTCAGACCTTTTTCGGACCACATTCTTCCGAACCACGCCTAACGGTAGCTAGCATTTTACCATTAGGATTTCTTCTGGTGCTAATTATATCTCCACATAAAGTTGGACTCAGATATTTGTACACAGAATTCATCGGATATGGGGGACGTCATATTTGTCATTCTTCTATGTACGATTCGTTGCGGGCACTAAATTCACAACTACCCATATTATATATTATGAAGCCTGGATGTGCCTGGGAACGTTACTTTTATGCCATACATTGAAGAAATACAATCGCACATATATAACCACAAATTTAGAATGTAGAGCAGTCATTAGAGAGTCTAAGCTCAAGAACACACCTTTACAGAAATTGGTTGAGGGGTTGAGGAGGTGCAATAATGTTGATGAGATCAATGAACGCTCTCGTATATAAGTTTGAGAAAACCTTTGATGTATTTATCACGTATAGAAGGAATCACAGACCTTAGATTGTAACATTGTTTTTATTTAAAATATTTCTTTTCGATTACTCGTTCATTGCGTTAAATAAATTTAAGAGGAAAAATATATTCAAATTGAAAGTAGACGAAAATAGTAAAGTAATTGAAAATCCCACTACAGTCGATGTCTTTTTTATAGTTTTTCTTAGACTTATCCATGAACTACACAATTTATTACTGAGGATTCATTTGACCTAAAGCGAATTTTTCTTGCACACTGAAAAATATTGGATTCAATTTCATTGACAAAATTAATAAAAGCTAATTAATTTGTTGACTTGGGTGCTTAACATTTAACACACATTTTATTTGTAAATTGAAGAAGACATGCAGTCTTTGTCTTTGATACATTTTTGGACGATGTGTTTATCTTTCAAGCATATGAAATGATCAATAGCACAATTAGTGTTTACGTTTTCTTTCTTTGTCGATATCATCAAAAAGCAAACATCACAGAAATATTTAACGTCTTTTTATTTATATGCTTCGAGTATTTAATTAACATCAAATATTTGTAAAATAAAATTTTGATTGATATGCTCAAAATATTTTGGTCCATGGTCAACATGATGTAGGCAGCGGACTTTAATGCTATTTGATAAATTATCATCGAATCAAGAAGCCATAAACATTATTAGCCGTTAATGTCATTGCGGTCATTTGCTTGTTTTACAATAAAAAGAAGATACAACAACGTCTTTCGCAATTGTTGAACACATTCATACAGGACGACATGTCAAAAAGGTAGAATTTTCAATTTTTATGCCCGTACGAAGTTTACCACAACGTACAATTTGGACTTGCACTCCAGAGTAACTCTTATAAGGGGAGCATTGATTGTATAGACTGTGACTCGGCCCAAAGATATTTTTAGGCCCGAAGTATGTGTTTTTGTCTGTCCTTTAACACGATAACTCGATTAAATCTCAACTGATCTTCAAAAAAAAATCCCTGAGTAATATGCTACGCCGGGCCCGCACAACTCCCAATAAAATCTACGTGTACATCGCAAGGATTCCGAATGAGCAGTTCGGGGCGGACATGACGGCTCGAGACATGAGCGAACGTTTCTTATGTTCTCAATAGCCTACAAAATTTAGTTTTCGATCATTCGAATCGATAACAATGCATCAGTGCGTAAATTTCGACACAAAAAAATTTGGATTTTCTAAGAAGTCGATTTCTCGGATCTTGAGAAGCAGATTCGTATGATCGATGCCTACAATTTTGAAGATTATTGCGACCATGAAGCTCATGTCTCGAGCCGGGTATAACTGATGCCGATAAAATGCTCAGTTGTCATGTCTGGTCTAGGACTTTTTTGACACTAGATTGCCGTTGATCGATCGTATCGAAAGTATAAAAAAGTCCAAGAAAAGAGAGTTGCGCACATGTTTTTATCCAAATTGAAAGCCATTAAGTTGATTGAAATGAAGGTTAGGGAACAACGCCCTTCAGCTTTATTTATTTTTTCCATATCGGAAGAGACTTTTTGTCAGACAAAGATGCTTTCTACTCTGGAATTCAGGGAAGCTTAAATTCTATAAAACGTAAAAGTTAGATCTCAGAGTTGTGAGATGTACTAAAGCGCAAAAAAATCAAAATTTTTCCCAATTAACACGAGAAAGAGAATGTGCAATCCGGAAATGCTTAAAGAATACCAATGTCTGGATTCTGGATGCGAAAAAAAGTTTTTTGAAATTCTGAAAAGATCAACTCGTAAAAAAACTTGATTGTTGAGAAAGAACAAAACTAAAGAATTTTACAAATGAGTTAAAAATCCGAAAAGATTTTCTCAATAGAAGCGCCGTTAAATTTAAATTCAAGGGTCGCTGTCGGTTAGTCAGTCTGTCAAATGTTTCGTTTTCAACAAGGGAGGTACTGATAGATTCTCATTATAAAACAACCGAATGTACCTTCATTCGTTTTAAGATGTATGTGGTAATGGTTCAATAGAGTTCATAATAAAAATGTCTTCAACCTTTGGCTCGGTTGCGTGGTGCGGCTACATACAACTCGTCTCGCGTATAACCGACATAACCACATTCGATTTCAATAAATTTATTTTCGAAGTAATAAAGTCATCCTCCCGTCACATAAATTAAAATTTCTGTTTGCATAATAATAGTCGTCAACAATAAATACTTTAACAATTGAATAATATATTTTGCTTGAAGGCTTGGAAGTACAAAAACGAAATAAAGCCATGAACATCCATATGCGTTTAACCTAAAACTAAAAGATTTTGTTGCCTACTTGCGAAAAAACGTCTCATTATCTTCCCAAAAATTGCTTCATGTACTGATACTAGAGAAGATAAAAAGTTGAAAAATGTATCTTCCATCTCGTTAAACTTGCACCATCGATATCAACTTAATGTGTTTGATCTTAATGGGTAAGCACAGAAGAAAAGAGTGGCACATCCAAGACGTACGCATGTAATTTTTTCATTACCAACAATAGATCAGCCCACACGTAATCAATTTCGGGTTCGGATTAACAAATTCGATTCATGTAGGTAATTATCAAAAAAAAGAAGAAAAATACAATCACAAAATTTGCTTAAAATGTCGTCATAGACGATTCTCTTCATGTTATGCATGTAAACTTGATTAATATCATCAATTCGTCTTATATTTTCACCACGAAAACAATTTAAGTGGTCGTTTTCGTGTCTTCTTTTACGTTTGCTTGATAAATGGTGAACATAGTTTAAACGATGCAGGTAAGGCTGGTCGTCTTCTGCGAAATAAAAAATGTGGAACACTTAGGTAAGTGTCGATACCTGATGCGAATGTTTCAATTGTTAGTCCATGAAACAGTGTGAGGAAGACATTGCACACGGATTCAAGGAGACTATGAATGATATCCTTACTAACCTCAAACACCCAAGACAGGATCGCTTTCAGAGCATGTCGCGCAAAGTTGGAATACACAGAATAAATAATTATTCGGCGGTACTTTACTGCCATCAAGACAAAAAGAAGTTAATTCGATTTTTGTTCATAAGTCGACAAACAGGATGCAGATGCGAAAATAAGAAAAATGAGGCGAACGAATCCAACTGATTGTCCCATTTTTTTTGTTTCAAAGCGTTTCGGTCAAAGCCTTTCCTTCTTGTAAAGTCTATATTTCTATTTCCGTCTACTTTCTACAAACGCTCCCCTCGAATGCAAACATGGAAGCTTCCTTCAAATTTCGAAGCTGCTTATAGCTGGAAATAATAGTTTGAATAGTACGTATACCTGTTTTGAATGCGCTAAACAGATACGCATATAACTTTACGTGTAGAATGACCAAAAAGCGAGAAGAACTCTAAAATTTTAATCATTTTCGTCGCTAATGCATGTAATTATATGGCCCAGTGCACGCAACTGATCACTTTAAATGGTGACAATGAGACTTTCGCAATAAGGTTGTAAGCCACATACATTTGCTATCTCATCTTTAAATTTGACGTTCGAGCGAAAGAACGTGACAGCAAATTTAGTGGGCAATAATCATGCAAAAGTGCGTCGTAATATTCTCTTAACTGAAAAGTCACAAAAAATTGAACGAATCGATTTTCATTTTTAATGTAAAAGAAAGATGAAGCTCTAGTACTCATCTCGAAAATAAAGCTTTAGATACAAAGTAGTAATTTTTGATACAAGTTACATATGAAAGTAGTTGAACGCACTAGATGTGAGATTGCCGACACTAGCCGTGTGTGTTAATAACCAGCATAATAGCGCGTATCAAACACCTTTTTTGAAATTCACCGACAAAAGGCGACCTTTTCCCTGAGTGTCCAATATATAAAGAAATTCGTCAAAACTGGAGCGGGATTCTTCAATTTTCAAAATGTCAAATTTTTCTTATACATTTCCAGTAATCGCCCATTACTATAGAGTAATAACAGCGAATTTTCAGAACTTATGTCAAAATGTTTCTAGATTTACTAGGTACTAGATTTACGAACATGGAGATAACCGTTTTTCCACTGTCGACATGTCGCGACATATGGAAATAATGTGTTAATTTTTGTTATATCGCTTATAAGTTTCTGATTTACAAAGGAAAAAATAACAGCCTCTGCGATTTTTCGGTCTTTTATTTGGAATCAAAATATAAAAAACTATTGAATTATCAAAAAAAATTGGACTAGAAATTAATCCTGCTAAATGTGAAATTTTCTTTTGTTCCGGAGAAGTTGATGAGGAAGTTGTTAGAAAATTTCAATCAGTGGCACCCGGAATTCGTGTGACATCTAAAGAAGATTTAAATCTTTTGGGAGCTCCAATTCTTGATGAAGGTTTCAAAAATATGTCAATTGCCATTTTGAATCGGACGCAAATTATGTTTGATCGTTTAAAAAATTTAAATGCACACACAGCTTACGTTCTGCTAAAACACTGCTTCGCAATACCGAAATTAACATATTTCATGCGCACATCACCAACTTGGAAATTCAAAAATTTTCTATCAGCTATGGATAATGGTCTTCGACAATCACTAGAATCAATACTAAACGTGAGCCTCAATGAAACACAATGGTTGCAAGCATCATTGCCAGTTAAACTTGGTGGCCTTGGTATTCGACGATTTGAAGATATTTCACTACCTGCTTTCTTAAGCTCAGTAAATGGAGTAAGCGTTCTCATCTCTCATATTCTACATAGTCCAGATGAAACAAATACTTCAATTGCTAATGATGCTTTATTGGAGTGGAATTCTTTCAATAGCAACATTCCCGAAGAGAAGCGAAGTCAACAGAAATGGGATTTGATTAATACAAAACGTCTAATTATCGAAAATTTAAATTTCAACCTACCACTAGACCTGGCTCGATTTAATTCATTACAACACAAAGAATCGGGTGCATGGCTGAATGCGTACCCATCTCCGAACATAGGAACGTTTATGGACAATAACACATTCCGCATCTGTGTTGCTCTTTGGTTGGGTAGCAAAGTTTGTGAAAAATATACTTGTCCGTGCGGCTCAATCGTTCACGAAAATGGGATTCATGGTCTCAGCTGTCAAAAGAGTGCCGCAAGTCGATTTTCAAGGCATACAGAAATAAATGAAACTATACACCGTTCTTTAATGTCAATCAACGTCCCCTCTAAATTAGAACCAACTGGACTTTCAAGGGATGATGGAAAAAAACCAGACGGTCTAACGTATTCCTTGGGAAAAAGGTCAATCGATGGTGTGGGACGCCACCTGTATCGATACGGTTGCAGATAGCTATTTATATCAGTCGTCAGCGAAGTCAGGTTCGGCAGCAGCATTTGCACAAAATCGGAAGCATGGGCTCTATTCGTATATCAAATCACAAAACTATAAATTTGTCGCTTTCGCAGTGGAGACTTTCGGACCGTGGTCAGAGGATTCTATATATTTGATAAATAAAATAGGAAAAAAATTGAACCAAGTCACAGGTGATCGTCGCTCAAAAAAATTCCTAATCCAGAGAATATCTTTAGCCATCCAAAGAGGAAATGCCAGTTGCATTAAAAGTATCCTTCCAACTTCGGATACGTTAAATGAGATTTTCTATTTATAAAATTCTTTATATATGTATTAATTTAAAATAAAAATAGTTAAATATTAAAAAAAAAAAAAAAATAAAAAACTAACGGATTGTTCCGTTACAAATGTCTTAGAGAAATGAAATTTACGAAAAATATACATATAGATATGTCCTCATTCCTCATATCCTCATTTTCATAAATGAATAAATAAAGAATGAAGGAGCAGGGGGGACTATTGAATCCGACGGGTCGACTGGGTCGGCACTTCCGGATCTGCTCATGATTTATGTTTTTTATTTTTTTTTTTTTATTTCTCAAGTGTTCATTCAGATTTTATCAATTGTATGTAGTCAGGGGGCTTCGGCCATTGATGATGAAAATAAATAAAATTCCTAATTTAGGAATCAAGATACATACTTATCTCACTCTTTGCACCCACATTTCGTTCGTAGTATACATGTAAGAGGCCGAAGTCAAGAAAAAATCGAAATGTAAAGCCCACTGATGAACTCGGATCATATGGTCGTTATGAAAATAATAGATGTTTCTGCTTGGAAATGCGTCATTAGCTTGTGCCAATCGACTCGGAAAATGCATTTACAGAGCATCGACATGTACAATATTGTACCTGAATGCTTCCACATATTTGTTTCGTCTCGTAGGATTATAACACTCATTTTCGGCCCATGCAGCAAACTTCCTACGAGTCAAAACAACCAATTTGGAATCACATGTGATCACGTATGTATACGTAATGTATCATTATTGCAGTCGAGGGGCTTACATTGATAATATATCCAAAAATTTGTGTGAGTAAATCTGATTTACTGACGGTCTAGATCAGTAAATCAAAGTGTTTTTGGAAAACAACATACAATCGAGTTAAAAGCGGGTACCCCCGCGATTGCAGTCGGGTACATAATATGCATATTAAATCTTATCTGTCAAATTTCGAGACCCTCGTACAATAAACAATCATATTTTATAAGAATAAGACACGCAGTTTGATATCTCGGACACTTTTGCCCACGATACGAGGTGTCAAATTACATCCCTTATATAATAATATACTCTTTCATGCCTCGCGGCAAAGAACGTTTTTTTCGCCAAGCTAATGAATACAAATCAATTTTCGTAACTTTCGGCACTGCATACTCTCCAAAAAAATACTTTCTCCTTGATAACTAAATCGTTATCATTATTTCCGAATTTCGTTAAATTGTTTTTGCTGTGCCAACGAACGGTAAGCTGTGTGACAAACTCAGTGTCAGTTAAAATGGTAGGAATAGAACACCGGTACATTGCCAACAATGCCTTCCACTGGTAGACTCGTAGACTGCTACACCGCCGTGCAAAGTATAAAAACCTTGCAAACCGGTTTAACAAAAGAATTCTTTTGCTGAAACTGGTTTGTAAGGTTTTTATACTTTGTACGGCAGCATACTCAAACTCGCTTCACTTGGACCAATTGGACCAGTTTTGAAATATCTGACAATCAGAAGAAAATATGTATGCCGATGAGTTTGCATGATTTGATGAAATTTTGTTTTCTCTCAATTCGGTTTTATTTTCTTTCCTTACAAAAGATTTAAAACTATGCACTGGCAACTCAATCACATCGCAGCAAGCAGACGTGTTAATCACTACACTATTGAGTTGTTAAGTTCAAACAGTAATAGCTTAGAATTTTTGCCATCCATTTTCATTATTTTAAAAGATTTGAAAAAACGTTGTGGCATAAAATATTTCGATGAAGACTAAGGTTATGCTCAGCAGTTCTTGGAATGATTTGCCCGTTGAACAGCTGAAACAGGTCCCTTAGGAACCATTTTTCATTAGATAGCAGGTTGGTTTGTTGGAGAGAAGGTACATTGTGTAAAGGTCGGTCAGTCCAGGTAACACGTGTTATACAAGAAGGAGTTAAGTAACGTCACGAAGTTAGCTAATCGCAGTGCCATATTTAGGTGCCATCTGATTCACGACTTGGATATTTGGTTGGATATGAAGGTTCTTACAAGCGAAAATAAATTGCAGTGAGCAATATAATAAACCATACTAATAACGAGAATGTTAGGGGACACCCACATATTACGTACGCATTGGGGGAGGGGAGGTCTAAAAGTCGTATTTGTGTACGTACGTAATAGAGTGAGGATTTAGTTGCGTGTCGAATCCCATTCATTGGTAGTTGAGGCGGAAGGTTTAGCCGAGTTTGTCTATGTTCAAAGAATGTGCAACGTCAGCTGTCAAAGATTTCGTTATGTTTTGGTTAGTAAATTATGATGATGATAACAAAATTCGAAATACTTGGTTTACCGTAGGATACATTTTGTACATTGCTATTTGAAAGAGTCAGGGATATCTCAGAACATTTATAATCTAGTATGCCTAATTTCAAGCTTGATATCACCAAAAAGAGATTACACGATAATATTAACACGTACGCGGACATATTTTTGTGTCAACTTTTGAACGTCAACTAAATCTTTTTGTACTCCTTCGTGCAGCGTTAACCTGATCTGAATTTGATTTGAAACTATTTATTGGCACTAGTTAAAATACCATTTTTGTCAAGTTATTTGTTTTTATTTTGTCAAGTTGGACATTTTCCTTTGACATCCCTTAATCCTTACAGTGGATTTAGATAGCGACGTACGTACGTTTGACAGTTGCTGAATTGCAACGCGAGATTGACAGGTTGTAATGTTCGGTTTTGAATGAATTTATTTTGCTATGACAAAATAACTTTCTGATACTAAAATTTGATGTCCATTTACGCACAATACTATTTCAAAGGTTGAAATACAATAATTACCCGAGCAATCAACACAAAAACAATGTATTCAAAAAACAAATAACTTTGCACTTCAATTTGAATTAAACAATTTAGGATTTAATTGCCACTGTTAGTCACTTCTAGCATTAATTCAACTTAATAAAGACTTTTCAAAAAATTTTTACACGAAAACGCACTGCATGTAGAAACATTACTTTCAAATAACGTCACAAACCAAAACATTAAATTTGTTTACATTTCTTGTGTGCTGAATAGCTGTATGTCAAAGATACGGAGGCTAAAATTGAAAAAATTCAATTTTGCCGACGCGAGTTTGACAGTTGTTTATGTTTTTTATGAATGAAATTAGGTGTGGTCATATCAGATAAATTTCGCATTTGGTGTTGTTGCGACGAATTTTTTGGCATACGTCGCTATCTAAATCCACAGTTATTAACCCGTTTTAAAGAGTGTAAAAAAAAAATGATTTTCCTTGTTACATGGTGTTCTGTCGGGGCGTTGTAAAAATGTCGTTACTTGACAAATATTTTCAACTTGACATTTAATTAGAACCCAATTTGGTTCATGCTTGATATGAAAATCAATGTTTAAAGTTTGAGCACATGCCAGCTTTCAATTTTCAGGTCATTTAAGCTTAGGTTTGAAGTCATTAACCTCGTGTCACGTGAAATCAGGTTCAGGCTACTCAGACGAGGCTTACTCCAGCTGATCTTATACCAAGGTTTCTTAAGCGTGAAAATTTTTTCTTCAGAATGTTGATGAGTACTGAATATTTCAAAAAAAAAAAACTGAAAACATTAACCCAAAACAGTGATGTGAATTTTTGTGCTGTATGTCAATGAAGCATTAGACACAGCTATTAACTCACCGAATGTTTGTTCATTTGTTCAAAACATTTTAGCATAACATTCCAAGCCATATATGAAACACTTGGTACACTATTAAAAGTGATTACAACAAATTCTCCTACTATATTCATTTCGATTTTTTTCTCATCTGTGGTCTTCTTGTATACCATACAATTTCTTAATGGGATAAAATCTCTTGCAAACGAATATTTTGGATGTATAAAAGCATCCTCTGGTCATACATTTAATAGCATTTGTGTAATTGAATTCAAACAGTTTGTTTCAAGAAAAAAATAAGTAAAAAGCCAAAATGGTTAAAGTTGTTGTAAGCTTTTTAGTTATCGCACTTAGCGGTATTTTAGTTATTGCTGCACCGGCACCTCAAGAGGATCCGTCACAAATACAAGTCGTCCGTTATATAAACAACAACAATGAAGTTGGAAAATACGACTACACGTAAGGATAAACATTTACTGTGCAGTTAAAAAGTGACAATAAATTAATTCGATAATTCGATTAAGTAAAGTTAGGAAAGTAATTTGAAAAATGACGAAAAGATATAGTGATATCTAAGCTAAGTGCAAGGTGAAAATGACATATAAATGTTTTACAGATTTAAAGAAGCGAATTCGTGCCAGATTGTAAGATCTGTTTTGCAAAATTGTTGCATGCCAGTTACATGAAAAAATATACATTGACCGCAATATAAATAAGAACTTTGTTCTTCTGCGCAGGTTTTTTACATCGAAAACACCTGCGCAGAAGAATAAAATTCATATTTAAATTGCTACCAATGTATTTACTTTACTTACAACATTAGATTATTCTATTTTCAAAATGTTTACTTTGACTATTTGAAAGTTACGCATACCGAAGGAACTTAAGATACTTTATCCAAATCGTCAAAACGAACAATTGGAAAGAGATGGATATGCTATTTTATCTGCCGATACATCGAGATAAACAGTTTCGCCCTAGAGTGATAAATTCGAGATTAACGTTATAGGCATATAAAGTGTGATAAATTCGCTGTCCTAAAAATACGTGCCACGCTCGGTGGTTTTTTTATCTTAAAAAATTGGAGGTCCGTTCGCAACACTGTGGTGTCAAATAATCAATTCTATGACCAATGCCCTTCTTCCATTCCAATTTTTAAATTATCAAGGTCGCGTTTATCAAAAAATCATATCTTGAAAATCCGTTATTAGTTCAACAATAACAGAATATTGTTTTTGCATTGTAGATACGAATTAAGTAATGGCCAAATTCACTCCGAAGCTGGAGCTCTGGCAGAAGTTGGTGAAGAAAAGGTTCAAGTTATTGTAGTATCTGGCAGCTACACTTTTGTTGGACCTGATGGCATAACCTACTGGGTCAACTACACAGCCGATGAAAATGGTTTTCATCCAGTTGTGGGACAAGGACCAGGGGGTATCAAAGGAGGTGATACAGCATCCCTCGACCCAAGTGTATTTAAATCATTGGTTGGTTAGTTTAAGTGAACAATTAGAAAATTTTTTGATTGACTGTAAATATGAGCGAAATACAAAGTTGGAAATTATTTTTGTAAGTCTTGTAGTTGTTGGTTTCTCTTTAAGTTGGACATTGGACTTTAATCGGACGGATCAAATGGAGCGAAGAAGTTGTACACAGCATTTGCAATTTCAATCTTCTTTACATTTGCTGTAAATATTAAAGTTTTGAACTACAGAACTTTTCAAAAAAAAACACAAAAAAAACACATTCCATAAAATTAAACATTGCAGTACCCTTCATAATTTCTTTATCAAATTAAATGAATCTAATAAAACGTCATCACTTTTAGTAAATTGTGTTCTCATTAAGTTGCATTGAATATTAACGAAAAGACAATACAGAAAATACCGCCCGAAATCCTTCTAGACTAAATATCCTGACCTAAGAATGGACCTAATGATTTGCCTCGGACCGATACTTCCACTAGCAAAACTGTTCTCTTTAATTTTCTCTACTACATAACAAAAAATTTTTTAGGGCTGCCTTGACACTGACCTAGCGCCTTACTAGAATTCTCCATCGATTCCCACAAAGTTTCCTGAGGTTTGAGTCCTGAGGTATCTTTTAATCGAAACAAACCTTGAAGAACTATTTTCGTGCTGACTTTGCCTAAATATAAGACGAAAAGTTTCACTAGACCTTCAAAAAACCGCGTTTTCGACCGCTTTGTCGACCTTAACTTCGTCATTTCTTGACCGATAATTGCCAAACTCAATCCGATAAATCACTTTTGCGATTATCTTTCAAGAAGAATTATTTCTGAGAAATTTTCTAATTTTTCCAAATTTTTTCTTGAATATTTTTTTGGAAAAATGTTTTCTCAAAAATTGTCACTGCCTCTAAAGGAATAGTTACATTAACATATTACTATGAAGTATATAACGAGATGTTTTCGCGAGAGTGTTTTGGTTCAGACTTTTTTCTTTTATAAATTCTTTATTGAAACGAAGTTTTGCAATGTTTTACATTGATTGAGACTTACGGTTAGAGTTCAGCATGTTTGCTTTTCATACTATAAACAAAATATTACTTTGCAGACATTACGTTTGACTTAAGTAACATTTGTTGTCAATTTTATATTGTTTATTACTTGACACCAACACACTCTCGCACATAATCATGCTCGGAGCCGTAGCGGAGAGCGTGACGCAGTCCCCACACCCAAAACAAAACGCCCACAAACCCAAAAACCTGAATACAAAAACCTTTGGGACAAGACACGATATATAGGCGAACTTTTGAGTTTTTTCCCCTCGCCCTCCAACAAGCCCTTACTCATCACAATCGGTTGAAAACGAGCCGAGATATCGCCAATCAAAGATGACCAATTTCCATATATTGATGGTAAAATCTGCTTTGCAAGTAATAACAATTTTATTCCTGTGTTGTGTGTCAACGATCTATGTATGTATGTCTCTATGTATCTATCTACTTTTTTTTCTCAGGGAACGTCAGTCTCGGCCCCAAATGAAAAATTTTATATGCCGCTTTTCCGGGAAAATTCTGGAAAAGCCGTGGCATGTGGAAAAGTGGTCAAAGTGGTAATGCACGGAGGTTTCGAATTTTAGCTCCGAAGTGACGATAGCTAGAGAGTTGGTTTCTTCGGGAAAGTTATAGACTTTGGTCAGGAGAATTTTTTGGGATCATTAGAAAATGGCTGCCAGCGGCCAAACTGGCGCCATCTTGAATTTTCCCAAGCAATAAATTAGGTTTTTTTTGGTTTTCGAATTTTAGCTTCGGAATGACAATACTTAGAGAGTTGGTTTCTTCAAGAAAGTTATAGAGTTTGATCAGCTGAATTTTTTGGAATTTTCATAAATCTGCCAAAGTGATGCCATCTTGGATTTTTGTTAGGTATTTATTTATTTATTTCATCAATTGCCGAAGCCCCCTGACTAATTACAAGTATTAAGTATTAACAAAAAACATAAATTATGAGTAGATCCGGAAGTGAGCTGCCGACCCGGTCGACCCGTCGGAGTCGATAGTCACCACTACTCATCGTCATTCTTTATTTATTTATAGTTATACATTTAAAAGTTTCAGTTAAGTCCAATCAAGTACCAACGCCTCGTGTAGTCAATGGTCCACCTGAAACAAAAAGGATTAGTGGAAACTAGTCGTCTAGACTAGCTGTTTATGCACAAGACTTAGAGTTTCATTTGAGAGTCGTGAGACCCGAGTTGACTAATCTTCTGATTCTTCTGATTAGAGTGAGAACCAAAGGTTCAGTATAAATGATGAGATGATATTGACATCGATTATGAAATTCTGGTCTTACCATTCAGTTTATACGTAATTTTCAACTTCTTGATAGTCATCTTGAACGATTCCCGTGGTATGTTTTGAAACCACAGTAGTGAAAAGGGGTTGAATGCCATGCACATGTTATTGATTGGCTCATAAAGACCATATTTCGTCCTTTGTTGGTCGACAACGAGAAAGTCATCACCACGAGTGCGTCTAGAATTTCGAACGACCTTGCTTTTAATTATAGGTGCGTCGATATTGCCATTCATCAATTCGGATACAAAAAGTGCGCAGGCATTGAATCTGCGTCGGGCGAATGTTTCAATGTTGATCGATTCGCATCTATCAATATACGGTGGGAGCTTGTGATTTTCGTCCCGTTTAACCGACCGCCTCAGAGCGTACATCAAAAATTTTTTCTGAATTGATTGAATTCTGTCAACAAATGTGTCTTGGTAAGGATGCCAAACAACTGAAACATATTCTAAGTAAGAACGGACATATGCAAAGTATAAACTTTTTAAAGTTTTAATATTCTTAAATTCCTTACAAGTTCTCATAAGGAAGCCAAGCATTGAGTAAGATTTTGCAATTATAAATTCAACGTGTTTACTGAATGTCAATTTTTGGTCTAAGAGGACTCCCAAATCCTTTATTACCTTAACACGGGTCAACGCAACATCATCGATATTGTAATCGAACTCAATATAAATTATGCTTCATTGGGTTTCGAATTTTTGCTCCGGAATGACAACACTTGCAGAGTTGGTTTCTACTAGACAGTTATAGAGTTTCATCAGGAGAATTTTTTGGTATCATAAGAAAATGGCTGCCAGCTGTAATAGCGGCGCCATCTTGGATTTTCGTTTATGCTTCTACGGTTTTCTAATTTTAGCTCCGGAATGACACTACTTAGAGAGATGGTTTCTTCTAGAAAGTTATAGAGTTTCATCAGGAGAATTTTTTGGTATTATTAACAAATGGCTCCACCTGTCATAGCGGCGCCATCTTGGATTTTCGTTTATGCTTCTACGGATTTCGAATTTTAGCTTCGGAAGGACGCTACTTAGAGAGACGGTTTCTTCTAGAAAGTTATAGAGTTTCATCAGGAGAATTTTTCGGGATCATAAGAAAATGGTTGCCATCTGTCATAGCGGCGCAATCTTGGATTTTCGTTTATGCTTCTACGGTTTTCGAATTTTAGCTCCGGAATGAAACTACTTAGAGAGATGGTTTCTTCTAGAAAGTTATAGAGTTTCATCAGGAGAATTTTTTGGGGTTATAAGAAAATGGCTGCCAGCTGTCATAGCGGCGCCATCTTGGATTTTCGTTTATGCTTTTTCGGTTTTCGAATTTTAGCTCCGCAATGACACTACTTAGAGAGACGGTTTCTTCTAGAAAGTTATAGAGTTTCATCAGGAGAATTTTTTGGTATCATTAGAAAATTTGACTTTTGTTTCTTATTGTGTAGATTGTTTAAGGTAAATTTAAATTTTTGCTTGTAAAAACTGAAAGTATTGAAAAATTATTCCGCTGGTGGGTCCGGCATTTGTGACGCAATTTTTTAACACAACGTAATTTTGTTTCAAAGAAAGCGCTCTAATTTTTTTTGTTTTTTTTTGGTCAGGGGAAAAAAAAATCAAAACTTACACAAGGTTCCATTCAAACAAACTTCTGCGTATTATCTGCGATAGCGTCACCTCAAGCGATATCATTAATTTTGGAAGCGGACTTACGGACTGCGTCACACTCTACCTTTAAAGAGGTTTTTGTTGTGATAGTAAAAAAACGTTTTGAAAATAAGTCAAGTTTTAATCGACTTATCGTGTTGACGGACTGACAGACAGACGGACAAAATTGTATGCAGATTTGTCTTATTTAGACCAACTAAACTAACTGCAGGGTCGAAATTCGACTCATGCGGGTCTGAATATAATTTTCTAAAGATCGCTGTCTCCTTCATTATTGTATTTGATCGAATATTTGCCTTGAAATATTTTCTATATCTACAAACCTGAATAGATATCTAGCTTATGCGAAATGAAACATATATACACTAAAATCTCCTACCATGCTGATTAACAAGTTTTGATGGTCTTCTTGTCTTAAATTCATCAACAAAGTCAATGCGAACCTTTGTATCTTTTTTTTTTTCTTCCAATATATAAACTTTGTCAACTTGTAAAAAAATCATTTCACTTAATCATTTCACTCAATCCAAAGTATTTTATTTAGTAACAATGGCTAAGATCGCGATTTGTTTTTTGGTTGTTTTGATCAGTGAAGTGCTTTCCGCACCACAAGGAGATGTACAAGTGCTAAGATATGACAACAACAATCAAGGCAGTGGAAATTACGTTTACACGTAAGTTTTTAAAAATAAATAAAATTTCTGCCCGTTTTTTATCGCTGTATGAAGTGAAGACGAAAAATTTAAATTTATCATTTTTTAGATGATACAATCTTGGAACGAAATGAAAAGTTAATAATCAAGTTAACATTTCAAAGTTCACAACAAAATTTTTTGCTTTGATTTGCAGATACGAATTGAGCAATGGACAAATTCATTCAGAAGCTGGTGGATTATCTGATGCTGACGGCGATGGCGAACCAGTTGTTGTAGTTTCCGGCGGTTACTCATATGTAGGAGACGATGGAATAACATATTGGGTGAATTATACCGCTGACGAGGATGGTTATCATCCTGTCGTCGGACAAGGACCTGGTGGCATTAAGGGAGGTGATTCAGCGTCACTTGACCCAAGTGTATTTAAATCATTGGTCGGTTAAAAATTAGAATAATTTATTGAAGAATTTGTTATTTAAATTGAGCTCTTGAAGAAAAGTGTTTTAATTGATCGAAAATATTTCCACAAAAAATCTCGCTGATCTTCAATTTACAACTAAGGTATTTATATTTAAGACACTCTACACAGCTGTTTTGCCATTGTAAACAATAGAAAAAATCTGAGAACGATGATACGAGTGAATGTTTAGATTGTCTAAAATATAAATTCCTTCGACGTAATGGTCTATGGAAAATGGTTTTCAAAATGTTCTTCATGTTGTTGTTCTTTATGAAGTTGCTAATACTAGCAGAAGTATATCAGGGAAGTGTACTAGGATCTCTATTGTACACTTAATATAGGACTGACAAGCCAGTTACGAATCATTTATTTGTTCGAATCTTCGCAGACACAGCGGTTGTGGCAGTAGATAAATTGCTTCGGAAAGACCTGAACAAAATGAGCGTGTGGACTATGGACAGAAAAATTAAGATAAGACATAACCAGAGACTCGAACGTATCTAAAGATACAAACAAGCAAACAATCCAACGTTTTCTGTTCTTTTATGACTGTAAGAATTTCAAAGATCCATGGAAATTACTCAAGGTAATGTCAAAGGCCCTACCGAAGTACGTCTCAGACCATTCAAATCTAGAAAAGCTTATATCTAAGGAGTAAGTCATTTTTCCCTAAAACCCTGAAACACGTGTTCTCTAAAATTTTATTCTCTACTTCGCCTTTGGAACCATATTTCTAACTCACATCGATTCAAAATATATGCTTCTTAGTAAATACTGTTGCAAAATTACATATTCATATTCAGGTGGAAGGTCAAAACATTGTTCCATTGCGCTGTTCAAAAATAGACCACTGACTTTACATAAATTGCGAAATATCGTAAATTCGGGCCTTGGATTTCGTTTTTAAAAATTGTGATACCATTGTATAACAATGCTTAACTCAGAACTTAACTCGATAAAAGAAAAAATATCTTTCCGCCTACAGAAATTGTTAGTTTTCCAGGTTCAGCGTAGCTTCCAAAGGTCCGAGAAATACTAATTTAGAAAGCAAACACGTCTGATAGAAACAACACTTTGATTTACAATCTTTCCAATCTCAAAAGTTTACAATTATGTCTTTCGAGAGTTATTTTTGTGGGTTTAAAACACAATGAATAAATTTCAATTCGGTGTTGCCGCTTTTGGACGAATGTATGTAAACAAATTGGCCATGTCATGTCATTTGTCAACAAAAACTCAAATCGGAAGATTCCCGTGATGATCACAAATTAAATTACATTTTTTTATTAGAAAAGTTAATTCGAAACTTCACAAAATTTTACAACTTTTCCTAAATAGATAAACGTTTCTAATAAAAACAAAATTGTCGAAAATCCACTAGAGGAAAGCGAAATAATGCTTGCAGAAGCTGGAAGTTTTAATACACTTTTAACACGATAGAAATTAGCGATTTTTTGATGGATACACTAATCTATTTATTAAAAAAAGATTCAAAACTCCACAATTAAACACAGCACAACAAATGATCAAAACGTAATAACAATTGAAATTGTTTTAACTGAAGTAAAACAATAATTTGTGAGATACTTCACTAGAAAATCTAAAATTTTAAAAAATATACTGAAGTACTGCTGCTGTCAAAGCCGTCAATCAAAACAATGGTACTGCTCAAGTCTTCATTGCGACAGGATTTTTTCTTCATTTGGAGATAATGATAAGGTAAAACATCCAACTCGTGAACGTTTGACTAGGAAATGTAAAAACAAATGCCCAGAACGTGTTTCAGAAATTTCTTTGGAAGATGTTTCTGTTTCTGGAAGGGTAATTTGTAGTATTTGCGGTTTCCTGGCTAAGAATATTCATGGGTTGAATGATCATATGAGTAAACATAGGCGTGACATTCATGTTAGTGATAATTTGCCTAATAATGAAATGTCTAATTCTGATGAGTTGACACATGATGAGACTGTATCTGAAATTTTAAATAATTTCGGATTACTGCTTAACAAGTGTCGAGTTTCAGTTCCATTGACTCGTATTATACAGAAATCCGTGAGGATTGCTGTTTGTCAGAAACTTTGTAGGGAAATTGAAGGTTTATTACAGAAAAATGATGTTAATTCTTGGATGAGATTACTTGCTTTTCCATACATCGTTTTGAATAATACATCAAAGGGGAAAGATGGTATTAATATCATTAGGTCTAATTTGAATTTCTTTAGAGATTGTAGGGACATCAATGAAGCTTTGTCCAAAGTTTTAATTGACGCAAGTATTCCATTCACATTGAATAAATCTGTCAATGGAGATGCTGTTATTATGAGAGTAGCTACGAGGAAAGTTAGTGAGGGTGACATCAAAGGTGCTGTTAGAGTTTTATGCTCTAATGAAACTGTTGCGCCTCAAACTTTGGAAAATGTTTCCAAGCTGAAGGCCAAGCACCCAGATGATGATGGCGGGGATTTTGAGAAAATAGAACTGATTAGTAGTTTGTCAGCTACTACAATTGAGGATGTTGTCAAAGCTATAAGAAGCTTTCCATTGAGTTCTTCTGGTGGTATAGGCGGTTTGCGACCTCGACATTTAAAAGATTTAACTTCTTTCTACTTTCTACTTTCCTTTGCTTCAACAAGCTTACAGGCTTTCCTCCAATCTTTACTTTCTTGATGAGCCTTTGCTTTCAAAGAGAGGGTTTCAACAGGGTGACCCACTAGGTCCTCCAGGTTTTTGTATTGGTATTATGAGAATGACACATTCTCTTTCATCTAGGTTAAATGGTTGGTATTTAGATGATGGTACTGTTGCTGATAGGCTTTCAGTAGTATTAGATGATATTAGGAAAGTGTTAGATTTTTGTGAATTATCAGGCTTGTCATTAAACAAAAAAAAATGCGAAGTTTTTTTGTTGATGCAACTGATGAAGATAAGGCCCACATGTATTCTGAGATATCAGCGTTATTGCCAGGGATTAAGAAAGTTGATGAGTCTTCTCTTGAGATATTAGGCTCACCAATCTTTGAGTCAGGTTTAGAAAGGATGTTTTCATCCAAAATTGCAACGATCAAATTAATATGTGATCGTTTACAATTAATGGATGTTCACCCCGCATTGTGTATTTTTAGGAAGTCTTTAGGTAGTTGTAGGTTCAATTATTTGCTGCGTTCTTCTAGGGCATTTCTATTACGTGATCATTTAAAAAATGTTGACGAGATTTTTCGTTCTACTATTGAAGCGATTACGAATGTTAGGATGTCAGAATTTTCTTGGGATCAGGCTACTCTTCCTTTAGCTTTTGGGGGTTTAGGCATTCGGAAGGTTGAAGATTTGGCATTGCCAGCCTATTTATCATCTGTGTATTCTTCATCTGATCTGTCAAATAAGTTGTTAGAAAAATTTAATTTGCAAATAATCGATAATTACATTTTAGAGTTAGTTGAGGAAATTCCTCAAGATTTTATTCCAGGTTATGAGAAGAGAATGGAGCAGAAAAATTGGGATCTTCCGAGGATCAACAGCAAGTTTTCTAGGATGTTTGATTCTAGTTAGCCTGTTGCTCGAGCCAGACTACTTGCGTCATCTACTAATGAATCTTCAAAGTGGCTGCAGGTGGTCCCATCGAGTAATACGGGTTTACTATTAGATAACAATTTCGCGAGAATTGCTGTTGGTCTTCGTTTAGGTTCTCAATTATGTGAAGAACATAAATGCATCTGTGGTGCTATGGTTAAAAAGGACGGCCTACATGGTTTGTCTTGCAAGAATAAATCAGGGATAATTTCTAGGCACGATGAAGTTAATAAAATTATTTCTCACGCATTGTCTTCCGCAGGATTTCCAAATATAATACAACCACCAGGAATTTCTAGGGATGATGGTAAACGACCTGATGGCATGACTCTAATTCCGTGGAGTCATGGAAAGTCTCTTCTCTGGGACGTGACTGTTCGAGACACGTTGGCTCCTTCTTATGTCAATGAATCTTCCAAGAAAGCGCGTGAAAGATTTAAGCATAATCATTATATTCGTTTAAAAGAGAATTATTTATTAACTCCTGT
>CM055405.1:5268509-5295277 GCA_029228625.1 Pseudolycoriella hygida | reverse complement strand
CTCCAAATATAAATTTTTGAGAAAATAAAAATTTCAAGGAAATCCCAAAATTACAGGAAAATATAAATTTCTAGAAAAATTTCAAATTATCAAAAAAATTAAAAATTTCAAAAGAATTAGACACTCTAAGAAAATTGGAGTTTTATAAGATATGCGAATCCCCGAAATAATCGAACTTTCTGCAAAATTAAGCTTTTGGGAAATTTACAAAATTAAACAAAAAACTACATTTGCAAGAAAATTCAAATTATTGAAGTAGTTTCTAAATCCAACATTAAATAAAAAATAATGCGAAGAAACAAATATCGATCTATTCCGTTTGCTAGCAACAGAGTCATCAAACAAATGTGCAAAAATTTTAAGTTAGAGAACGTTTGAATTTTACAAAAAAAAAATGCGCCAATTAACGAACTCAAAGAAACTGCATTATCGATATACAATTAGCAAAAGCCAAAAGCGACAACACTAAAACTGGGTGTGGGTTTTAGATCTCAAAGAATTGCAGAACCCACAAATCGCAAGTTTTGTATAATTTTTCATTTGGATCGATTGTAGAATGATCATTCTACAAAGCGGGATTAGGCGTGTGATGTTGGCCTTGACCTTGCAACATTCGAGTTTGTGGTCAGCACACGCCCAGAGCGGTATGAACGTTGAATCACTTATAGCAGAAATACCGCTGAAATTGCCGCTTAAAGTAAATATGAAGTCAAATTTTGTGTCTCCATATTAACTAGCGCTGGGTCGCCACTCGGCATGCATTGAACCTATATACTAACCAAAACCATATATTATATATTCGTTCACTGTGCCCGTTTGTTAAATGTAAGTTACCTGACTGAAGTTCTCATCTGAGTTGAGTGACTTCCTTTCACAAAATTAGTGGATGTTATTGGACTGGATGAAATTGGATTGGTGTTTGTTGCGGATCTTCATGGAGTTGATAAAAGTCGGCCTTAATCTCAGCTTCATCTTTAACTGCGTCCTGAGTTATTCATTCATATCCGACCATAAATTTTTCATTGAATCAACAAATTATGTATTGCTATCTGCCAGACGCGCTTGTAGTCTCCCCTTATCAGTTATTTAATCCGTCGTTTTCGATATTGGTAAAGTACTTTAAATGATGGAGTCTGGCCTTTAATTTCCGCTGCTAACAATTAAGCAGGCCCGTATAACTGAATCTGTTTAACAGTATGGTAAGATGAACCAACTACCGGCAATGAGGGAGATGAATCCACTGCCTGAGCGTTCGGTTGATGTAAAATAATCATCAAGGGCAAAACAAAAGGGACAAATTGTCTAAGCATATCGAGTCGTTTATACTTATAATAAAGGTGAATTCCACTATTCTATATTATTCTATTTTTGTGTTATGTTGAACTGCTAATGTCACATCAAACTGATAATTCAACAGAAATCAAATCTCACAATTTCATTTTCGACAAAATTTTTTTTCTGACTTAAGTCAACTATAGATATATCAAGTGGCGGAAACGAAATCTCCATACATTTTTTTCAAGAGACTGGTAACATTTTCACAGATAAACCATACATTTAGCGTCAAAATTTATTTTCCTCGTCGTATGTCGTATACGTTCGGAGACTGCACGATAACGTTTTGGACTCCAAGTATTTTGGAGCGTGACGAGGTAAAATTAATTTTGCCAGCAAAAATGAGGAGGTGTGGGAGGCCTGAATGGCAAAGCGGTACACATCGTCCGTAAGTCCGCTTCCTAAATGATTGATTTCGTTTGAAGTGACACTTTCGCTGATAAAACGTAAAAAATTTGTTTGCATGGAATGTTAGTTTGTGTTCCAAGTTTTATTCCTTCTAAAAAAATTGCCCCACTTTTTAAAAAAAAAAAATACGCTGTGTTCAAAAAATTGAATAAGGTACTCGTGAGCACGACGGTCACCACTGGCTTCATTTAATTTCGGTCCAATTTTCCGCATCAAGTCGTGGGCATCGCGAGACCAAGGCCCCATTGTCTCTACGGCGAAAGCGTTGAAGATATATGTTCGATCGTCCAATTCACTCTACTTGCGATGTTTGTGTGTTGAGGCTAATTCAGCGTTTCGACCGGCTTGTGTGCATGAAATGTTCACATGACTGGGAACGAATGTGTCCCAGCAGGTTGCATCCCAAACAAGACAGCGACCGCGGAACCAGGGAACCAACGTCAACCCATTGGGAGTCTTACCATCATTATTACAAAGACCGGGATTCTCGAGGGTTGCGTTAAAATGAATTGTAGATAGCGCCTGACATATGATATTGATATTGTTAATCTACTTGTCCATTGGAAGTCTTCCGGCACTACGTTGGCAGCTTAGACCGTTTAAACACGAAAAAAATTATTATTCAAAAACGTGCCGATGTGTCGAGATGGGATGACGTTAGTCCAGGCGTTTGGTTCGCTACGCTGAAGATCCAAAAATCTGGCCGTGTTGATTTGATTTGTATGATTGAATTCGTCATTGATTATGCGATCGATATTGATGCTATCTCAAGCACACTCATGGGATAAATGAGAAATTGGTACCGCTGGGTTCAAAGTCAGCCATAATTCAGTGGCCAGTGAGTTCAAGATACCTTCCAATGTAACCTTAAGATTGTCGTCGAATAACTTTAAAATCCTGTCGAGTAACCAAAATGGTGATGCTCGAATCAAGTAGTTTAGCTTCGGCACGGCGAAACAATTCTTTACGAGGAAAAATGCTGAATGCGCTGGTAAGTTCAGCATCCGATCGAACATGCGAAAAACGTCGTTAAAAACTTTTGAAGCGAAGTTTTCGAGGCCGGAAACGAGTATTGGGGTTCCCAAAAGATTGAAGTCATGGTCGTTGACTACACGAATTCCCGGCGCTAAGTCGTTGAATTTGTGTACAATTTCCATGTCGATGTTACCAGAAGAAAAATGAAGTTCGCACTTGGACGGGTTGATTTCTAGGCCGATGTCTTTGGACAAACGAATCAACTCAGTTCGATTATATTTACATAGTTTGTTGTTATATTAGATGCAATCTGCCGGGAGGATGGCCTAGCCAACCGATTCGGCAACCGGTAATCGATGTCCATTACAGACATCGTGACATTGAGGTTGTCATCTGTTCACATTTTTCATTCGTTCGTCACAATTGCAGGTTGTATGCACCATCTATGTACAGATTATTATTGACAGGTTCCATTAGCTGGAGAGGTCGAAATTGTGCACGTTGACGCGCTTTTTTGGTTGAAAAGTTGTTGTCCACGGTGCAAGTTTCCCCATTGTGCAATAGGTGGCAGTCGTGTTTCTTAAAGTACACATACCAATGAGTGACGTCACATATTTGTGTAACTGGCTAAATCCATCGGAACGTCACCTGGGTAACGAATATCATCTCTTTCACTCTTCCAATGTGATTCATATTCACCTGAGACAAAACACATTCGTTCCCCAGGTGATATGGTAGCGACAATGTATGGGCTACAGATGGAATTAGCCAACACATTTTTGCGTTCCAGGCATCGAATACCGGAACTACCCAATTTATGAAGCTTGGGTGAACAACTTAGGGACGTTTTACAATTTATAATTTCTAAGGGAAAAATTCCCCGTTCCGGGGATCGAGACCGGGTCATCTCGGTGGAAGTCCAGTGCGTTCACCACTGACCCACCCGTGCAATTATATGGTGCAATTATTTTTAGAAGAATAAAAAATCCACCGCTACTGCATAACTATCGGATACCGGGGTACTATTCGCATACCGGCGAAATAGGGTCGTTTGTTATAGAATATGGATGTCGTAGAATCTCGCGTCCGTCTTTAAGCTCTACTTGAGTAAATCTGAATAGATTTTGAAGATCTTTTTTATCTTTACATATGATCGTGCTTATACCAGGTTCTAAGTTGGGCATAACAATTGGTACAATATGCCAACAAGGTAAGCAGGGAGTAAATGTCATGTGATGTGAATGAAAATCTCCTTTTAAATGGATTTAAAGGTCATCATAGTGATGGGAATCAAATTTGTATGAAATGTGACCATTGAATTAGGAGATGAGGAACGCCGATGAACTTAAAGAATCGTACGGGTCTGCGTATACAATTAATGAAAGACATAAAATGTTTTTGGTTTTGCCTATAGAAACCTTCCGTAACGGTTTTGTTTGTATAAAACGGATTGATACGAATTCGTATTTAATTTTGTCATAGAAAAAAAGTGGAAAATGCACGCCTTGAAAACATCGGCCAGATGATGATCTCGGACTTAAAAGAAAACAAATTAACATATTTTTTCTCGTCTAAGACGTGACAACCATAAATCTCTGTTTGAGCAAAAAACAGCATTTTTAATGAACTTTATAAATTTTTTGAGTAAACTAGACCTTTATGTCTTACCCAATCACGATATAAAAGCGACTTAAGTTGATCGATTTGCTATCACTTCTTTTGTCCACATCATACAGTTCAGAAATTAGACTAACATCATGGTTCACATTAAATTTTATTTGTTAATTGTATTCGGTGGTACTGTGATTTCGGCACCACAAGGAGATGTCCAAGTTATACGATACGATAATAGTAATCAGGGCAGTGGAAATTATGTTTACACGTACGTACGAACAATGCAGTTAGAGCTAATGAGTTTTCATTTAGTTAAATTTTTTTGACCGCAGATACGAGCTGAGCAATGGACAAATTCATTCAGAAGCTGGTGGATTGTCTGATGCTGACGGCGATGGCGAACCAGTTGTTGTAGTCTCCGGCGGTTACTCATATGTAGGAGACGATGGAATTACGTATTGGGTGAACTATACAGCTGATGAGGATGGTTTTCATCCTGTCGTAGGTCAAGGACCTGGTGGTATTAAAGGAGGAGATTCAGCGTCGCTAGACCCAAGTGTATTTAAATCATTGGTCGGTTAAAAAAAAGAGTTCAAACCTTTAAAATTTGTGAGTGAAATGCGAGGTGAAATGTGTAACTTATAATGTAAGTGAATTCAAGTGATAATTACAATTATGAATGAAGAAAGCATGAATTGTTGTTCAAGAATTCAATCAATTTTTCTTAAAATAAAATGTTTTCCTGTATCGTATGGTTTCGTATGTCTCTCTTCACAAAAGCGGAAACTTACTGGCACACACATTGACCGATGCGTTAGTATGCGGAAGTCGGATCGATTTAATTGATATCGATAAAACTTGTTTGGATTTGTTGGGGTGTGGTAACCTAACCCCAGAAGACTAACCTAATAATCACCCGTACGACATTCTTTTTAGATAATTTTGAAATTCTTAAGTTTTTCAATTCTGATGAATCTTAGGACAACATTCAACAAAATTAGCTTAGAAGTACCTTGGTTGAAATGTCTGCAAGGACGGTTCATAGATACATAATTATTTTGGGTGACGCTTAAAAGTTCGATACACAAATAGTTATTTGGATCACAAGGGACGAAAAGTAAAAATCTCAACCGTGTGCGAGAGTTGCCCGCGTTGGGCTGCAATCGCACAGGTTGAAATTTTTACGTCGTCCCTTGTGATTCACGTAATTTTTCATTTACTACTATACGAATATTGTCTTTTTTGCTTCCCAAAAACTAGAAAAACAAAAGCAAATTTAAATGTGAAAACATTTCAACCGTTATAAATATCAGTTTCTAATAGAGGTCTTAGTCAGCATCATAATCATCAAACTTTATAGACCATTAGTACCTTTCGGTGTGAGGTCTTTCTGTAGAAACCCCAGAATGGTGAGCTATCGTTCTCTATGCCTGTCCATCGCCCGCCATCGTACGATGCAACTCATTACATATTGCTTTGAATTGCTATTGCTATTTGAATTATTTTGTCATTGACATGACGCTCAGACATTAACACGTCTAGAACAGTTGTGTTATGGAAATAATTAGAAGAGATCAACATTTCGGCATCTAGTGCCAATATTCAGTCAGGTCATGCAACTTTACATATGCTGATGGTGATGGTCGTGATAGACAAAGTGTCGACGCATCTATTTGTCTCGGTTAGAGAGGTATTGATTGTACTATCGAACTGTCGCCGAAATGATTACTGTTGCCAAAATGTTGATCTCTTCTAATGAACTCCATAACGCAACTGTTCTAGATGCGTTAATGTCTATGCATCATGTCTATGACAAAATAATTCAAATAAGAGTTTATACGTTCATAGTAAAAGTAATATGTAATGAATTGCATCGAACGATTGATTCCAAGTTTGTGGGCTTTAATCCGTAGAGATTTGCAAAGTATCGAATGACTTTCCACAGTTGGGTTTACTCAACAAAAAATCCTCTGAATTGCCAAGGAGATGGTTTGTTCGCTCATCGAAAGTCCCCTAACTTCTACATCTAATTTAATTGAATCTATGAACCTTCTCCTTGGTCTACCACTTAGCCTAACACTCGGGACCTGTACCTCCAAATGCTTTTCGGTAGCCTATTATTACCCATTCTAAAAAATCATATCGTTTCGATATGCTAGAGAATTATCATTTTGGAATAAATTCAATTGAAAGTGTACTTGGGCGATTCCATTGGTAGGTTGCGAGGGAACCATGTGTTCTTGCTAAACCGTGCACATACGATATTTGTGTTGTATGAAGAGAATTCCTCTATAGGTTCAATGTACAACTCCTTCATGCGAAAGAAGTCCAACCTTTGCAGAAGACGGTTCCCTCGTAACACATTTTCCAACTTTTCAATGGAATGGCCCACTTTGAAATAGCCCTTTCTAACTGAAACTCACATCCATATTTCGTAAATAATCTAAGCAGCGGCACATACGCTTCGATCAAAGTTAGCTCAAATTAAATTGAATTTAGAGAACCGAAAAATAGTTATTTATTTATGCGAAATGGAGTTGTTTTTGTCACTAGATGTGAAGTTATCAAACGAGCGAAGCCACAGAGGATAGCCACATCGTGTGACAAAAACAACCAATTTCGCAACGTGTTTCATACAACACTTTATGCAACAACTTGCGAAACGTGAACTTTTGAATGAGTGATAAAATGTTACTTTTTATCACTAGTGACAAAAAGTTACTTTTTATCAAGCAACTTTTTGTCACTAGTGATAAAAAGTAACTTTTTGTCACTAGTGACAAAAAGTAACTTCTTATCATCCAAATGAGTGCTAAAAAGTTACTTTTTGTCACTAGTGATAAAAAGTAAAACCGGTTATAAAACGACCTCTCTAACGTCACCGAAACGATGCATGAAAAAGTTCACTTTTCACAACGGCGTTGCATAAAAGTATTTTCGGTTCTCTGTTATTTTCGGCTCCCATTTAGAGAACCGAAAATATTTTCGGTTCCCTTACCAATCAAGAGTTGAATTTTTTCATTTTCGATTGTCATTTGGGAAGCGAAAATGACAATATTCGTAGTTGGTGTAATGAAAATAAAATTTTTTACATGCGACGGGGCCGAAAATGAGGGCATTTTTTGAATTTTTTTGGGATTTCGCCCCTTTGCATGTAAAGTTGTATGTGTACCTGTTTTGGACGATTGTTTTTAGGCACACTCGCGAAATTGCCTAAAATCAATCGTCCAAAACAGGTACACAAATAACTATTAAAAAGACTGTGGCAAACTTATTTCATACAAAAAATTGTAAATAGGTTCGCATTCGATTAAATAAGTGCGTCACGATTGCAGGACCCACCAAAGATACGCCTTCAGATTTCATTCGCAAAAAAGTTTAACTATTCGTACTTCTAGTCAAATTTTTGTGGTGTAAAAGCTGAAAGAACAGAAAAACACTGAGGGGTCCGAAATTCATGAACAATTTTTTAATCGAATGTTCAAATAAGTTTTTGTAACTACCGTTAACTTTTTTATAAATTTTTTGTGTATTCAAGCTTTAAGGGGACATCCATAAAGAATACATTTGACGAAAGCGTACATTCCATACATTTCATTACTTTACTCCATACATTTCATTACTTTACTCCATACATTTCATTACTTTACTCCATACATTTTTGTGTTCATACTTTATGGATGCCCCTAACCCTAAGCGTCACCTCAATTGATATCAGTAAATTTTTAAGAAGGGACAAGGACTTGCGATTCACATTTTCCTTTTGAAAACGGTTTTTGATGTGATATTAGTAGTTTTGGAAGTAGAAACATTTTTTTGAGAAAATATCAATAATCGATTAACTTTCTCTATAACATATAAAAAAATTTTTTTTGAGCCACCACCGCTGTCAAACTGAGCCGTGGCGGCGCCTACTTACATGGTTGAAACTTCCTCCAAATCAGGGGCACCGGAAACGGTCTTGCCTCGAGGCTCGGCAACACTACGATTAAATTTGTCGAGGCTGAGCAACACTACGACTCGTCGGTGCAACGACAAACATTTTTTTCTCAATATTTAACAAGTCTATGTAAAATACACACTATTGCCCCTTCTGAATCAGAAGTTCTGATGTAATGAAAAATGTTGAAAATCTTTTTTTATCTGATTGGAATATTGTGTTTTGGCATACAGTCCGGTAAATAACGTCATCTCTCCTAAGAAGTTTAAAAGATATCATTAAAGGAGTCGAAGTTTCCGTACTAAATTTCTTTCGTGGACCTCATACCTCAGAAAATACTGAACGAAGTACTTCTCATCCTTGAGTTCTAACAATCGGAGTAAAATGTGCCTTAAGGGATTAAATTCTAGGAATTAACCTTTAGAGACATCAATCTCTATCTAAGTCTCAAAGAGAGATCAAAAAACAGAGGGAAGTACTTCTCTTCCCAGAGTTCTAGCACTGGGACCTTGTGGAGATATGGAATTCTAGGAACTGACCTCTACGGACCTTTCACCTTTCCTCTGGTGAAAATGGGGGAAATCGTTTGAAACGCACATTAATTCTCACATTTTTGAAAGAAAAAATTGAATAGAAAATGTGAAATTACTAATCACAGGGCTGTGGCTCCTGACCCTTTGATATATCAGAGCTCGGTCAGCTATCTTTGATATCGTATACGAATACCTTTCCAAAACGTCCTGGATATCCTGGACCTTGCAAAAAAGTTGTTCCATGGATTATAGGTATTGAATCAAAGTTTCCGAAACCGTCGAGATCATCAAAAGATATTCAGATTTGACGGAGATATTTGAGTTTGAAGTTTTACATAAGACAGGTTTTAACCGGCTATTACCGGTAGATGAGGTCCAAGAAAAAAAAATTAGTTAGGAAGCTTCGTCTCCACAAGTCGAAATTCATCTAAACTCTCTAGCGAGCGAGACGACTTTTTTTGACATAGTGCCCTGTACTCATATCACTATTTTGAAATAAATCACGCAATTTCGTGTCCGCATAAATCTTTCAAATTTTCCATTAACAAAATTCCAATTCCCGGGTACACAGCCCGCACGGTTCCAATTTCAGGTTATACTAAAGTAGACATAATCTTCTTGTAGAATCCTTTTACATGTAGACATGATGATGCTGATACTAAAAATCATTGTACCTGTAAGCTTTAGTTTCGTATGACCTAGAATTTACTCGTCCCGAGATATATTCGGGCAACACTACGAAAAAATATAAAGCGGCGCCCCTGCTCCAAATATATCAAAAGTTTTTTTTGAGTTTTAAGTCACTCTAAATCTCAAGTATGCGTTGCATAAACAGTTTTTATGCAACACCGTTGTGAAAAGTGAACTTTTTCATGCATCGTTTCGGTGACGTTAGAGAGGTCGTTTTATAACTAGTTTTACTTTTTATCACTAGTGATAAAAAGTAACTTTTTTGGGTGATAAAAAGTTACTTTTTGTCACTAGTGATAAAAAGTTACATTTTGTCACTAGTGATAAAAAGTAACTTTTTATCACCCATTTGGGTGTTCATTCAAAGTTCATTCAAAAGTTCACGTTTCACAAGTTGTTGCATAAAAATTTTTTTAAAAAACTTTTTATCACCCATTTGGGTGTTCATTCAAAGTTCATTCAAAAGTTCACGTTTCACGAAAAGGCTGCGACTTTAAAACGATACAGATATAGAGAAATCATAGAAGCCGAAAATCTCATTTTCGTTCCGTTCGCAATCGAATCATTGGGCCCAATTTGCTCCGAAGGGAAAAAGTTTTTGGACGACGTTGGAAAAAAAATATGTGAAATTTCAGGTGAAATCAGGGCCACAGAATATCTTTATCAACGTGTGAGCATTGCTCTACAGAATTTCAATGCTAGCTGTGTTTTGGGTACGTTTCCCGATACAGTTGGTTTAGAAGGGATTTTTCTATTATAATGTTTCAATTGATGTCACATAATGGTTCAATAAAAATTAGTATTTAAAAAAAAAAGTTGCATAAAGTCTTGTATGAAACACGTTGCGAAATTGGTTGTTTTTGTCACACGATGTGGTTATCCAACTCGCTTCGCTCGTTTGATAACTTCACATCTAGTGACAAAAACAACTCCATTTCGCAACTAGTTGCATAAATGACTATTCTGCAACCGCGGATTGAAATACGACACATTTCGATGTCGATTACTAGATGGAAAGTTTCAAAATTTCAAAACAAGTTAGGAAATGAAATTTTTATGAGTTATTTCCACACTCATTTGCTCATTTCAGTTAGGAAATGAAATTCGTATGAGTTATTTCCACACTGATTCAGAATTATTCAAAAGCAATGCAAATGTGATGTTAACAGTGATTTCTTGAATGAAAATCGTAATTTTTGTTGTTTGTTTATTTCAAACCCCGGTTTTGCAGAAAGCACTGTGTGCAACACGTATTGGAATGTTTTTTTTTTCAGCACACGTCCTTAATTTAGGTATATAGGACTCATATCATGGGTGCGCGGTAGCGATGCGCCCGTGACGCAAGTCCCCATACGAACAAAAAAATTCGGATTTTTTTTTTGTAGACTTCGGAACCATATATACAGCTAGGTTTTGACTCCCCCCCCCCCCCCCTTGCGACGTATCCCTCGGAAAATATTTTTCCTGGATTCTACGGAAAATTCTAGGGCAATGTGTCTTTTCACTCATTAAAATCGGTTCGGTGGATCCGAAGATACGACCTTTAGAAAATGATCATTTCCTATACAAAAAGTGCTGTTTCATAGAAGCCAAAGTTAATGCAGTTAGTTAGTTAGTTAGTTCCAGAGCCATTTGTATGAAAACCGACTTTTTTGGCTCGTGCTCGAAAACGGCACGATAACTTTTCTTGAAATTTTGCAGGGACCTTCGGGTGGGCATTCTACGCCAAAAGGGGGGGGGGGTACCGGCCTCCTTTGGGCACCAGAGCTCAGATAAGTGCCATAGAAGGCCCATATGTATGTGTTTGTGTGTGATAGCACATTTTGTATGAGGCAATGGTTGTGTGTTCGAGATAGAGGTTTGGTGTCAAAGGGAAAGTTGTTGGGTTGGGTGTGTAGTGTATCAGGGTGACCGCCAAAATGGCGGAAAATAGGCGGGAACTCAAAAAAAACTTTTGATATGTTGTAGAGGAAGTTGAAGGGATCATTTTCGCCCATGGAAGTAGTAGCCGCCGCGCTTCGGTTCGGCGACGGCGGCGGCTCAAAAAAAAACTTTTGGTATGTTGTACAGGAAGTTGAGGTCAATCACAACGAAAACCTTTTTTAAAAAGGAAACGTGACGCAAGTCCTCGTCCTTTCTTCCAAAACAACTGATATCACAACAAAAACCCCTTTTTAAAAGGTAAACGTGACGCAAGTCCTCGTCCCTTCTTCCAAAACAAATGATATCAATTTGGGTGACGCTTGCACCTTCGGAACGCACAAAATTCTTTTGAAATATTTTCACTTTCAATTAAAAAAATGCGTCACAAATGCCGGACCCCCCAGTGTTATAGTTTTTCTGTTCTTTCAGCTTTCACAATGCAAGAATTTGACTTTATGCATGGCGTATTTTTGTACAGGAAATCGAATTTCTGCGTATTAAAGCTGAAAGCGTAGAAAAATTATTTCATTGGCGGGTCCGGCATTTGTAATGCATTTTTTTAATCGAAAGTGAAAATATTTCGAAAGAATTTTGTGCGTTCCGAAGGTGCAAGCGTCACCCAAATTGATATCAGTTGTTTTGGAAAAAGGGACGAGGACTTGCGTCATGTTTCCCTTTTAAAAAGGGTTTTTGTTGTGATAGGACTCATGCTGAAAAAATCAATATTGCATACTAGTTGCACAATGTACTATTTATCACTATTTTTGGGTGGCGAAATGTATTTATACAATCGAGTGCGTCCATGGCCACAGACCTTGAGACATAGCCTAAAAAAGAACTTTGCATGAGTTGCACACAACGTTTTATGTAACCGAGGCGAAAATAGGGTGTTTTTCATACGATGTGATTTTCAAATTCGGTTCAAAATTAGGTATTTTTTTTAATTAAAATTTTTCTAAAATCCGTCTTTAAAAAAAATAAGTTGTTCGAGTACTTATGGCACCTTCTCGGCTGCATACCAGCGCCATCTGGTTATCATCTCTCTATCAATATGGTTATGAAGAAAATGCCATTAAACTTATTCCTTGAATAAACCGGATTCATCAATCGTTGGTATAACTGTCACAATTTTCAACAAAAAAATAAATTTCTCGCTGGAAGTGAAATCTTCCGCTAAAATGTGTGCGAAATAATGAAATACTCGAGTCGTCGTAGTAGAAATGAACTATTTTGACTAGTTTTGAGACACAAGTTTTTACAAATTTGTTAGAAATGTGGCACGAGGCTAGGAAGCAAGAGAGAAAAATTCGTGGTATGTTAGTGGATTATAGAAGACGAGCCGAAAGACGTCAGGATTTTTATGAGAAAATCGTAAGTTTGTTATTCTCCTATCATTTCATTTAACCACCTGTCGTTTGTGTAATGCTCTGAAAAGATATGAAAGCTTATTCGGATTCGTCAATAAACGTTTTCAATGGAGCACGTATTTTCAGAAAGCCGACCCGACGCAATTTATGCAAATACATGGGCGTAAATGTAAAGTTCATCTGGATCCTGTTGTCGCAGCAGCCGGCGAAAGTTCGGCCGTAATGCAAGTGATATTTATTACTTGTTTAATGTCTTACTTAGAGCATTTTTGCGCTTAATCCGTTTTAAATCTACGAAAGTATCAAATATTTTAGGATGCCATGGCAAGGCCAAATGGACAACCTAATAGATCGCTTCGATGGTCGCGCTTATCTAGACATCGATAGAATTCCTGTGGTGCCAAAAGTCAAAGAAATAGAGGAAATCACACCAGATGAAAGACATTGTAATTATGAACGATACAGAATTTTGGCGCAAAACGACTTTTTAGGTAAGCGATTGTCACTTTCACGCTAGTGTCACGCCAGCCTCATCCATCAGTCCAATTTCCCATTTGATTCAATGCCGCAAGCAATTCGGCTTACGTTAGTAATTGAAGTCATTCAATGATTGGATGCAATTGAAGAGAACAGTTTGTTATGTATCCTAGAGCTCTTCTAGGTGGTTCTACATGGGGCCTAGAGTCCAAAAGGTATCTTGATGTTGTAGGCAATTGACCAGAAAATATGTATATAGATAGGTCGGTCGGGAGCTCATTTTTGGGCCTAGCAGGTCCGAATTGACACGAATAGTACGAGTCTAACGTGATCTCTATGTTTGATTGTATGATTAAGTGACACGGTTGCACTCCGCTCAGCTTGAACACGGCCAAACGGGTGCAACTACTTTTATTGTAGTTCGCGTGACGCAACGGAGCTCTCGCACCTCTTCCCCCTGTCACGCATGAACACCGACTTACGGTTCTCTGTACTGATAAGGAAAGAAATGTTTGAAAATCATTGGTTTCCACGCTTTTTTTACAAACGGCGTATATTTCACCAGGGATTAGCGAAGAAAAGTATTTACATCAGCTGTATTTGGAGGAGCAGTTTGGCGTCAATGCCCAATTCGAAATGGATAAACCGAAAAAGAAAACGGGTGTTGGTGCTGCAATACCGTTTACGTATGAGGATACCGATACCAACGTTCCGTTTATTCAAACAATAGCTCAGGTTACCACAGCACCATGTCCAGTCGGTGACAACGAAGACTCTGATTCGGATTTAGATGTCGATGTTGCGATTGATGTTAGTAAAATCGACACAGCTCAAGCGCACGAATTGAATGCATGTGGACGTCACTACGGCATGAAGTCCAACGATTTTTATTCGTTTTTAACAAAAGATTCGGACGAAGCTGATGCGTTGAAATTAGCTAGGGAGGAAGAGCAGGAAAAAATCATGTTGAGTGGACGTAAAAGCAGAAGGGAAAGACGAGCACAGAGGGAACGCCGCTTTGCTGGTAGACCAATAAGCCCGCCGAGCTACGCAGCGAAAGAAGATGAGCCAGCGTTTAAGGAAGACGACGATAAGAACGACAGTGCAGAATCACGATCTTCGACACCAGAAAATTCAGGAAAGGTAAATTGGTAGACATCACAGCGCTGAAAGTTTTAACATTAACTTGACGCTCATTTGCAGATAACTTACATTACCTCATTTGGTGGAGAAGATGAACTTCAGCCTCATTCAAAAATATCAATTAATTTCAAAAATCAAAGAAACCAGCCATCGAGTTCACGTGGTGAATTATCTTCCTTAGGCATTTCCTATGCGGATAAAGTTAAACAAAATTTGGAAAAGTTGCAACTATTGAACAGTGCACGCAGCAGATCCGAGTCGCCGAGAAAACCATTAGCGTATCAACGACGTGACAGCAGTTACTCTTCAAGAAGTCGTTCTCGCTCACGAACGAGAAGATCTTCATATCGTAAACGAACTAGTCGCTGTCGAAATTCGTATGCGCGAAGTAGATCGACATCAAGATCAAGAAAACGATCACCAGCCCGTCGTTCTAATTACCGATCTTCATACAAACGATCACGAAATCGTCGTTCCTTGTCATCGTCATCATCAGCATCGCCGCTAGTTCGTCGCAAATCAAGAAAATCGTCTAGTTCGTCTACATCATCTACGTCGACTTCATCGAAATCGATCGCATCGGATCCATCTAAATCGCGTAGTCGAAGTCCATTAGTTCGTTCTAGATCGGAATCTGTGCCAATCAAAACCGAACCACCAACGGTCCAGCAGCCCATTCCGCCGGTTGTGGAAGAACCGCCGCAGATTGAGCCGCTAGTACCGATAAAGAAATATTATGGTCGCCGTAGGGAAGATCTTAGCTCCGATGACGAAATTAACTTGGACGAAGATCAATCAATTGAAGCATCCCAATCCAGGTACGAAAAAGTGCGCGTTTCCAATTGTGAAGTTGATTTTTATGAACATTTTTTTCAGTTCAAATTTGGCTACTGTGTCGTATACGTCGACAAGTTCAAAGCTTGGTAAACAACTAACAACAAATGATAACAAAGTCAGTAAGAATAATTCAATTCAAGTTCATGGCTCTATCGGTCTGGTCGTGTTATTTGACTGTAAAATTTGAATACGTTGTCGGGTGCTTAGTTCGGGAAATTTATTTCCGTTTAAAGAAATGCTTTTTAATGGTTTTTTAGAGCAACTGACCGTAGCGTTCAATTTTTTATTCGTTTAGAGAAACGACGGCCGATGTCGAAGTATTAAACTTCATGATTAAGTGCATAAGCTGGGAAGAACAATATTTTCGCCGATTGTCAAATAATGAATTTCGTTATAAAATGTCGAATGCTTTGACATAAGCCCAGACCGCACTAGAATCACGGAGTTCCTAAACCTTAAATCCTTCAAGTAACATAAGGGGCTGTTCACAAATGACGTACGGATTTTTTAGCAATTTTTGACCTCCCCCCCTCCGTACGAAACCGTACAATTCCATAGACCACTCTTTAAATTACGTACGAATTTGAGGACCCCGCCCCCTCCAAAAAAACTAAAGTTTATTCTTCAGTCCATTAGTGTGTCATATGTCGATCAACGCCACTAATACCTCTTCAGGAAAATCATTAAATTACCTCGTCAATATTGACAAAACCTTATTTAACGCAGCAATAAAAAGGGCTCATTATATTGGAGGCGAAGCAATTCGCATCGCGTAAGGTTTGTGTGAAAACTCAACTTGTAAAAAAAATAATTTTATCAAGTTGAGCTTCCACTCAAACCTTGCGCGTGAAAAAGTGAACAATTTATTTTTTTGTACGTACGACTTTACTTTGACCCATTACCGTACATTCCGGAGTGCTCGGGCACCCAAACCGGTTTGTCACGATTTCTAAGCCCTATCTCGTTCAGGTAGCCTTTACATTCTTCTACTAATTTAGAAGTCACCACGGGTGATATCAGCGCTGTGATTCATCCGACTCAATATCGGGTAGCGTAGTTTGAATTTACCACTTTTGTTCTTGCGTGTGTAAAAGGTCGAAATTCATAATTATTGGTGTGCCTATGATGGAGAAATGCACACGACGCGTTTCTTTCCGTTGCCCGATGGAAAGTGGAATAGAGAATTGCTGTACATGGACAGGTGGTGGGTGGTGGGTGTGATCACTGTGCACTCTGGACTGAGCAAACATCTAGCTAAAATGGGTTTCTCTAACGATCCAAATTGCATCTGCGGCCTACATGAGGACGCTCACGCTCATATTATATGAGAATGCCCAAAGTTTTCCTCATTAAGGGTTAGAACTGTAGGGAGTCATGTAGTCCATCCAGCAACGTTGCCCAGTACTAGACAGGTTCCTGGCCGGGACTAGGTTGTTCTCAAGATTTACAAGATTTACAGGGCGAAGAAACAAAGGATCACAAGGGTCCGACCTGATAAATCTAAAATTCTTACACTTTGAAGCATTAGACGTCTTTTGACTTTCCGTCAGTGTAACTTCATAAAAACCATTAAAATGAAAAGGTTTTTCACTAACGGTTTCGTCGTGGAATGTTTTTTCTCTAATTCTAGATACATTTTACAGGCTACCTCTTCTTCGAAATCGTTCAATCCTCGTGATCGATTAAAACGTAAAATGCAAATTTTATTGAACAAACAATGTAAGTCATTCGTCATGTAAGTCATACTGAAGCTAACGTCAATTCATTTTTACTCGAACAGACAAGGCTGATAAATTAGCGGAAATCGAAAAAACTGAACGTCAAGTTCAACAGCAACAAGAGCGTGAAGACGAAATGAGAGAATTAGCATTGCGACTTCGTCGAAGGTATACGAGCTAATTGGTTTTGGAAACTTGTATTTTTGTAAATTGGTTTTGATTGTTTGTAGGCAACGAGAACTTCGTCATCGTTACGGCACTCCAACGAGCAGTCGCAGTGAAAATTCCGATCAAAATAGCGACGATGAACTAAGTCTTCAAGCGAAAGAATCGCCACGTAACGGTAATGCCACAACGAAAAAACCACCTATACTTCGATCTAGATCACGATCGCCCGGCCATTCCAGCAGGAAAGAACGTCGTGATTCATATTCACGCAGTTCGTCTCGCGATCGTTATCAGAGAAGAAAGTACCGTAGCACATCACGAAGTCGGAATAAAGATGCGAACAGTGCTCGACAGAGAAGTCGCGATAGGCAAAGAAGTCGCGATAGACAGAGAAGTCGAGATAGGCAAAGGAGTCGAGATAGGCAAAGAAGTCGCGATAGGCAAAGAAGTCGCGATAGGCAAAAAAGTCGCGATAGGCAAAGAAGTCGTGATCGACAGAGAAGTCGATCCAAGTCACACAGTTTGAAAAACGACAATAGGAAAGATAATCGCAACGATCGTGAAAGACTTAGAGTGTCAAGAAAATTAGTCGATTATTAAGAATATCACGAACTCAGTCGAGTTATCTTTTCTTTCCCGTTGATTTATAAAAATTTATTCAAGGTGACTTTGTTTCATATTTCTTTTTCAGATGGTTCAATACAGCACATTAAATATTAAATTCAATGAAAAACTTCAATATCGTGTTTCATTTAAAATAGATTCTTACCTAGACGATTTTCGCAATTAAACGCACTGAACGTGCAGCCAACTCTCTCAACTCTCACTTGAATGACACCACTGTAGTACAGGAGCCGTGACACAAGTCTCACACGAAAAAATTAACAAAAAAATCTTTTCGCAGGCTGAGAAGCATTTACATGAACTTTTTGACGCTTATTTTGGATAGACAGAAAATTGGGCGCTATTCATACGTATAACAACTTTTGTGTATGTTTCTATCCTAAGCCAGCACTCTCAAATGTACATTTGTAATAACTTAATTTTCTTGTAGCATCACAACTCATTCTTGGGACATAGATCACAGATCATGTTGTATTGTGACAACTTAGACTGACATTGAAAAGAAAACAAAGGGTAATTTGTAAAGTGTCTCAAAAATAGTCTTCATTCGGTAAGCCTTAGAAAAATCGTATCATGTTATTGATCGGATGACTTTTTTGATACCATTTCGCAGCGCCGTCGGCCGAGGTAATTAGTCGATTGATGATGTAATTGATAACACGACTGTCTCCCAACAGATTGTAATGTTCAACATTGGGAAACGCTTGTTGATACACGCTATGTTTCTCTTGTGCCGATGTATTTCGCCAATAGGTGCAACCAAGTAACGAACGCAGATTAACGGTGCCATCGCCGTCTCCATAGGTTATTGTCGGGTACGAGTTCAATCCATTGTAAAAGTCCAAACTGTTTTAAGCGTAGAGTCAATAGTTTTTATGTTTTTTGAAATCATTCAAGGTATTCGATTCACCTTTCTGCAGTGTCTCCCATGTTCTTGCCGTAAAGACAATGAACTTCCACACCCGGCGCGGAAAAATTGTTAAAAATGGACAGGTCCCTTCGAATATCGTTAATGTACGGATTGTTTATGGCGCTAAAACATTGCGGTCAATCATCTGTTTTCTGCGAGTAATGACGATAAAAATTACTTAAAAAATTCGCCCAAATTCTCCATTCTGTATTGCTTATTCTTTGTGCTCACTAAGATTTCATTCGGTTTCCAGAAATATGTCGACGGCAACAACCACACCAATGATGGACACGTTTCTTGCACTTCCTTCATCTTAGAATTAATTAATATTGGCGAGTTGAAGTCGTAACCAACCGATACTGCTTGTAAGGCCTGAATACTTCCACCCCATGGTACAGAAAGAGTAATCATTTGCTTGACATAAGTTTCTTTCCACGCACTGGTCATTTGTTGTAAAAATTGTAACACCATTAGTCCTCCCATACTGTGCGCTATGAATGTGACTCGCTGTCGGTCATTGTTTTTGTATGCACTTTCAGTTAGATGTTGAACTTGCTGGAACCATCCCTTGTTCTCGTCTATAGGTAGAAGTCAATTATTTATAAAAACACAACCAAAGACCCGTACCTATCAGAATAGATGTGGCAAGCAGAATACATATGGCTAAAACAAAATAGATGTGTCAAACCGAACAGATTTATCAGAATTACAAATTGTTACAAAGTTTTTAAAACTATCAGAATTTGAAGGACCCACAGAAATCAAACAAGGTAATGTCGAAAACCCTTTCGAAGTACGGTAGTTGTTGAAGTGGATATATTCCAGGATTAGGTTATTTTCCCTAAATCCCTGAAACACGTGTTCTCTAAAATTTTATCTCCTACAACTTTGCCTTCGGAAACAACTTTCTAACTGCCATAGGTCTACAGGCATGAGTCATCCCAAGGATTGGGACATTTTTTGGGAAAACCCTGAGACAATCGATCTCAAAAATTTTATTCTCGAGCCTTGAAAATAAAAAACTTCCTGACCATACCACGTTTTTCGGTTAAACCGTTCGTCTGACAATCTGTTTTTGTATGAGAGACTTATAGATATGGTCTTTCCTAAAAATTTCTTCTTACATCACAACTCTTGCATCTTTGTACACTTCACGAGATTGACACGGTTCCCAGGTCATATACAAATTTCATTGCAAAGTTTTGCCTATGGCAGTAAATCTCCATATTGCATAGTTGAGCAAATATACACGAAAGAGCTCAGACTGTTCCAGATTTCGCGTCAAAATCGTTTTCACCACAAACACACTTGTTGCTTTCGTTTCAAAAATCGTTTTCACTACAGCTATGTATATGATGTTGAACGATTATTGCCAAAAAGCTCAATTTTGTCCATTCCATTGGTCTGATTGCCCAGACCACTGACCCGATTTCCACAAAAAAAAAAGTTTCCCAGTTTTGTGAGACACCAAAATGAACAATTTTCATGCTATATTTACTGAGATATTTGAGAAAATTTTTCACCGACCCTCAAAAAACCATGGTTTCGGTCACTTTTTCGATCATATCTCCGGAACATTTCAGGGAAAAAAGCTTAGGGTGATCGGTGCAGCCGTTTAGAAAAAAACGATGGGACGGACAGGCGGACATTTTTTTCGCTGATTCGTCATCTTTAGACGATCATGGGGTAAATTGTGGGGCTACAAAAAATGTCTTGAAGTAAACGTATAAGACTTTTGTACTTCGTACGGTTCCAATAACGCGTCAAGCACAAGACATGCAGCAAGAATGGACAAACAGATAAAACAACTTCTTTAAAAAAATACATTTGTAGGGGTCTTCGAATTCAGATGTACACTACAGGGGATCCCAAAATTCGTACGGAAAGGGAGGAGGGGATCATGAATATAAAAAAATCATGTCTGATGCTGCAATCAACACAGCGCTCTGGTCTGTACCAATTACTTACTTGGCCCCTTGCGAAAGTCGTACGGTGCACCATACATGTTCTTTTGACGATCGTAACCATTCGCTGTTAATGCTGTGATTATGTGATAGAAGTAATACCCGTAATCGTAGACGTCCACTACCGGCGTTGGATCAATGAATTCCATGCCGTCCACACTTCCCCAACCCGGTGCCCGAATTTTTACGCCTGGTGAATTATTCGTCGTATGTGTGACATTATCGTAAGATAGTTTCATATTGTCAACCCAACAGTCGATTAAACCAGGTATAATTTGGGCTGAGTCTAACCATATCCGGTAGAAATCGTCACTGTTTTGCCAACACCAAAAATGAACAGCTGACGGTTTCGACAGTTGCGCTTCCAGTTGGTTGCCACCACATCCAGGTACTGCGAATTGCGTTCCATTAAAATTAAAAGTCACACGATTTTATCGTATCGCAGAAGAGTCATCGTTCTGGACGATGATAATAATGGACTAATAAACTTGTCCGAACTGACTTTACTCACCGAATATCAACGGCGATAACAGACGAACGTTTTGTTCAGATTTACAATCAATGCAACAAAAAATGTAACAAAGAACAACTATGGAGAGTCTCATTGTGTTTGCAATGTTCGTAATAAAGTTATTGATTTTTCTTTTTGGATTATTTACACTTTGTTTACTGTGTTATTTTTTTCGTACTGAGGGCATATCTAGTGTACGTTTTCACAAATAAATGAATGGGAGTTCATTGGTCGGTAGATAACTTGTCACTAGAGATACGACAAAAACGAATTAAAATCAAAGGGGAAAAACCGTCGTTCGGTAGAAATAATGTAAACAAAGAATGAAATCTAGGGGCGCGTAATTTTTCTTTGACAGTTTACAATCGACACTGTGGTAAAGATCAATATTCTTTGAGTAGCTGTAACTTATTCTTTAAGGAAATGTTCAGGTATCTCACTGAGGTGTAGTCATTCCAAAAGGATAATTGTAATGTAAAAGAAAGAAGCGGTAGAATATTCTCGAGAAAATAATTAATTCAACACCGTCAATAATTCACCGGTTCAATTCAATATATGGTGAAAATAAACATACCGTCGTGTGCTTATAAATTTACTTGTTATCAAGTTTCAGCTGTTTTCAAGGGTTTCCATACAAAAAATACACTGAAAACAGAGATAATGTCGATAATGTTGAAAACAGCATAACAAGTAAATTTAAAAGCACGTGTTTGTAACGTGTAGGCACTCGGTACGTTGAGTATGCGTTGCAGGTTCATTACTAGGTAGATGAAATTTAACATGCTAGGCAGTAATGATGCGACATAAATCCAGAATGAACTCTGGCCCTCATTTTTATAAAGAAAAAAGCCATGTCCACACTGCAATTTGCACCCGGCACATCCAAATCAACGTCTTATATGCTAACCATTAGCCTACGGATTCATGTTACGGGAAATGAAGAACACTTACTTGCATAACAAAGCTGATGAAGTTCATTACGTGCACTTGTGTGAGATATGTCATTGATTTTGTTTGGAAGACAAATAAACGAAATTAAATAATTAAATAAAATAAATAAAGAAATTAAATAAATAATTAAAGCCCAAACGGATTTTGGTCAAACGTAATGCCGGTGTGTAGTGCGTGATCTCAACGTCTGAGTTAAAGGGCGAGAATCCTCAACAATGAGTCTTCATCAAATAAATGTAAATTTAGAGCAAAAAACATGAAAAGCTAAAAACAAAATGTTGATCGATTGATATCGGCCTCAATATTATACGTACTTTTCCCCCTCCTGCTACGAATGTAGGGAGCCTACGACATGCACCTCAAAGAAAGCATACCTCAGAATCTACTAAGTTTGCGGTTAGAAAGGATTTTCAGGACAATCTATTTTCTCAAAGTGAAATTAATTTTCACATTCGCCTAACATTTATATCTAACATTGAATTTTTATTGATTTCTAACAATTTGTGTACCTTAAACAATTTACAAAACTTTTTGTATTATCGAAATTTTCTGAGCATTCTTAACATTCTCTAAATGCGAAATTGCATTGGAAATGAATTGATTCCATCGATATAAAACCTGTACGAAACATGTGTTAAAAAGGGCCCAGGCGACCCATTGTAAAAAAATCTCTGGAAGGTGGTAGAAAAAGTAAGTCGGTTTCCAGTGTCAAGGGCTGTTGAGCGTAAGTGGTTTTGGATCTTTTGTTACATATTCGAGTAGGTCTTATCCAATTTTCCTAGTGTGTGTTTCATTAGAGGTCTATCACCCAACCATTTATGAAAGAAATTATTTTGAGTTTGCACCCCACTCGTTAGATCAATGTTTAAAGGCGGTTACACATTAGCAATTACTTTCGTTCTATTCTCTGATTTTCACAATATCTTTGACAGAAAAATATAACGACGAAGTTTCCATGTGTGTACTACACAACAACTAATTTTTTGGTGGAAAAATAGGGTCGTGTAAGCATATGAAAATTTTTCGTAAAAAAAATTATTTTGCACAGAAAACAATCCACAAACAATTTGATAGTAAATAATAGTTACTAATTAATCGCTAAAATAACGCTAGCATCCCGTTTACATAACGAAAATATTAATTTAGCACACATAAAAAAACCATAGCAAACTTTGACAGAAGAATTGAAGAATTCGAAAAAATTTGAATTCTTCAATTTTCAAAATTTGTATGGAGAGAGAATAGACTCTATTCTCACTTTCGTTGTATTTTCTATTTTGTGTATTCTAATATGACAGTAGTTGCTATATGTGAAACCGCCTTAATGGACTTATCAAAGTCCGACCCAAACTGATAAATCTAAACCCCACTCGCTTAGCCCTTAAAACGATTCTCGTCTAGAATCTTACGTGTTTTTATGTATAAATTGGGTAAACTCTATCCAATTCTCTCAATTCATTTCCTTTCTTCCATTTTCAAAGACTTAGGTTGGCCTTAAGTTAAACTAAATTTTGATATGTTGAAATTGAGTGAAAGTTTTTTGGTGAGGGATAAGGCTGGGAGTTAGGAAGAATGGGGGTCGAACGTGGGATTAGTTGAGCGTTCTAAGGATGAGTTGAAGACTGGGATGGAAGTTAGGAAGTGGATTGGTTAGGTGGTTGGGAGGATTTCCTGAGTCGTTCAAGAGTCCAAATTTTGTGTTCTATGAAAAAATTGTTCACAACCGTAATATATAATTATCTGCCGAACGTATGCTTTAGCTATCTCCCACTGTTAAGGCAGTGTTTCCGTTCCTTACATTACAGGCGTCACTGTTTGCATAGAATGGGCCAGGTGGGCGTTGGGAGTAGTTTTTGCTTCTGTCTTTATCTTAACTACAGCTAATGAATTTGCCTGAAATCAACCGTCCAAAACAGGTTCACCAATAACTATTTTTTTGGATAGGGAATCGTACGGGTTGCGTTGCTTATATTTTTTATTATTTCATTTCAAAACTTTCAAAGTTTCAACGACGAACATTGAGACGCCGATGATTCTAAAGTTTATGAGAAAATTTCTGAAAGTGTCGTCACATGGACGTTACAATACAGACCATGTGGCGTGATAACACCGAAGAGTACAGACAACACTGATGTTCTAATGCCTTAGCATAGAGCTGGTCCATCCTGTGATGCCTGCGTCTGCATTAGAAATGTTCAACAGTGCGTTGCAACTTAAACCTGTAAAAATGTGTGGACGCCTGACGCTTTATTTTATACGAAGATATTTTTGTAATCTTTGTCATTATCTGCAGTCAATTGTGCGTCGCAAATATTAGGGCGAAAATAAGCTCAAACTCTGTTATTGATTTCACCGATAAACTTTATTAAATTACTTTTAATAAATTAACGTTGAATGCATTTCGAAAGTATCCATCCTCCATCATCAGCAACGAGCAACTAAAGATCAAAAGTTATTAAACATAATAAATAATTAATCGAGTAAATTTGTGTAGTGATAAAATACTCAAGTTCAAGGTGAAATCATTACAAACATAAAATTTTTTTATTTAATACAATTAAAAAGGTATGATGATCTGTGTTCATTAAGCCTATGTTCGATTTAATTTTTGTATGTCGATAGCTTTCAAAAGCATCTAGGCGCATAGACCACTGTCTTCAATAAAATTAACCTTTTACTTTCCACTGTTTCGTTAACTTTTTTAAAGCTAAGATGTAAATTCGTTAGGGCGTGTTGCCAGACCCACCAGCGTAATAATTTTTCAACACTCACAGAAAAATTATTTCGCCGTTAGCCTACGACTAACAGCTTTAAGGATTGTCCCCAAGCTTCATAAACTGTGTAGTTCGACTCCCGAAACGCACAATACAGAACACGAAAAAATTTCTGACGTCATGACGCGTCATTCACATGTGAGGCATGCTTCCCATAGCACTTTTTTGACGAAAGGTGCATTTTATGTTCTTTCATCACAAGAAGGGTGCCACCTAAATACCAATAAGAAAAGTAAAGGAACGGAAAAGCGAAAACCGACAAGTTTCTGATTGATTTGTATGATAAATTCGTATGATAAATCAGAAACTTGTCGGTTTTTATTCTTCTGAGACTGTACTAATGGTAAAAAGAAAAATGGAATCAAACATTCTCAACCGATAAATTTGTGGATCCATGTGTTCGATGCCGATCTCAGCAGCGATGGAATCTGTCAAAAGAAGTCGACACATAGATAACACCGAAGAACATAGATAATGAAATTGCCAAGGAAATTGACAAAAAACTCAACGCAAAAAAGGCCCCAGGAATAGATGAAATCGCTCCTGGAGCCTTCAAAGAACTACCGAAGAAAGCTATATACATGCTCACATATCTGTTCAATGCCTGCCTGAAATTAAAATACGTTCCAAGGTGCTTTAAAATTGCGCAAGTAATTATGTTAAATAAACCAGACGAGCCTCCTGAAAAAGTAGAATCATACAGGCCCATCTCACTCCTACCAACAATATCAAAAATTTTTGAGAGACTTCTGATTAAACGTTTGGAAAAAATGGTACAGATCCCAGACTTCCAATTGGGATTCAGAAATAAACACTCAACTGTGCAACAAGTTCACCGATTGACAACGGTAATAGAATGAGCATTTGAAAAAAAGGAATACTGCGAAGCGGCCTTCCTAGATGTTTCACAAGTTTTCGACAAAGTGTGGCATGAAGGACTCATTTACAAGCTGAGCAAAATTCTTCTTGCTAACTACTGTCAACTACTTGAATCCTACTTATACAACAGGAAATTCAGAGTAAAAGAACAAGAAACCTACTCCAGGACCTATTCAATACAAGCAGGAGTACCCCAAGGAAGTGTACTTGCCCGCTCCTATACATAATTTACACAGCAGACATACCAGTTTCAGATAATGGCGATTCTGGCCACTGATACCACTCAGCACAAAGCAATAAACAAATTGCAGTTATCTTTGGACTAGAGACTGGAAGATAAAACTCAACGAGGATAAATCCAATCACATCACTTTTACGTTGCGTCACGTTAGCAACCACCGTATATCACTGAATGGAAATCACGTTCCGTAAGCAGAGTCAGCAAAATATCTAGGCCTACATTTGGACAGCTAATGCAATTGGAAACATCACGTGAGACTGAAAAAACAACAAATGAAGCATAAAACGAGACAAATGTACTGGCTCATCGGTTATCACTCCAAACTGAGCCTCTACTCTAAAAGATTGATCTATAAATCCCTCTTCAAACCAATCTGGACGTATGGCTCCGAACTATGGGGCTGTGCGAAAAAAACAAATACAGAGAAAATACAAACAAGCCAAAATATTTTCCTTCGCATGATTACTAATGCACACCGCTTTGTAACAAACAAGGAATTGCACAAAGACCTAAAAACCGAATGGGTAGAAGAAGTAATTCGTGCTAACGCCATTAAACACGAAAAAAGGCTACTTAATCACACCAATTTGGAAGCTATCCAGTTGTTGGATATAACCGACGAAATGAGGAGGCTGAAACGAGTCAAACCACATGAACTAACATATGGAAGAACATCCTGAAATCTCCGGAGTCTTCGAATGGCAATTTGGGACATGACTATTGAGTCGGCCGTCCCGCACGCGTCTTACTGAAGTTATTTCTTCAAAATTTCTTTAGTACAACTCA
>CM055405.1:5231276-5268009 GCA_029228625.1 Pseudolycoriella hygida | reverse complement strand
TGGGTCTGGCATTTGTGACGCAATTTTTTGAACTCAACATAATTTTGTTTAAAAATGTTTGTTGCGAATCGAAGCTTAATGCGTCCCCCCCCTCTGATTTCAGAACTTTTGTAACTGGAAGAAAAAAGTTTTACCTTAAATGATTAATGCGTCACACTTTTCTGATTTCATAGCTTTTGTAAGCAGACATAAAGACTTGCGTCACACCTCCTCTGTAAGAGGTTTTTTTTGCGGATAGTATTCAACAAGAATATTTGACGGTGACTTAAATTGAAAAATTTTCGTCTTCGGCGCCAAATACCTAAAACACGGGAATATGGAGTGAAATTAGCTTTTCGGAGACACACGAAAGACTTAAGAGGTTATTGGATTGCTTCGCAAATCATAACGTCGTGACCCTAATCACAGTTTTATATTGCCCCTTTGACGATTTAGCTCCACCGGAAAAAATCCTTATTTTAGTCCCTGCGATACAACCTGATACTGGGAACAAATCGAACGTAAAAAGCCAGTAAAGTTATCTTCATGATTACTAGTCTGCACAAGAAGAAAGTGTCATCAATTTCGGTTGCCTAAACAGTCAACCACTGTCATCCTACCGGCAGTTAACTACAATAATTCGTCTCAAAAAGGACTTTAGAGTAATCCAAAAATGTTTTCTGAATAATTCTGTAAGTTTTATAGAGGCCGATTTTGTTCTACTCGTGACGGACTTTCTTTACTTTAGACTTTATTTCCTTTACTGCATTGTGTACGGTTATTGCAAGAGAGAATTTTTGATGTATACTTACGTTTCAGCAGAATTTTTCTACAAAATGACAATAAGGAAAAATAAATTGATATCTTCACAGAACAAGAGAATCACAAAACTTGAGGTTACAACTTTTTGAAAACCGTTACCCTGAAAAAGATGTTTTAAGGAACAAATAAGACTTCACAGCTATACTAGCCGCAACAGCCAAGGGTGTAAAGACAAATAATTCGACCGTAATGTATGACCCCGACCAACGCAAGGTAATTAAACGATTAACGTATAAAACACTCACAACAAATTAGAATTTATTTAAATTCAGAAAACCTTAAACAAGTACATGTGTCTTATAATATAAATTTACCATTCGTCGCAGTCTAAGCATTATTCATTTTTGGCGAAAACGAACAGGTTGTTGAAGTTTGGTGCAGAAATCTTTTTTTGATGTTTCGGCATTCAGTCAAAATAACTACCGCAAAGCAACTACCAACAAAAATAACTAACGGCCTAAATAGCTGACTCTCAAAAGAACTAACTTCTAGCCTAAGTACTATCATACTATGTGAGGATGTGAAGCAAAAATAAAAATAGGCGGGGTCGAAGTGCGGTAGCCCCCGCAAAGGGTCGCTGGCGTGTAAACGCTTGCCGTTATTAAATTTTTTGACAGTAAAACTAATTCCATTGTAGTAAAATATAATATTTTGGCAGTAATTTCAGATTTTGCACCACAAAATCTGAAATACCTGTGTGTTTATAAGAGAACCTTTTGTTAATAAACAGCGCCGTGAAAAAAATAAAAAAGCGGGAGAGGGTCGGCAGGAGAGGGAGGTCAAACGGGACATAATGAGCAGAGTCCCTAGCGGGGCTTAGGGCAAAGCGTCATACACGTGCGGCCGCAAGAAGAGCGTAACCAAGATCGCCGCAGGAGTGATCTAGCTTGCTGCAGATGCGATAGTGAGGGGACAGAATTCGGATCCAAATGGCTATTGTAGCTGAAGATGTTAAAATAAAGTTAACGACTAGTTTTCTGAAAATGTTAGGATTTTCGGATAACACGGTAAAATACACTCTTTGCAGATAAGGTTACTAAGGTAACTAGCACTAAAGTATTTTTAATATCTTCGAACAAACTGTACTATTTGTGCCTCAGGATGTAATTCAATTTAGTGCTAAAGGTGCTAAAACATGCCGCTATTATCTTTTTTAACTGTTATATTGGCTGGTAGTCGTCTTGGTAATAGTTATTTTGACAATGGAACGCCGCGAAATGATGTGACCAAATTGCACTTAAGGTTGCAAACCTGGATTTAATTTTTGTGCTAGGGACAGGTGTGGGGAGGTTCCCAAATGGCAATGCAACAAGAATATGGGCGCGGAAGTCCATCTCCGGGTCACCCCGACTCTCATTAGTTTAAGGTATTTTCATAGTTGTTTTTCCTTGTAGATTGATAAGGGGTACTCTGATGAAAATACATTAAGTAATATTGCTCAATGAAGTTTGGACAACAACTCCACAAATAAATAATAGGAAGTCACAATGAACAAACAGTCAATGCGTCATGCGTATAAAAAAATTTGGTAAAAATCACCAAAAAGTGTCAAAAATATCGAAAGTCGAGTTTTTACGGTTTTCTATATGTCTCCAGCCCTAAAGAGATGCTTCCGAAACATACTTGACAAAAAAGTTCCCTTCAATTTACTACACAACATATTTAATAAAAGAAAATTTTTTGGGCTGGGGCCGACCTCAGGACCAAGATAAGGCCCTAAGGAGAGGCCTCGAGCCCATAGTTTCATGGACAAAAATGTTTGGCTCTTTCTCCTTTACAACAATGCACAGAAAACCTCATTATTAGAAGAGGAATATTAATAAAAAACCACCAACTATCGTGTAGTGTCGCGTAGCATGGGTTGACCCAACACCCGAATCACTAAACCAGATTTCTCTAAAAAAAATTTTGTCATTTCTGGAATCCAAATCTTTTATTCAAAACTCTGAGGAGCGATTTCTATGCTAATTTCGCAGAGATAATAACCTTCAAAAAAACCACGTTCTTGACCACTTTTTCGACCGTAACTTCGAAGGTTCAAATTGAATCCATCAGTAATCATTTTTTCAATTATATTTTAAGAAAAAAAGATTTTGAAAGTCGGATAAGAAACACATTGGGCCTTAGTAAAGACTCAGTTTTAGGGCCCTGGCTGAGTCCAAAAGCTTGTAATCAAAAAGTTTTATTCCATGAATTGTCGGGCATTCCCGACAGTGCCCAGATTCAATCCCATAAAACATTTTTCGATTTCCTTTCGGGAAAAAAGGTTTTTGAAAAACGGTTGAGTTTTACTCGAGTTATCGTGGTGACAAACAGACGGATGAACGGAAGGAAACATTTTTTTGCATTTTTCTCTTATTTAGACCCCGAAACGAAAAAGTAACTAACTCCCGGGTCGGAATTCGACTGGTTTCAAACATCGTGGTAAACGCGATAGACTCCTTTTCGAAGAACCTCGGTATCTTCGTACTGGTCTAAAAAACATTAAGTATGAAAATGATAAAAAAAGAACCTCAAAAAAACAATTTATTATGAAAATGCCCAAAGAAGAAAAAAAATTAGGGGGACGGGTAACTCCGGAGTTTGTCTTCCGTGCCCAGATTTTCGTAGTTTTGTCATATTCTGTCCGAACACAAAAACATTGGTTCCAAGTTTGAAACCTAAAGTGCAATTTAGCCCTTAATCTTGAGGGAAACGTTGTTATTGCTATGCTGGCAAAGCGAATAACATTGATTTGAAAAATGTAAACATTCGAAGGATTCTCCGAACGAAGACGCATTACACTAACGCGCGTTCGGGCCTCTGGGTCCGAACAACTATTTAAAAAAAACGCTTAGACCATCACATAAATACACTATGACTGACATTCATTTTGTTTATGTACAAAAACCTGTTTGGTAATCTGTGATCAGGCCATACAAAAATAACTTGTTCCTTACACCGATACCTAGTTTTCATCTTCGCCACCATTACGAAAACCGCTACTTTTCGACTTATTCCATTCTAGTGCCTCCAATTCAAGCTTTATTTTACGCATTTTCAAGTCCAACAGCGCAGATCTTTTTCTAAAAATTTCTCGTTCGAACTCCATTTTTTCCTCTTCATTTTGTCGTTGCAATTCACGCAATCTAATCTCGTGGGATAGCAGTTCCTTCTGCGCATCAATTGACCTACTTCTTGTTGTTTCGTCCAATTCAACGTATGACTCGTCAACCATATCCTCTTCGTCTTCCTCTAACGTATTTTGACTTCTAGTCGGATGATGACTGTTTCCATTTACGGCATACGATTCAACGCTGGATATTGTCGGCTGTTTATTTTCTAATTCCTCCAAAATGGTCATTGGTTCCATCATATTGTTATCTTCGTATTCGTACTTTTCATCTTCATCTTCCTCCCCTGCATCGTGTTCGATTTCCTGCTTAACCATCAATCGAATCGGTTCCGGTTTAATTCTCATTTTGGAATTTTTTTTTGGCTTTAGCCTGGACTTCAATACATTTCGAAACGCAATTAAGTCGGCCACTTCTGTGTCTAAATCGGTTGGCTGCTTTGAACTACGAATTCCGCGTTTCTTCTGGTCGTTAAATTTAATAATGTTTTGCCGGGCTGTGTCTTTCATACGCTTCCACAGTCTCTTCAATTTTGACAACTGGCACTGCATGCCATCGTCAACAAAATTCCGTTCGATCATTTTCCAAGCCAATTCCTTTTTAGCCATCGTTTCGGCCGACACGTCCGGATTCAATATGATCATATTTTCTTTGATAAGGCGCAAAAGATAATATTTACTTTCGGTGGACCATAGTATTCTGCCAGTGTCCTCGTTGACGGTTGTCATTGTAAGGGATATAAAATCTATTCTAAAAGAAAATAAACAAAACAAAACATTAACAACACATCAACGACGAAAAATCGCTTGAAAAGCGATACGACTTTTATTATAAAATACGACACGTAACGTAGTATTCTAGCGAACTGACATTGGCCTTATCGATTTTTTTCTACTGAAAAAGCGATTTTAGTCGAAAGGCCATTTGATTCAATCAAACTGAAGCCTAACGGATTAGGTAGTTATTCAAAAATACTTTATTTCAACGTATTCATCGTGAGGACACGAAAAACAATAGTCAACTCGTTTGGCGAACAAGGAAAAAATTCAACAAAAAATTGTTTCGAGTCAAAATCTCACATCAAGTCCGACCGAACGAGGCCATATTCATGTTGCAACACTGTCTCAATAAAGCAATTGATAAAACTTTTCGTAAACATCTGCAAACATATTTTATGTTCGTTGATGTTATTTGGATTTCAATGCATCAATTACCTGATAAATAATAGAATTTTGTCAGCTTATTTCGCTTTGTTTTGTTTACAAATAAATAAATTTATTTTTTTCCTCGCACACTGACATTAAAGTGCAATGCTGTCGATTGTAGTTTTATTATGAAGCGTCGATTTTAAATTTTTGCATCGATATACTCGAACACACCTCAATCATCACGTCCATATAGTCAACATTGTTGGCGCGCATGGCATGCATGTAAGAACAGTAAGAATACTATACGGGTTTGTCGAATTGGAAGCACCGTGCATGATAAACAGATTTTCCTAGACTTATCAGGTTGGAACGACTTACGAAACACAGGTCTGCTGATTCTTTGTTCATATTCCCGTTCATCACTTGCGTTGACCAAAAAAAAAACTTGTTCAAGCAAGACCCAATTTGGGCACATCCAGCTGTTTGATCATAATGTTCACTTTGGGAGCGTTCAATATGACGTCTGCATTTATCCGTGTTTTTGGACTCCTCACCCATGTCTTCAATTAAAATTTTTTTGTTTTCTCAGCCCTTCCTGCTCCCTCAGAATCCTGGGTTCAGAGCATTTGGAATAGAGAATTTTGGACATTCACAAATAATGCGATCGCCCGTTTTTGGCCAGCCCGTTGAGTCCACAGTGTTCGGTAATCGCTTCCACCACATTCTTTCATTGGCTCACTTTCCTTCAGGCACAATAAAAAAACGGATTCGTGTGCACTACCCTCTATTTCTGAACATCCAGGAATACCCTGCTTGAATGTGGTAACTGATAACTTTATCGCTTTGAGCATCGCTTCGCTTTGAGCGTTTCTGCCTGAAATACGCATGGAATTTTTTGTCCTATCTCGATTCTAGATTGATTACTCAGGTTGTCGATCCTTCAGAGTTTTTCGAAGCGTGAAGCGTGTAAACTCTATCAATCTGACGGTGGGGGTGGGTAGACGGTCTGGGCAAACATTTATGTTTCCTGTCTACTCGGTATATTATGATAACCACGTCTCCGGTCTTATGAGACTTAGTGTTTAGAGATCGGTAGAACCGAAGCGAGAGGACATTTCGATTTCGTAAATTTCATTCCGAAATATTTGCTATTAAGGCCTATTTTCCGCCATTTTAGCGGTCACCCCGATACACTACACACTCAACCCAACTACTTTTCCTTTGACACCAAACCTCTATCTCGAACACCAAAATGTGCTACCATACACATTACAAACACAAGCACATACATATATATTATATGGCGCCTTCTAAGAGCCTTGGCGCTCAAACGACGCCAGTACCCGCCTTTTTTAAAATTTCATATAGCGTAGAATGCCCAGCCGAAGGTCCCTGCAAAATTTCAAGAAGAGTTCTCGAGCTGTTTTCGAGCGGGAGCCAAAAAAGTCGTTTTTCAAACAATTGCCGACTGAACCGATTTTAATGAGTGCAAAGACGCTTGCCTTAGAATTTTCCGTATAATCCGGGGGTACGCTGCAAGGGGGGAAGTCAAAACTTAGCCGTATATAGGGTTCCGCAGTCTACAAAAAAAATTGTTCTTAATATTTTGTTCGTGAGATTGCTGTCAAAATGAGAGAAAGAAAGAGAAATGAAAACGTCATTCCAAAATAAAAGAAGAAGAAGAAGAAATTCAAACTAACTCTGAATTATTTTCATTCATAAATGGGTTATTCCATGTCAAATCACGTATAATTAAATTCGACCATCTCACATTTTGATGAATTGGGGGGAAATCCTTTGCTGTAAGTCTAAATATGACGATTCATAAGTTTCTGTGTTCGAAAATGAGTTCATAGAAAAATGACGAAAGTCTGAATGTGCCAAAAATGAATTTTTCGAAATATTTAGAACTGAAAATTTTTTGTACATACACTCCAACCGGACTTCAGAAGGTATGTGTGGCTGGAAAGCTTGTCCGTGGGGATTGAAAAAAAAAAGTAAAATGAAATTATTTTGGTGTCGCTACATGAAGGGTCATCTGATGATCTCGAAGAAAGTATCTCCCGATTTCGTTAAAAATCTGTCTGTGGCATCATTTTTACGGCATATTGAAGAGCTATAAGTTTCATCGTGGGGAACGATTTTTTATTTTTGCGTGATTTGATGTGGAATGACTCAAATGTTATAATGTTTTGTCCCCGAGACAAGTTAAAATAAAGCTCATCCGCTCTCTGCTGCTGTACACTTAAAGAAAGAGGAGCGTGAATAAGTGTCATAGTCAAACCAACAATTGAAAATTGTTAGATCAACAATTCGACTACACGTGAAAGTTGCATTTTCTACAATTGCGAAAAGTCAAAGCAACTATTCGAAATTGCAGAAAACGCAATTTTTATGCATAGTCAAATTGTTGGCTTTACTATCTTCGATTGTTGCTTTGATTATGACACTTATTAACGCTCCTCTTTCGTTAAGTGTAGCCACTGTCAAACTGTTTCATGCTTCCAGAGAATCGAGGCCAATCGTGGAAATTTTCTATCGCTCTCTGCTCAATCTACGGTTTTTGGCGCACGTTAAGCGTTCTGTCAGAAATGGTAGGTATACTATCCAAGCTGTGTCAGTGATTCTCGTCCAGATGGAGCTCACTGCCTATTCATACCGTCTGCGCCAATTTTTTCGTGTCTTGAAATTTCTGTTATATTTTATAGATATCGTTTTTTAATTTTCACCTTGTTTATAGGATTCGGCAACGTCGAGAATTCTTGTTGCATGACAAATCGATTGTTTCTTTTTCCTTTTGGATGAATCTTTTATTGAAGTGACATACCCGTTTCTCGTCATGCCTCACCGGATGTCACTTATTCATTCCTAATTCCTTGCCGAAGGAGAAACAATCGAATTGTAGCTCTATACAATACAACGCTAACTGTCGGTGTTGCCGAATCCTCAAGCCGAAAATTAAAAACGTCATATTTATTAAATGAAAACGAAATTCAAAAACACCAAACAAATCAGTGTAAACGATGTAAATTTTTGCAGTAAGTTACACCTTGTCACTTTTAAAAAAAAAGCACAGAGATCTGACAACTTTTTGTTGTTTATAAAATGTGATCAAAGGTGACTGCACTGATAAAGGAAAAACAAATTGATTAGAATTGATTAGTTCTGAATTATAGATCTCTTTACAACTAACATATTTCAATTATGCACAATAGTTCTACCAAAATTCGGTTAAGGTAACAGTTTTAAGTTGGATTTGTCATCGTAAATGGAATACTGAAATAAGCATTTTCATAGACCAAACAGCAGTAATGGACTTTGGTTAAGCACCTTGCTCCCTTTGGCGTACATCACCAATACTTGGAAACATAAATCCTTCGTACAGTTTCAAGGCAACGTATCCACAATCGTCGTATTTGGTTTATTTTTGCAAACTCTAGCTGTATTTTCCGAAAAACGTACCAACAAATCGAAGCGATCTAAAAGTAAAATATTGCTTTCGCTTCCGGCTGCCTTCACATCATTCCTCATCTGGATATGCTTGAACCAAGGTTTGACTACCGACGCAAAACTACCAATTTTCATGTTTTCGAAATCGTAGGAATAATATTCAGTATATCATGCGGTACATCAACATTATTGTTGTACGGATGGTTCTACGTGTACATTCTCGAAAAACTACCGCATTGTTTTACATTCGGAGAAGCTTCGATTGTCGCTCAAGGTTTCGTCATATTTTTGTTGAATGCAGTTCTACGCTTGATTGAGTTTACCACCTACAACGCAGAACATGACATCGATGAAATATCGCTAATATTACAAGTTAGTCTCACCCATCGCTGAATTTGATAACCGAAACTCAAGAAACCGGTTCTTATTTTCCAGGTTGGCCTAATCGGCGTGACAATCATTGTAACAGTGACACATTTCGTCAATTTTTTTAAGAAAGGACTCTGGTTTTTTGTGCTTGTGGCAGTAGTATTGCTGTCGGTCATCTTATTTCCTGTTAGAGGATACCCATGTGTTATTCTTCTGTATCTGTTTGTATTCGCTGATAACCAAAGAGTAAGTATAACAAATTGCTAAGTACGAAATAACGAACGACGTTACCACTAATGAAATAATTACGGGAAGTAATAATTTTGACGCGAATGACTAGTGGCATTAATAAGTGAGTACGAAATGTGAAAGGATTTGCGTATGACTTGTAAATGAATAATGATAAATTCATTAACTATCTGTCCCAAACACCCTTAGACCCCGTAAGGGGGCTTGCACACCCACTTGACCTCCACTTTTTGTGAACTGTGCTGGCGCACCCTCCTCAAGGCGGTGTTTCTGAAATCACGTTTCGTTTCATGTCAGTATTTAATGACCAAGAAGAAGAACTCCACCAATGGGGGGTGAAGCATTTGTCAGCAAAATAACAATAACCGGTGGTTGTTGTAAACGACGTAGTTGGGAAAGTTCGAGGGAAAACTCTGGAACAAATCTGAGAAATTCCATTGGAAATTCTTTACAGTAGGTAAAAGCGGAGAAGAGGAAGTATACGAGGCTTATACGTTTACCACTACAGTTGGTGAAATTTTGTTTTGATGTCTAAGGGAAATTTGCGAAAAAAAATTAGTTCGTCCCTCTATTTTTCACCTAGATGACACGAGTAAATCTTTTTTCCCTGAAAAAGGGACCGAAAATGTCGCCTTTGAGAGTTGGGCAAATTGCAGAAAACTTTTCTATTTGAGAGATAATCGTATGCCTAAAAGTATTCAACAAAAATGTGGGTATGAGACCTCTCCTTAGCACCCCAATTGCAGAGAAAATTGAAGGGAACATTTTTGCCCATGGAAGTATGGGCCTTGCACCTTACACATTCGAACGGATTTGTGAGTATTTTCTTCTATAGCTGTGCACAATAAGAATGACCCCTTGCTATGCCTATTTGGAATATCACCGTTTTCTCTATTCTTATGCTATGACCTCTCCGACCTCTGTCATATCGTATGTTATTTCAAACGAAAAGACTCCTTGGACATTGTGCAAATAGTCTTTTCTATATATTGTTGGCTATTTGCACATGCATTTGCATACATTTGCACACACGGAAAGACCTAACACAACCAACTTGAATTTGGAAAAAGTTAAATTAAAGGGACTCCCCATACCAAATTAACGAAAAATGGAAAATTTTGATTTTTTATCAATTTGTGCTCGGCGCTCCGACTACTTTGAATGTTAGGAACTTTACCATTAGCCAGCAAAAATTGAGCACTAATTCGGGAAACCAATTTGAATTCGGAAAAATTTAAATTAAAGGGACTCCCCATACAAAATTAACGAAAAAATGAAAATTTTGATTTTTTATCAATTTGTGCTCGGCGCTCCGACTACTTTGAATGTCAGGAACTTTACCATTAGCCAGCACAAATTGAGCACTAATTCGGGAAACCAGCTTGAGTTTGGCAAAATTTAAATTAAAGGGACTCCCCATACAAAATTAACGAAAAATGGAAAGTTCAATTTTCGATCGAGTCGTTTTCGGCTCCCAGAGCAGCACAAATTCTAGGACTGGTACCATTCGACAGCACAAATTCAGGCGGAAATTATAGACCCAATTTCCATGCTAGCACAAATTTGGGGGGTGCTGACGACATACACCTTCTTTTTGGTTCTAAATTGACTTCAACGGTTGTAATTCAACACTTTTTTTGCAGCTGGTATCGTTATGTGGATCTCTGTTACTTATTTGCGTGACTGTGGGAGCGATCGTTTGGTTCCACAAAATGAAACGACAATCGAATACGCGAATTAGAAAACTCTTCCATGTATTAACAGTTACCATTTTTTTGCCTGGAATCATTTACCAATGTCAGCTTCTATTTGTGGCAACTGTGTTACTTTTAGCTGTTTTCATTGTGCTTGAAGCGGCACGGCTTATTAATTTAGGATTTGTCGGTAGCGCATTAGATGAAACAATTAAATTATTTGTTGATGAAAAAGATGCTGGATCGGTGGCTTTGACTCCAATTTATTTACTTGTTGGCTGCTCACTTCCGTTATGGCTGCATCCATGTCCTTGGTGTCTAACAGAAAATAATAATGTAGATGTCCTGCCATTGATTAGCGGAGTGTTATCTGTCGGTGTGGGTGATACCGTAGCCAGTGTTATTGGATCTAAATATGGAAATTTCATGTGGTTGAGTAAGTTTCTTTTCACTTCCGTTCCGTTTACTATTTTGGTAATTGAAAATCGGTTCTTTTAATCAGATGGTGCTAAATCGGTGGAAGGAACACTTGCTAGCATTCTTGTTCAAGGATTGGTGCTAATTTCTTTAGTTTATTCGCGTTGTTTGTATGTTACAACATTTCAAATTTTTGTGTCAGTAGCCGCAATCAATATTAATAGTTTTGTAGAAGCACACACTAACCAAATTGACAATTTAGTGCTTCCATTAATCACATTCATTGTACTTTCACTCAGTTAAATTATTTGAATAAATTAATTGTTACATTCGATGACTTCAGTTGTTTCATATTTTCAGACCTGTTAGATGCATAGGCGCAAATGTTTTTACCATCATTTGTAAGAATCTGAGATATCTCTCCCTATTTCCTTTTACAAAACGTCATGGAAAACCTTTTCTACAATGACGGCGATGCTTGTTGGAGATAGACACATCGTCATGACGACGAAAAGTTCGGCCTTTTTTTCGGCGATCGTGCCCGCAGCGGTAGCAATAATTTTCGGAGGAGACTTACGGACTGCGTTACTCATTAGCTTTAAAAAGGTTTTCGTATGCTAAATTGGAGAAATCTTACCGACTTTTCAAAAGGCGACTTCGAAGAAGAGCAAAATCTTTCTAAAAGTTCCGAAGTAGTCAATGATACCTGGAAGGGAGAGATGTAACCGACGTTTGTAGAAATACAGACAAGACCTCATCCTACACCTAAATCCCCTTCTAAGTCCATCTTTTAACACCTAAAATTCTCCTTTCATCCCCTTCCTAGCAAGCTAATCAGAAATTTCCAAAACTATTCTCTACACTTCACAATAATTAACAAAATGTTCACTGAAAACTACTGAATGGTCGAATGATGCCTAATCTTTGCATTTATTCCACAGTCCCAACCACTCGACTGATTTTCATCAAATCAATTTTGGATCCGTATCCGTTACGAAGTTGCGGGCCTTGTATAGTTTATACTTACAACGATGTTTGGCAATTTCGACCCGTTAGTTGCAGTCGTCTGTCAACACGATTCTGCCTCAAACTCTCCAGTGGTGTTGGCTAAATATTTTTAAAAATTGCAATCCATGGCGGTTGTCATAAAAAGACGACATTTCTCTTGCGTAACATTGTGCTTTATTGAAATAGAAAGTCCTGTTTCTAAAAATGACAATGTCAGCCTGGACAATTGTTTAGCAGATTATCGTATTAAATTATGAAATAAATCGCCATAGCGTACCGTGAAGACACAGGCGAGTATTTATCCGAAATTATACGATAATTTACACCAAAACAAATGCCACGAAACGATTCTAATCGAAAAGACCGAATCCCATGTCGTCGTCCTCGCTTTCTGACTCCTCTTTCTTTTCTTCCTGCTTCGGTGCAGCAGCAGCTGGGGCAGCATCAGAAGCAACTGGAGCAGCGGCAGCAGCAAATTTGCTCGGATCTTTAATGAATTCCTTGATAGTTGTTGCTTCTTTGAACTCAACATCAGTTGTTGCAGCAATGGCCAAAAGATTGCGGAAACCATTGGCAATGCTGTGCGGAACGGATGCGATTGTTGGATATCCAACTTCCAAACAAACGGCTGCCAAATTTGCCACACCAGCTTGGAACTTAGCGCGTAAGTCTTCGGGTTTGATATCCAAAATATCTGGAGAGAAGATGGAACCTGAATCGTAGACTTGTTCGATTTGTAAACCATACGAGAATGGAGAGATGTTCAACATGTTCAAAAGGGTTGCTTCTGATGCGCCAACTTTGTCACCAGGTTTCAAAATGGGTACGTCGTTGATGATTTCAATTGTTCCCTTGGAAATTTTGGTTGGGATGGACAAAGCTTGGAAGAAAGATGTCTTCTCCGGACCAAGACCAGTATTTTGAGCTGGAATGATAACTGGCAATGGGGCAATAGCACCGGCACGAGCTGGAGCGCGTACTTTGCTCTCTGTCAACTTCTCACGGATGTCGTTCAAGTCACCTTTGGTGAATACGAAGCCAACATTTCCCTTAATATGTGGGAGCAATTTCTCCAACTGGGCGTTGTTTTCCAAATGACCACGAATAGCCTTACGGATCATGGTGTTCTTACCCATAAGGACAATTCCGATCCCACGAAGTGACGATCGAATCGTCTGCATTTGCTTGGAGCCAACATTGTCTGCGCCGACAATGAAACATTTTGGATATTCGTCGAATAGTTGCTAGAGAAATGAACAATTTGGTCAGCGTCAAATATAGTAAACACGCTGTTCGTCTTATGGAATTTTACTTCGTCAGACATAAAGGACTTGCAACAAACGCAGTCCAGACATTAGTAGGTTCAGCTATTTCTAGCTCTAATGCCTTGATGGAATGCATTCAGACGCGTCATGTTCTCATCATCGGAAGTAAAAATCACAAAATAACGTGTTGCATACAAAATTAACGAAAAAATGAAAATTTTGATTTTTTATCAATTTGTGCTCGGCGCTCCGACTACTTTGAATGTCAGGAACTTTACCATTAGCCAGCACAAATTGAGCACTAATTCGGGAAACCAGCTTGAGTTTGGCAAAATTTAAATTAAAGGGACTCCCCATACAAAATTAACGAAAAATGGAAAGTTCAATTTTCGATCGAGTCGTTTTCGGCTCCCAGAGCAGCACAAATTCTAGGACTGGTACCATTCGACAGCACAAATTCAGGCGGAAATTATAGACCCAATTTCCATGCTAGCACAAATTTGGGGGGTGCTGACGACATACACCTTCTTTTTGGTTCTAAATTGACTTCAACGGTTGTAATTCAACACTTTTTTTGCAGCTGGTATCGTTATGTGGATCTCTGTTACTTATTTGCGTGACTGTGGGAGCGATCGTTTGGTTCCACAAAATGAAACGACAATCGAATACGCGAATTAGAAAACTCTTCCATGTATTAACAGTTACCATTTTTTTGCCTGGAATCATTTACCAATGTCAGCTTCTATTTGTGGCAACTGTGTTACTTTTAGCTGTTTTCATTGTGCTTGAAGCGGCACGGCTTATTAATTTAGGATTTGTCGGTAGCGCATTAGATGAAACAATTAAATTATTTGTTGATGAAAAAGATGCTGGATCGGTGGCTTTGACTCCAATTTATTTACTTGTTGGCTGCTCACTTCCGTTATGGCTGCATCCATGTCCTTGGTGTCTAACAGAAAATAATAATGTAGATGTCCTGCCATTGATTAGCGGAGTGTTATCTGTCGGTGTGGGTGATACCGTAGCCAGTGTTATTGGATCTAAATATGGAAATTTCATGTGGTTGAGTAAGTTTCTTTTCACTTCCGTTCCGTTTACTATTTTGGTAATTGAAAATCGGTTCTTTTAATCAGATGGTGCTAAATCGGTGGAAGGAACACTTGCTAGCATTCTTGTTCAAGGATTGGTGCTAATTTCTTTAGTTTATTCGCGTTGTTTGTATGTTACAACATTTCAAATTTTTGTGTCAGTAGCCGCAATCAATATTAATAGTTTTGTAGAAGCACACACTAACCAAATTGACAATTTAGTGCTTCCATTAATCACATTCATTGTACTTTCACTCAGTTAAATTATTTGAATAAATTAATTGTTACATTCGATGACTTCAGTTGTTTCATATTTTCAGACCTGTTAGATGCATAGGCGCAAATGTTTTTACCATCATTTGTAAGAATCTGAGATATCTCTCCCTATTTCCTTTTACAAAACGTCATGGAAAACCTTTTCTACAATGACGGCGATGCTTGTTGGAGATAGACACATCGTCATGACGACGAAAAGTTCGGCCTTTTTTTCGGCGATCGTGCCCGCAGCGGTAGCAATAATTTTCGGAGGAGACTTACGGACTGCGTTACTCATTAGCTTTAAAAAGGTTTTCGTATGCTAAATTGGAGAAATCTTACCGACTTTTCAAAAGGCGACTTCGAAGAAGAGCAAAATCTTTCTAAAAGTTCCGAAGTAGTCAATGATACCTGGAAGGGAGAGATGTAACCGACGTTTGTAGAAATACAGACAAGACCTCATCCTACACCTAAATCCCCTTCTAAGTCCATCTTTTAACACCTAAAATTCTCCTTTCATCCCCTTCCTAGCAAGCTAATCAGAAATTTCCAAAACTATTCTCTACACTTCACAATAATTAACAAAATGTTCACTGAAAACTACTGAATGGTCGAATGATGCCTAATCTTTGCATTTATTCCACAGTCCCAACCACTCGACTGATTTTCATCAAATCAATTTTGGATCCGTATCCGTTACGAAGTTGCGGGCCTTGTATAGTTTATACTTACAACGATGTTTGGCAATTTCGACCCGTTAGTTGCAGTCGTCTGTCAACACGATTCTGCCTCAAACTCTCCAGTGGTGTTGGCTAAATATTTTTAAAAATTGCAATCCATGGCGGTTGTCATAAAAAGACGACATTTCTCTTGCGTAACATTGTGCTTTATTGAAATAGAAAGTCCTGTTTCTAAAAATGACAATGTCAGCCTGGACAATTGTTTAGCAGATTATCGTATTAAATTATGAAATAAATCGCCATAGCGTACCGTGAAGACACAGGCGAGTATTTATCCGAAATTATACGATAATTTACACCAAAACAAATGCCACGAAACGATTCTAATCGAAAAGACCGAATCCCATGTCGTCGTCCTCGCTTTCTGACTCCTCTTTCTTTTCTTCCTGCTTCGGTGCAGCAGCAGCTGGGGCAGCATCAGAAGCAACTGGAGCAGCGGCAGCAGCAAATTTGCTCGGATCTTTAATGAATTCCTTGATAGTTGTTGCTTCTTTGAACTCAACATCAGTTGTTGCAGCAATGGCCAAAAGATTGCGGAAACCATTGGCAATGCTGTGCGGAACGGATGCGATTGTTGGATATCCAACTTCCAAACAAACGGCTGCCAAATTTGCCACACCAGCTTGGAACTTAGCGCGTAAGTCTTCGGGTTTGATATCCAAAATATCTGGAGAGAAGATGGAACCTGAATCGTAGACTTGTTCGATTTGTAAACCATACGAGAATGGAGAGATGTTCAACATGTTCAAAAGGGTTGCTTCTGATGCGCCAACTTTGTCACCAGGTTTCAAAATGGGTACGTCGTTGATGATTTCAATTGTTCCCTTGGAAATTTTGGTTGGGATGGACAAAGCTTGGAAGAAAGATGTCTTCTCCGGACCAAGACCAGTATTTTGAGCTGGAATGATAACTGGCAATGGGGCAATAGCACCGGCACGAGCTGGAGCGCGTACTTTGCTCTCTGTCAACTTCTCACGGATGTCGTTCAAGTCACCTTTGGTGAATACGAAGCCAACATTTCCCTTAATATGTGGGAGCAATTTCTCCAACTGGGCGTTGTTTTCCAAATGACCACGAATAGCCTTACGGATCATGGTGTTCTTACCCATAAGGACAATTCCGATCCCACGAAGTGACGATCGAATCGTCTGCATTTGCTTGGAGCCAACATTGTCTGCGCCGACAATGAAACATTTTGGATATTCGTCGAATAGTTGCTAGAGAAATGAACAATTTGGTCAGCGTCAAATATAGTAAACACGCTGTTCGTCTTATGGAATTTTACTTCGTCAGACATAAAGGACTTGCAACAAACGCAGTCCAGACATTAGTAGGTTCAGCTATTTCTAGCTCTAATGCCTTGATGGAATGCATTCAGACGCGTCATGTTCTCATCATCGGAAGTAAAAATCACAAAATAACGTGTTGCATTGTTACTCACCACTACTTTAATGAAGTAGGAAGCTTTCCATGCTGCTTTGTTCTCCCTGACCATCTTGAAATTGTGGTTAAGTATTTAGGAACTGCGAAAAGAAAACGAAAACACATCGTTAAGCTTGTCGACATAACCTTCAATTTTTACAGAACGAAAACATTTCTAATTTTTGAATTTGGAATGTACACATTGAATAAACGGAATGATCCAACCAAGTGGAATACTAAACTCATCAGTTAAAAGTGACTGAAAGAATATTGGCATTTACGCTACGAAGCGAAATTTTCAATAAGCTGAATTTATGAAAATATACTTGGAAGAAATGAAATTCGTAAAGAAACGAATGCAACGAAAGGTTGCAATTGTTTTTGATACCAATTGGTGAACGGATGAGTTGTTTAAAACGCGATATTTCCAAATTTTATTTCTAAAAACCTACCAAAGCAAGTTACTCTTAAAGTTCACGGACTTCAAATGAACGATTTGGAGATCGTTGTGTCAATTTTTTACATTGAAAGCCTGAAAGTCTACTAAATTTCATGTGAGTGCGTTCAGTCCATCCGTTTTTCCCGATCAGATGAAAATCAGAGAAATGATAATAAGTCGCTATTGTATGTTACCAGAAAAGTGCTCTCACCAGTGCCTCACCAGAAAAGTGCTATGGGAATATTTGGATTGTTGTTGTTGTATAGCCAAGCTCGTATCCGAGCATATCGTCGGCAATGTAGTCGACCAACTCAAAAAAGAAAAGGTCCTTCCTCCAACCGTTTGGTTAATCTACGTCGATGACCATTTGATCGTTTGCAACGAAAATGTTATTAAAAAAAAAAATTTTAGACAAACTCAATGCGTTTGACCCAGGGCGCACAAAGTTTACGTGTGTGATAGAAAAAGACCAGTCACTCAATTTTCTTGACCTGACTTTAGTTAGACGACATGGTACCATTGTCACCAATTGGTACTCAAAAGACATAGTATCAAACCGAATATTGAATTTTTACTCCGCCCACCCTCCCAACGTGGTGTTTAACGTGGCAAAATGTCTCTGCAGAAAAATATTCGATTACAGTGACGACGTCCATCATTCAAATGTTCAGAAAATCAAGAACATTCTCGCCAAGAACAATTTTCCGACACGCATCATTCAAAAATTGATTAACATGGCGTTACAACCAAAAAATTGCCCAAAAATTCCCTAAGATTCCGAAAACAAGCCAGTCTATTATTCATTGACATACATACCCAAAGTATCAGAAGCATTGATAACAAAAATGAAATATTTCATACCAGAGGTGACCGTGGCGAATAAACCTGTGTGCAAATTAGACCGGCTATACTCTAAACAAAAAGACCAATTAGACGAGGATGATATCTCTGGCGTAGTATACGAGGTGGATTCCCACGACTGTCCAACCATATACGTCGGGGAGACAATCCAGAAAAAAGGTTTCGTTTTTTGTTTGTTTTTTCGTTTATTATCCATTTGACTACTCTTTGAAATTCCAAAGATTGCTATTCACTGTATCACAAATTTCCCTCAACCTTGTGACATTGTTTGTGATAAAATAATTTTTCTTGAATAAAGCCCTTCCTGATGATGACCATGGACACAGGTCGAAACGTCGAAGACAGCAATGTGTTTTAACTTTCTTTAAACCATTTTTAACTTGGCATATCAACCCCGGCAATGCAACAATCCAAATATTAAAATTTGTCATGCCAGCAATACAACATTTCTTTGCAAGTGCTATGGAAAGTTTAGCCCACCAGAAAAGTACTCTGGAAGCATATCTCACCAGAAAAGTGCTATGGGCAGCATGCCTCACCAAGTCACCAATGGTTAGTCATCATACTTGACAGAATGCGGACGTGAATTTGAGAGTTTTGAAAATAGCGAAAATTCCTTCAATTTGATATATATTTACATTCCATCTGTCACCAACTTATCATTTCTCTGCATGAAAATAAACTGAAAAATTATATGTCCGCATTGACTGTTTACCCTGCTGGACAATTCTAGATGTATTTTACGAATACGTTAAACAGACAATACTCATAACCAGAAAGTGGCTTGGGTCTTTTCTTCAAATGCCATTATACGTTATAACTTGGCTTGAAAAAACAGGTTAACTAACTGGTCATTTGAAGGCAATGATAAAATTTCCATATAAGAGTTACAGTGCCTACAATCAATTCAATTTTATTGGCTGGTTACTCGCTCTCATAACAGATCTTGTTAAACAGTCAATAGCCGCGTTTGAAATTCTCATTTTTCCATAAGAAACAGAAACAGTGTCTCACTGAAGAAAAATGACAAAAATATTCCCGAAACATCCCGAAATTTTCGAAAACTGTATGATTTTTGGGAATAGTGGGATCCCGTTACTTGTTGCGTTTTCCAACGACGTTTCACACATCTCTTCATTCAATTTGGAGTTTAATGGCAGGGCTTTTAGCCCACCAGAGGGGTGTGTGTATGACGAACGGATGGAGCGAATGTATTAATTTATTAGATTAGAATGAAACTAACTTTTACAATGAATTCCGGTAGCATTGAACGATTTCACGAAAGTTCGTAATATTTCGTCACGAAACACGAAAATACGAGAACAAAAAATTCTACAAAGACGCATATTAACTGAAAAAGTAATCAAGTCGTGTCTACGTTGAAAACAAGTCGAAAAATTGTTAACAGTTTTTATTTATTTGTGAAGTAAAAAGTTTAAAAAAGATTACAAAATGAAGTTTCAATATAAGGAAGAACATCCATTTGAAAAACGAAGAGCTGAAGGTGATAAGATCAGAAGGAAGTACCCCGATCGTGTTCCTGTAAGTTGCAAATTACACTTTTTTTCATATGGGATGTTGTTTTGTGTACATTTTCTTTGTTGGAAAGAATTTTATTTTTATTTTGATGCAAAAACTATTGCGAAATTCAAAATGTCTGTCATTTCCTTCGAACGAAACAGCATATTTAGACTCTTTCATGAGTTTACTGCTGTTTTCGTAAACAGATAAAAATATTGCGTCGTCAATTTTCGACGAAAAAGAAACTGAAGAAAAAATAAAATGCAGGTAAGGTTTTTATAATTTTTATAAAAAATATTGTTGCCAAGGTCGCAAACATTTACACTTCATTATTTTTGGTACTCAACTAGCTATTGCTATGGTGCCCTGTGTGTTAACGCAAAAGTAAATTGGCAACTAACTAAAAAAACTACTTTTAATATTTGTATTCGGAAAATTTGAAAAGTCATTTTGTTATTATTTTTGTGGGTTGGTTTAAAAGTTGTGCTACGATGTTTCTTCAATTGCGTAATACTTTAACAATTTCTCGGAATTTATACTAGCAAATAAAGTAAATTTCTTTGTTTCATTTTTACAAATTTGAAAAAGAAAAAATACAATTTAGATGGATGATCTTCTTATCTCTTTGTTTGCATGCTTAATGAAAACGTTGCATTGCTCATTGACAATATCCATACATATAGCTCATTGTCACACGTTTCGCATTACGACGTGCTTTTCATTCATATGTCTGACGATTTCGATACTTTCTAACAATGTTTAGAAATCGTATCGGGCTTTGAGAGTTCGTTGCATTTCCCCCATTTAGCCTGACTTAGTATCTTCTAGAAACATGTCAATACAATGCATGCACACGGAGTTCAATCCAAAAAATTACAATGTAAAGTATTTTCAATGTAGCGACAGTGACTTATTATGCGAAAAGTGAGCGATTTCTATCGGCAGGTGATTGGGGTAGGATTGAAGTGAAAAGTCTTGATTCTCAAGAGCTTCGCTTACGGATGCACGCTACTGGATTTCTGATAGAACATCGAAATTTTGATGGGAAGATGGAATCTCTTCAAGCATTTTTCTGCCAACTCCAATTTTGAATTATAATATCTGCACCACACAAAAAGAAATTATGTTGGGCCATTTGTTTTTCATATAAATGAAATGTTTCCTTAGTATGATTCTATTTAGTTTGAAAGGAGTAACAGCGGTAATAGGTGCAATAGCTTATCTCATGGTCTCTCCAAAAAGGTGTCATTCTGCTGCAATTCGGTTGCATGAAACTTTCAGCTTTTTTAACAATATTTTTGAAGTTCCCAACTTGATTGACACTGCCGTCTAGGTAATAGATAGACGGATGAAAATTGCCCTTTACATTCCTTCGCAGTTAGGCTCTGATCCTAACCACTGCGGTGGGAACCAACGCAATTTCCCTTGGCACTGATGTACCGGCTTAACTTTGTGAGAAATTCGTCGCTCTCGCGTTTGAGTGTGTAGAACAACTGTGTAACAATGTGTAACCTGCCAAGCGCGCGCCTGTGTAAATCGCTTCGAACGCCTTCGTCCGTTGTTTTAAAAAAATCAGCGTTTCTAACCATTTCTTACGCCTGTCCTGAGGTTATTTCCTTACCTGCTTCTGCTATTGATTCAGTCATATATTTATACTTTTACTGGTAGGAGCACAACAAATCCGACATGTCTTTCGGTTTAATCCTTTGGAGAATAAACAAATGGCGGTGACACAGTTTAGTGTCGGAATGACTGAAAATCTACAATAAAACTTTCTCGATTCGATTCCATTTATAATACTTCTCAGGGTCGAGAGAAACCTGTGCCAATGTATTTTCGTCAATCAATTGCTATTTGTAGAAGTCTGTAACCTTTCACAAAGTTATTGACTACGGAAAATGCACATACTTTTAACACCAACGCAACGCCACTTTATGAGGTGCATTACAAAAAGTAAATGATTTTTATTTCGATTTTCAGGTAATTGTCGAAAAGGCGCCGAAAGCACGCATTGGTGACTTGGATAAAAAAAAATATTTGGTGCCATCTGACTTAACTGTAGGACAATTTTATTTTCTCATTCGTAAGAGGATCCACTTGCGTCCTGAAGATGCGCTATTCTTCTTCGTTAATAATGTGATTCCACCAACGTCAGCGACAATGGGATCACTGTACCAGGTAATTTAGAAGTCATAAGCTGTTTACTCACGATTTTAAATAATTTTCTTGAATCAGGAACATCACGAAGAAGACTATTTCCTTTACATTGCATATTCCGATGAGAATGTATACGGTAAGAAGGTTTAGAAGAGAAATGGTGGGATTTGACTGCTGTATTTGCGTACTACGATACACTACGATTACATTTTTGTCATCTCTTGTCATTTACATGCGTAATAGTAGCAAATGTCTCTGTAATTTTAAATGAAGAAAGTAAAAATATGATTATGAATACAAAGTGTTTTGACAAAAAATAATTTTGCTCCCGATGTGTTGATCATAGTCGGAAAATACCCCCAAAAATAACGATTTTTAAAAATAAGAGTTACATTTTGTTTCGATTTTAGTTAGCTTTTGTTTAGAAATGTATCTTTAAATCTTTTTTGTTTAAATTTAAATAAAAAGTGGTGAGAAGCAAATCAAGGGAAATCTTTTGTGTCTGCTTTGTGTTAGGAATGCGCAATGTGTATCAACGTATATATAAATATGGAATATTAATTTCTAATTAAATATTTTTAAGTGAAATAATAAATTAAAAAAGAAAATAAAAAGTATTAAAAATCAACATCATAGCATTTCTCTTAACAGGACACCAATCATACAGGCTTAGTTGGAATAACGCGACTTATTTCCACTGTCGCAATCTGAAGTCATTGACATTGCGTAGCGGATACTTGTGCGTGTCTCCAACATCCTCGTCATGCATTCTGGGTACAACCCGTGTTTCAAGCGATACGCGGAGATCAACATTTAGTTAAATGATCCGCCCATAGAATAGAACATAGGATCGGTGTTCGTGGATTTTTTTCATCTGATAATGATTCTCATACCTTGATTTTGAGATTTTTGTAGTCGAGAGATCTTACTTTTCCCGCATCGAAACGGAATCGTCGGGCAGTATTAAAAATGGAGAGCCATTATCAATGTATATATTTACATCAAAATGCGTTGGTTCAATGATAGAATTTTACTGATTCGTTGAAAGAAGCCCAGGTACTTCATTTCCGGGAATCTTTCGATGACCGCACATGCTTCGTCCAGATCAGCGAAACTTTCGTATGATTTCACGGAAGTTATTGGCACCGCTGTTTAAGGGTCTGTCGTTAGCGAACATAATAACTTTGCTGTATTTTAAACTTGTGTAGATGGCACTGGACGTATCCCAACTGTATCCACAAAATCGCTAAAACTCATTATTTGCAAAACCACTTTTTCGATTATCTTTCGGAAAAAAAACTTAAAAATCGATTTAAATGTTTGGAGACAGATGAAAAAAAATTTTGCATACTTGGTGATCGTACTAAATCCGGAATTACAAAATCATGTAGCCTCGATATCCGGGAATGGAGTGAATGCAAAATTTCTTTTTTTTTCGGATTTTTTCCTGATTACGCCGCAGGCCGTGTTCATAAAAACTTCCGGATTTTGAGGCTGCCAGATTTTTTCTTCTGTGTTTTGTAAAAGGAATGCCTGTTAACATTGCGTCTTCAACTTTGTTGAATTAACTCGTTAATAGACGAAAATAAAGAGCTGTCTATCACTTAGTTTGATGGAAGAATTTGAAATTGAAAAGATTTTCACAAAATTCCAAAAGAGTGGTTTTTTTTTACACAAATTCCACACAGAGTCTGAAGTTGGCATTATCACAAATTCTGCAATAAAACCAATAAAATCATAAATTTTGCTGTAAAATCACATATATTGCGAAAGCAAATTTGCTGTAGAATGTGGGCGTTAATTTGAAAATGGGCAAACGGGCAAAAATAATTTTTTAGTAATGACTAATAGTAAGCTTTGAAACGCCATCACTTGGCATTCCTAATTCCGAATTCGTAATTCAAGATTTTGTAGGGGAGCCATTTCTCTTATCTGTCAAAGTGACGCCATCTTGGATTTTTTGCTAAATGCTGTACAAGAATATCCAGACAGTTGGTTTCTTCAGGAAAGTTATATGAATCAGTGGGAAGAATTGGTGACACGAAGTGTTCCGAAGGTAGCCGAAGGTGACATGAAGTGTTCTAAAGGAAGGCGAAGGTGACACAAAGTATTCCGAAGGTGATACGAAGTGTTCCGGTGATAGCCGAAGGTGTTGGAGAACAATTTTTTTTGGAGAAAATTTATTTTGCAGAAAAATTTTTTTCGGAGAAAATTTTTTTTAGAGAAAAATTTTTTTCGGAGAAAATTTCTTTGAACAAAAGTTTTTCGGAGAAAATTTTATTTTGATAAAAGTTTATTTCGGAGAAAACTTTTTTTTAAAAAAAAAATTTTCGGAGAACAATTCTTTTGGAGAAAAATTTTTTCGGAGAAAATTTTTTCGAAGACAATTTTTTTTCGGAGGAACTTTTTTTCTAAGAAAATTTTCTTTTCTGAGAAAAATATTTTCAAAAAATAGAAATTTTTTCAACAACTGAAAACTTCTAAAACGACTGACATCACAACAAAAACCTCTTAAAAGGTAGAGTGTGACGCAGTTGATTTTGTTTGACTTTTGTTTCCTATTGCGTAGACTGTTTAAGGTAAATTTCAATTTTTGCGTGTGAAAACTGAAAGTGTTGAAAAATTATTCCGCTGGTGGGTCCGGCATTTGTGACGCAATTTTTTTAACACAACGTAATTTTGTTTTAAAAAAAGCGCTTTAATTTTTTCAGAAAATCAAAACTTTGAACACAAGGTTCTATTCCAACAAACTTCTGCGTATTATCAGCGATAGCGTCACCTCAAGCGATATCATTAATTTTGGAAGCGGAGTTACGGACTGCGTTACACTCTACCTTTTAAGAGGTTTTTGTTGTTTTTTCATTCAGACGAAAAAAAGAATCAAAAATAAAACTTTTCGTTTGGCGAAAATTAAATATTGTTTGTTCACCCAATCAAAATAAACAATATTTTGTAGTAAAATCGTAAAGAATAACACCACAAGAGTCCGATGGCATTGAATTTAAAACACACATCACTACCATTTTCATACGATTGATTTCGCATCATTGTTTGGCATTCATGTTGATTGTGTTTTAAATACAATGTTATCCGACTCTTGTGGTGCCATTTCTTACGAACATATTAGAAAATATTTTTCATTTTTATTAATTTGTTAGACATAATGTACATGCGAACAATTTGTAACATTTGTCAAAGAAAACGTTTTATTTTTTATTACAAAAATTAAATATGACAGTAATTGTCTTTCATTCAAAACACACATTAAACTGAAACATTCAATTTCGTATTTTTTTGATAAGTTTTTTACGATCACAGGTAACCTGCGATTGTAAAGTCCTTTAGTAAACTGTCGCCGTAAAGCACTTTACAATCGCAGGTTACCTGTGACTATAATAGAATTTTATGCACCTCAGTGGCTGTCTAGGGAAATAAGTCATACATTACTGTGTTGTATCAAAATGTGTTTTGTCGAAGTATTTTATACAAGAACACCTGTAAAGGGTAAATAAAGTGCGTTTAAGCGCTCAATATATAAAACTATTTACACTGCAAGAACTGTACGAGTACACTCACGGAAATATATTTTTGCATTAATAGAATTTTGTACTTCTGCGCTGATTTTTCACACTGCAAAAACTTGCGCAGAAGTACAAAATTCTATTTGATGCAAAAATATATTTCCGTAAGTGTACTCGTACAGTTCTTGCAGTGTAAATAGTTTTATATATTGAGCGCTTAAACGCACTTTATTTGATCGAAAACAGAACACAAATTCTGTTTGCATATAAACGCGTCATCTACGTAAGTTAACAGTTCTACTGTAAAACTTGTATACTTTTACAGTTCGAGTGTGATGTTTGTACACTAATTGCAAAGCCTTCTTTATATCGAGTTTTTCGCTCAAATAAAGTGTGTTTTATATGCGCGAAACATATAATAGTATATTACAGAGGAAGTAGTAGTAGGGAGTAGTATTACAGGTGTGCGATATTTACGGTAACGAGCCCCGTAACCGAGTTATCGTAACGCACACTTGTAATATTACTCATAAACAGTGTTCCTCTGTACTATGTTTTAACAGGTTAAAAAATTTGAGAATCGCAAACTTTCATTATATCGAAACAAACACGTCGCATAAGATTTACCGACTACTCTGACTACACGTACGTTATGAGCCATTTACCTATCGCATCGCACACCGGTTATATCAACTTACCGAGTGGGTACACGTTAAAGTACTTTACAATCACACAACCTGTGACCTTAAAGTACATACTAACTTTGTCTTCGTTACATAAAACATTAAGTGAAACTTACAAGAGTAGGTATCATGACAGAAAACACAACTTACCGGGCGCTAAAGTGAAAAAAATGCATAAAGTCGGAGGTTTTATTTCCATTTTCTTCCTTCAATCAAAATATGCGCGTAAAGTGAAAAAAATATCTACTTTTCAACTCAAGTCTCTGATATCACAGTTAGCACTGTAAACCAACCATCTCAAGGCTAAAGGTGTGTAAATGTATTTGTGTTAAAAATTCTGGACTTAGCATAAAGTTTCTACATAACATTCAGTAATACGTAAACTCGCAACTAGTTCAAATAGGCTTCTGGTCTAGAGTTGTATGCAACATCGGTTTCGGTAGAAAAGTGCTCCAAAACTTGTTGATTATTATTATTTTTGTAATAATAAAACCGTAGCCTACCTTTCCAGTGTGTGACAAAACAAAAAAAATCAAATTTTTTTAACCGCATTTGCTGAAAGTTTTTGTGATAAACTGTGACCATAAAAAATATATAAAGCGCAATTGGATTAAATTGATTACACAGAAGTGGAAAACATCAAAGCTGAAAACCTGGATTTGAATTATGAAGCTGTGAGTGGAGGTAAAAAAAAGTGCTATTTTGTAAATATCATGTAAACTAGTTCAATTTAACGTATTTATTTGTATGCTTTCTTTTTAATCTTTTTAAGTCTAACGAATTATACAAAAGTGCAACGTGGGCTCTTTTTTCCGTCTTTTTGTTGTGTAAAGAAAATTATTTGTTTGACTTTTGTGCGACAAGATTTCTATGGAGTGAAATTGAGAGATTGAACAACGGTAGATATCGTGCAACGAATAACAAGTACAAACTAATGAAGTGTTTGGAAAAATAAACGAAAAGTAAAACGATTCGCATTTATTTTTTTGAGTGAGAAAATCGCTTATTCAAATTCGACAGAAAAATGTCAATTTTTACGATAAGAACACGTAATTACCGTATTAGTGGCTAAAATTTTGCGGCTTCAATGAGCGAAAATCCAGTTTTTTATTTGACCTTTCCGTACGTACTGGTTTTGCTCTATTCGCTACATTCCATTTCTTTGCAACGCGCCTCGACACTCAGAATAAAAAAAAAGAATATTTTTGTAGCCAGTTGTACGCGTACATGTATACGCCGTACATGTATATCAATGTTATATAGTTTTCAGTTAAGAATATTATTACCAAACACAACCAACACTCACCAACCAACACTATAATATGCTCAAGAACCAAGCCTTTTACGTTAACAGATTTTCTTCAACGTTTGTTGATGTTAATTTGTATTAAAATGTTCATAGGTGCTATGTTGACTTTTTGGCTGCATCTTCGATTATTTATTGGATATTGAATGGGTTATATTTGATTGTTTCTACATTTTTCGTATACTAACCATTGTGTAAAAGAGGTTTGGAATTAAAAAGATAATTGGGACTGGTCAAGATATCAGAGAAATATAGAGTTGTTAACCATCCTTACATAATTCGCTAAACCCTGAGCGTCAACATGGGTTGTTTCACTTTGCGAATTCAAGTATTTAGGGTTTCAGTTCTACAAATAGAAGTGGGACATGGGGTTGGCTAACTTTGAGGACTTTACCTCAAATCTGTACTGCTGATTCCTTAATAAAATGTTTCAAAGATGAAGATTGAAATAGTTCAAGTCACTTCACTGTGAAGTCAAGGTTTACATTTTTTTATTAATTGCGAGAATCGCTAGCTTTAACCGCTCCCAAAACTCATTCACTTCAGTTTTTTCTTGAATTTTAATATATCGAACTGCGGCAACTGGAAGTTAGAAAGACAAAATTAATGGGGGAGTTTTTGAGGTCTGTGGATCAATAAAATGTAGAGGTGTATTTTCTTCATCCCCAGCCAAATTATCTGATAGTGAAATGGGGAACACCAAGTATGGAATCAACTTCGAATTCTCCAATATGCATGCGTACAAGCTTACCTTACTGTGTCCGACGACTGACTTGTATCTCATTCACTGTCTATTTGTTCTGAATATCGACAGCGTCATTAAGTTCTCAGATTGTTCCTTCGTCCACAACGATAACCGTCACATCGAACTTAAGCAATACGCATCCTCACCTCCTATCATGAAAATGACCAAAAAGGAGAAAACGTGATTTCATCTCATGGAAACCAAGAGCTTTAATAACCATTACTACTACACCCTTGCTTCGATAAATTCTAGCTAGGGAAGTAACGGAGAATATTACTCATTGCTGAACGCATTTACACATGTGGGTAAAATCTATGTCTTCTCCAATGTCTTCCAGTAATTTTTAGTCGAAAGTATTCTGTCATAGTCAAAGTCAATTTTGTATATCAATAGAATAGAAAGCCAAGCTCGATTTAACATCGTAAACGCTTGAACAAAACTCGCTTCATTGAATTTGGTTTATGATTTTGTTGCTGATGTACAGAACAGAGCTTCTCATTCTTACAACAGACATTTACTTATATAATTTGTTTTTGAAATGAATGAAATTTTAATTATTGTTTGTATATTTCCGATTCGGAGTACGAAGTTTTATCAAAATAAATTGGCTATGGTTGGTTCATGTAAATTGGCAAAAATGTGAACATGAAATTCATTATTTGGAATTGATGTAACTGGAAGAAGACAGAAACAAGAGCAACAGTTTTATCAAAAAATGTTTTACTATTTATCTTGTTGATTTTTACATCGCTTTGAAAAGTATAGAAATGCGAAAAAAGCCTCCTCTCAATGAAGCAGACCCTAACATCGAAAAGCGTAGTCCTTGGATCTCACTCCTTTCAATTCGGCATAAAGTCTCTTTCGTAGAGCCTTTCATAAGAAATTACGGTATACGAAATATGAACAGCTTTGTCATCTGTAAAATTTATTGGACCCGTACGAAGTACAAGAGGTCCTATACGTTTACTACAAACAATTTTATTGTAACATGGGGTAGATCGAGGTGGGCGCGGGGGGATGCATCTATTATCGTCTAGAGATGACGTATCAGCAATAAAAAAATGTCCGTCCGTCCGTCTCCACTTTTTTTTCCAAACGACTCCCTGAAAGGTACATGCCTCCCATGATTCAAGTTCGAAGATGAGCAAAATCGATCAAGTGGTTCCGGAGATATGGTCGAGGAAGTGACCAAAAACATGGTTTTTCGAGGGTCGGTGAAACTTTTTCGCAAAAATCTCAGCAAGTAAAGCACGGAAATTGCTCAATTTGGTAACAAATGAAAGCATTTGATACCAAAAAACTGGGGATTTTTTTTTTTTGGAATCGGTTCAGGGGTCTGGGCACTGGGAGCCATGGAATGGGCGAAAATAAATTTCTCTGCCCAAAATGATAAGAGATAGTTTTTTTTCAGTATTTGCGTAAATACGCAATACAGAGATTTACTTTCAAAGGCAAAGTTGTAAAGAATCAAATTTTAGCGAACATGTGTCTCAGGGTTTTGGGGAAATATGGTCCAATCCTGGTATATGGCCACTTCCATAATTGGGCAGGATGACCCAGATCTCCCGAACTATGAGAGTTAGAAAGTTGGTTCCAAAGGCGAAGTTATAGAGAATTAAATTAAGGCGAACACGTGTTTCAGGGTTTTGGGGAAATATGGTCCAATCCTGGTATATGGCCACTGCCATAATTGGGCAGGATGACCCAGATCTCCAGAACTATGAGAGGTAGAAAGTTGCTTCCAAGGACAAACTTGTAGACAATAAAATTTTAGATAACACGTGTTTCTGGGTTTTAGGGAAAAACGAGTTAGTCCTTGGATATAAGCTTTTCTAGATTTGATAGGTCTGAGACGTACCGGCCTTTGGCATTACCTTGGGTAATTTCTATGGATCTTTGAAACTCTTATAGTTATAAAAGAACATAAAACGTTGGATTGTTTGCTTATTTGTATCTTTGGATACGTTCGAGTCTTTTTGTAACATCAATTCTCTTTGCCATATCTATTCTGTTTGCCACATCTATTCTGATACGTACGGGTCTTTGGTTATGTTTATAGCAATTTTTAGGAATTTAACTTTTAGAGAGCTTCCCTTAAACCCATCAGCACTTTCGCAAGACTTTAGACTCTTTCCTTTTGTATTTTATTGTCGCTGCTGAAAATACTGAAAAATACATCGCTGCCTACATCTTCTGCGAAATAACATGAATAGTAATTGTCGTAAGTGTTAGTGTGAACAAGAGAATTACTTTGTTTCTTTCTTAATAAAACAAATAAATGGGGTGAGTTCAACAAAATTAAATTTTATCGAAGCAAATTAAAAACTATTTAACATTTTGAACTTCCCTGTTCCATGGTCCAAAATTGAAATAACCTCACAGCTAAACAGTAACGCTACTTATCGTTACTCAACACTACCAAATGTTGGCTATTAATACAAAATGATGAAATCCATAAAAAAGTCAAAACTGTTATCATATGCAATAAACATTTAGCAAAAAAATTAATTTATTCTTATTTGCTAAACAAAAACATTAGACTTGAATATTTGTCGAGTTTTATTGAGATAAAAATGTCTTCGCATTTTTGGAGGAAACATTTTAAATCCAAAGTGTTTGCTACTATTTCGTATATTTAGAAGTTCTTCTTTTGTCCTTATCGTTCACTAATACTTACCAAATAAATTGCTTACATTTCGTTATACAAGATAAAGTTTTAACTATACGCTTACAGTAAGTTCTAAATGGTTATAAATACATTTTATTTCTGAAATTAAATTAAATGGGAAACCAAATTCCAAAATGTTAAACAATTAATAAATTGTTAACTGTTTAACAATTGGGAAGTATTATGGTAGAATTGTTGTAGAATCTTCTCTACAGATGGTATAGCCGCCGTAGAAAATTCGTATTCTATGGGTGCAAAACGAAAATTATCTCACATTTTGATCACTCAAATTCGAAAAAGGAGTGGAGGTTCAGTGATGAGACGATGAATCATTGTTTCTGAAGTAAAACGAATTTCGCCTTAGCTTACATCAAGTTTTTTTACACTCACGGAAAAGTAAAAACCGACAAATTTTTGCTTCTGTAATTTACTTGGTATTTGTGAATTTTTCATGTTTTACACATTTTACAATGTGTCAGTTTACACGTTTCCGTGCCTGTAATACCGCCCATTTCGCTAGCGGCGTGACTCATTCGTTTTCATAGCATCCGATAGTAGAGACTCACATATATTTCCTTCGTCGTTTTTATTGAATTTTTCATTTAAATTCTAACTTTTTGTCTTAATAGATTGAGTTTATAGTTCACAAAATTTACCATAAAACAGCAGATGGCGCTAAAAAAAAGTCGGTGACAAAACGTTAAATTTTTAAACTTCGTTTTTTGCGAATTATTCAGTTCGTATTTTGTGTCAACCGAACGAAGTCAGCAGTTATAAAGTATATTTAAATGAACTGCTGTCAGTACTCATTTGGTCCGCCTAATTAAAAATAAATTATGAATAAATCGCAAAAAACTATGTTCTCCCATCCAAATTTAATGTTTTGTCACCGACGGACGGAACGGTTGAAACTTGGGCAGTATTACCTGATCACACGCTGAGGCAAAACACAATCTATCGACTAAGAGAGATTTGAAGTGATGCAGAATTTGAACCAACTGTTCCGTATCAGCTGGTTCAAATTCTCACAATTTTAAATTTCTCTAATTATTGGATGGGTCGGAAAGTTCTTGCCGATTTTTCCATTAGATGGAATTACCAACCATACAAAATTTCTATCGCCAGTTATAGCCAACTTCATTCTGGTTTTTAATTAACTATTAATGGCTAGACCTTTCAATATAAACATAGTTGAGATTCCATTTGATTTGAATGAGAAACGCTTGTTTGAAATGGAGGACAAAAAGTGCATTTTCGGCATATTTTGTTATTTTTGTTTAAAAAAGAATTAATCGCGTCGCAGGCCCAACGTGAAATATGTGATGTTTATGGTAAAGATGCTGTAAGCGAACGCACATGTCGAAATTGGTTTGCGCGCTTTCGTTGTAGAAATTTTGACTTGGTCGATGCAACCCGCTCTGGACAACCATCTAAGATAAACGAAAGATGAAATCAAGGCTCTTATTGAAAATGACCGGCATCTAACGGCTGAAGAGATCGGAGAAAGGTTGAACATAGGTCGCACCACAGTAGTCGACCACTTAAACTCAATGGGAATGGTTAAGAAGTACGATGTTTGGTTGCCCTAAGTGAAAAGAATTTCATGGATCGTATGGATGGTTGTGCCCATCTTTTGCGTTGGTACAATTGGTGACCGAGGATGAGAAATGGGTTGTCTACAACAATGTCAAGCGCCAAAAGTCCTGGTGCAGTGTCGGTGAGTCATCTCAAACGGTCTCCAAAGCTGGATTGCACCCGAAAAAGGTGTTGCTGTGTATTTGGTAGGATTGCAAGGGAGTGGTCTACTATGAGCAGGTCCCGACGGGTGATACGATAAATTCCGCGTGTATGTGTCCTAACTAAGCAAATTGAAGCGTGCAATCCAGCAGAAGCGACCTGAATTGGCCAACAGAAAAGGTGTTGTATTTCACCATAACAACGCCAGTCCTCACACTGCTGTAAATGGCTTTGGTTGGGAAATTATGCCTCATCCACCGTATTCACAAGACATTGCACCTTCGGATTACCACTTGTTTAGATCTCTGCAGAACCACCTTGATTATAAAAAATTCGATTCAGAAGATGCTGTAAAAGTTGCATTAGATCAGTTCTTCGCCAATAAAACCCAGGAATTTTATACAAGCGGGATCATGGAGTTGCCTGACAGATGGCAGAAGATCATTGATCAAAATGGACAATACATCATTGATTGACTAAATTTATATCTATCAAAATTTTGAATTTAATTTTCATGAAAAAATCGGCACGAATTTTCCGACCCACCCAATAGTTATAATCAGCTCGTATGGCGTATCACACAATCTTTATGGCTTTGTCATCGTCTTAGAGATAGAAACGTCTTTTCGTAAATTAAAATAAGCAGAAACACAAAACATTTAACTTAGCAAATAATTGAATAAATACGTACTCTACGACAAAGTGGCAAAATATCAACATTAAGTAATTCGCAAATAAGTTACAAAAAAAAGTATCAATATCCTAATAAATACTGAATCCATCAATTGTTGTTAATTTCTGCTTTATCAGAACAGAAATTGAAAATTTTCCATAGTAACTAAAAAAAGGCGAGGAGACTAATAATTCAGGCTTTTAGTACGGCCCGACGACGTCAGCTTATGTCAAAGTATACAAAATTATATTAAATTTAGTGTGGAGAAGAACAGAGAAATGATAACGACGGCTCCGCGTGATAGAACTTGAATTTAACTACTTGAATTTAACTTGAATGGGAAAGAAGCTAAACGCTAGACATATGCTTTAGACTAGAAATGTTTTTTGCAGTAACGTTCATACATAACGACGTTTTCCCGGTCAAATTAGACGTTTATTGGGTTTGCTATGAACAAAATTGCTAATGTTAAAATTGACTTCCGAAAAGAAATTCCTTGAGTTGAGAAAGAAAACGTTTCGTAAACTATTCTAATAATAGTTGTACCCTTTACACATTTTTATGGACATCGAAACACGTATCTTTGTAAATATTTTGTCAATAAACATTTCTTTGAAATAAAAAAAATTCAACACACCTCTTTATAGTACGATGACACAGAAAACTTACAACTAAAGACCAATAATAATCTACTTAGCGTTCAATTTCAAGAGTACACAGAGTATACCTCACACACATAAAAACGAACTATTCGTTATATCGAATAGTCAATTCAATTATTTGCATTATCGCTTTGAGTGTGGTACTACGGTTATGTCCTTATACATACGCTCTCAGTGATCGTTAAAAAAATGCAAATTGAATAAATAATATGAACTCACTCATCACTGATGAGGTCATATTCTTGATTCAACTTAAAGTCGCGTTTATGACTATATTTAAAGCAAAGGTCGTTCCAACATAGCAAAGGCATGAGACAATTTTTTTTATTTTGTAGCCTATAAAGTCAAGCACATAAAATTATCTAGATGTAAACCTTGCGCGCTAACGGCCACCTTCTGTCACTAAGCAGTTTACTCAACTAAGAATGGTTCATAATTCACGAACGTACATCAGTTCTTCAAAGGGACGTACTTTTTGCTAGGAAGTGTGTACTCACAGGAAAGTTTTAGTAGCAGGAAATGCTCGACGCCAAGGACGAACCCGTATTGAATATTAAGAATTAATGTCAAAGTGAAAAGAAATTTCCGATAAGAGCTTTGAACAAACCCAACAATTTTCGAAGTGTTTCTTTACTTCGTGGGGAAGCAATGAATAACGACCGAAACAGTTCAAATGTTTCTTTGGGTTTCAGTCTTTTTAAATGCAACCGTTAATGAAAATACAAACAGATGGAAATTTAATTTTATTTTTAGTTGCATTGTTAGTCGTCTGTTCTCTGTTTAAAACTAAAAATAATCGCGTCTGTGTTTATAGTTCACTTCATTCACTACACTGATTTCTTCTTCTTCATCAAAAACTGGAAGTACCAACAAACTCATAGTACTCATGAGAATTCTCCAAATACTTTTCTTACATTCCGAAAATAGACAAAAATTATTCCGTTTGAAAATCGTGTATTTTTAGAATCTTTATGTTATTTGTACATTAAACGACAACCTTCTCCCAACACTTTCAATGACTTTCGTTGTTGGGATTTGGAATCTGGATATTCGGTTAAAAAACATTTAGTAAACGATAGATTTACATTCACAATACAAGCTAACGGGAAGTGCAGTATAAACATAAGTAATATCTTACGTTTTTTATAATGTGGATGGTTTTCTACTTCATTGAATTGTTTGGTTATTTATTCATTCCGCGAACCAGGAACGCGTTTACAAATTTAATTTTCGTTTTCTTAAAAAAATTTAAAGTCACTTTAACGAAAGAACAACACGTGATGATGCGGATGAATCTTAGACACTGAAAAAGTCTTTACATGCATTCCTAAAGCCAATTATCAAATTATTTAAAGAAAGTGATCATCTCGTTAATCCTTTTTTTTCAATGTAAGAAACAGTAATTGCTGTTGCTAAAATTCTGATTGAAACCTTATTTTGGGCCTTTTGCGCTCATCACAACGTTTCTAACATTCTAACTATTCGGATTTACAACTGTAGATACTATTTTTAAGTGAAAAAATGTTTGCCTATTATCCGTCAAAACATTTATGTTCCACGGCAAATAAACAACAACCAACATCTATCCGTCCGTCCGGTCTGTGCGTCAACACGAAAACTCGCGTAAATCTCCTTTTCGCTGAAAGTAAAGTCGAAAAAGTGGCCGAAATTTCATGAATTGCATGAATAAGTTGAATTTGAAGGGTCGGGAATTAGGTCCGCGACCTATGCTTAGTGCCTCAGGTCGGCTTTTACCCACAAAAATGCTTTAGAGAACATTGGTGGAAAAGTTTAGCCAATTGAAGAATGGGCGGACCGGCGCCAAGTTGGAGGATTGAGTTGGGGTTGGAATTGCCTTATTGTTATTATTATTATTATTTCTTTATTTCTGTATCTTGTGTAACAAAAAAATGTGTCTTAACCAGCAACAACTAAAGTTTTCTTCGAATAACTTAATACTAAATTAACATACGGTCAAGAATTGTAAGACTGCGTAGCTCCAGTATGTGTACAATTCTAAGGAGCTACATAGATAAAAAAAAAAACTCATTGTGATGAAAGTTCATGGTCAGTAAAAACTGAAGAAAAAGAAAAGAAAAGTAAGAAATAGAAATAGAAGTAGAAGTAGAGCAACAAAGTTCATATAAAAATTTCTATACAAGAACAAAGGAGAAATAGGGGAGCAAGAAATCAAGGAAAAATATAGCAAACTATTTTCCGATATCGGTGAAATTCAATTATTAATAATAAGCTGGCTTATCATATGATGCTTCAACAAACGAGTGAATTCACTGATGGATGTGGAATTTCTAATGTGAGTAGGTAGGGTATTAAATAGCGTAGGCCCAGAGAATGACAGACTTCTTTTACCGTAATTTGAGCAGATTTTAGGCTTCTTCAGTAGATATGAATATCGCGTAGAGTAACAGTTAATGTTGTCAGGAAATGTTAGTGAATGATGATTGAGATCATTAATGCAGCAGAACACAAATTTACAGACCGCCAGCCTATATAATTGAACCACAGTAAGTATGTTCGGAAATTCACTTCTGTAGAGGTGGCCAGTAGGGAATCACGGTGCGGTTGAACAAAAGTTATATGAAATGGTCTGGCAAATTGGTTTTCTCTTTTGAATATTCATTTCGGAACCCTAAGGAGCTAAAATCACCAAAAAACAAAAAAAATGAATGGGCGCATTTCAAAAAAAGTCAAAAAACGTCAAAAAAAAACTAAAAAAAAAC
>CM055405.1:5211295-5230900 GCA_029228625.1 Pseudolycoriella hygida | reverse complement strand
TTTTTTTTTTTTTTTCAAACAACAATATATTTTCAACATTGAACAATTAAATTTACGCGATCAGAGGTCGCTTAGATAAGACGTAGAATATTTCGTCTAATGAAGCAATTGCCGGAATTGTTTCCATTATACACGACGCGTTGTAGCGCTGGATTGCGAGTGATATTCGCTGATGCAAATAATAATTCGCCGTTTTTGTTCCGGTCAAATCATTGAGCTTCGAGCCGATGAAGTTAATGAAATCTTTCGCTTCCTTAGCCCATGGGCCGAGTGATTCCAGTGCGACGGGAACGAATAAATAGTTTGAGGCTTCCAACGCGGCGTAATTTCTGTGTTTCTGTTTGCTACCTAGCTCAGCGGCCGCGCCAGCTCGAACCGAAGTTTTGCTGGTATAAGAATTGGCCAATGTGTCTAAAACTGTTGCATCCCAGATAAGAGCTTTGCCTTTTGCCCAAGGAATTAGTGTCAGGCCGTCGGGACGTTTGCCATCACTTCTGGATAGGCCTGGTGGTTCCAGTGTTGATGGTATGTTGATGGAGGATAAAGCACGGTGCAGGATGTTATTGATTTCTGAGTGCCGAGCGTATTTGGTTATGTTCTTGCTGCAACTTAAGCCGTGGGTGCCATCGACTGAGACTGTAGCGCCGCATCGACATTTGTGTGAATGACATATTTTGGCTCCAAGACGGAGACCTATGCAAATTCTTATTGAGTTGTCATCCAATTGTGTGCCGTTATTCGCGATAGGTAGAGCATTCAGCCATTTGCCTGATTCCGGTTCCTGGAGAGCGGTGAAGCGTGCGATGTCCTTAGGCGTGTCGAAGCGCAGTTCGTCGTCGATTATTTAATGTTTACTAAGTCCCAGTCTCTCTGCAAAACCGGATTCATGGGAATACCAGATGTGTTGAAGGTCTGCCACAAGTTTAAGGCCTCATCCATGTGGATGATAGAAATGTCGTTGCTCGTAGAGTTGAGTATGCTAGCAACGAGACTTCTTGCACCAAATGCCGAGGCGAGGAAAGCTGGAATGTTTATGTCTTGTGCGCGTCTGACACCGATACCTCCATGGCTTATCGGTAATGTAGCTTGAACCCATTGTGGTTCCTCGAGCTGAATGTTCAAGATACTTTCCAGACATCGACGAATTTCAGAATCGAAACTGGACAGGAACTCTGGGAATCTCCACGAAGGGCACGTGCGAAGGAAGTAGGTCAGCTTCGGAATGGCGAAACAATTCTTAAGTAGAAAATAGGCGGCGTGTGAGTTCAGTTTTTCGAGTTTGGTTGTCATTAAACGTAAGCGAGATAGCTTTTCCGATGCAGCTGTTTCAAAGCCTTCGTCGAATATAGGTGAACCTAGTATACTAAAATTGGAACGGTCCGTTACTTGTATGCCCGGTGATATTTCGTTAAACTTGTCTACGACGTCTTCGTCGACAATACCGGAGCAAAAGAAAAGCTCACACTTCGATGGATTTATTTTAAGTCCCAGCGATTTCGATTGTTCAATTATTAATTTGAAATTCTGGAGTACAACGTCTTCGCTGTCGCCGATAGTTCCATCGTCGAGGTACCAGGTGTTTAAGTCGGTTGAGATTTCTTCAACGATAGGTTGGATGGCGAGGCTGTAGGCTAGAGCGGGGTCGCCCTGTTGAGCCCCTACTTGCGACTTCAAGTTTTTGTCACCGAAATATAGATTTGATGGAGTGCTGTAGCATTGGTACAAGAAAGGATACAAGGATGGAATTTGCCTTTTAATTTCTGTGAGCATTGAGTCCCGTTCGGTTGAATTGAAGGCATTGACATAATCAATTTTCACGATTATTTTACTGCGATTGGTTGGCGAGTTGATCCAATTCCGGGTCGCGTGAATAACTGCTTCTGCGCCTTTTTGAATGCCCACACCCATTTGATGGGGGCCCAAACGTTGCGCCGATGTATTACGTAGGTTGAAACAACCAACTTTGGCGGTGAGGCGTCTGAAATAAATGCCAATTGCGATTGGCCGAATGCCACCCGATTTTTTGTTCAGAGCACAGAGCACAGCGCCGTACAAGATTGGACAAACGTTTGCGTCCACTTTGCCACTTAGCATGAGATTACATAGGTTCGTGATTGAAGACAAGAGGCGAACGCCAGCGTCCCCTGCCGAAAATGACGTCAGATCTTTGATGTGTTGAGGGCGAATGCCGTCCAAACCTGCTGCTGAACCGTGTGAAAATGATGCAATCCCGCGTTTTACGTCTTTTTGAGACACTGTCAAATGGCAGTCATGTGATTTTTCGGGGACTGGGACGTTTAACTCCCGGGAAGGAGGTGGATGTTTTCTCAATAGCTCTTGGAAGGTGTTTTCATCGAAAGGAGCTAGCGTGTCTTCTGAGCTTAAAATTTTGATGGCACCCCTAACATCATTGTCCGCTAATTTGGCTTTAACTTTCTTTTCAAAAGGTAGAGACTTTTGTTTTCCATTCCGATTTGGACACTTTGGCAGAGCCATGATAATTTAAAGTCCATTAATATTTCTTAAATGTGAAGACCGTTGTAGTCACATATTGAGCGGAGGAGACGTTCTCCATATATCGGATTTTCCATCGAAACTTCATATTTGCTCCAAATTTTTGCAAAATCAAAATGGACTGATTCCATAGCTTGTTCGCTAAAGTTACCCAAGCCGATTGGATTTATCGAACAAAAGTCATGGACGTGGTGAAACACGCGATGTATGGAGAACGTCTCCTCCGCTCAATATGTGACTACAACGGTCTTCACATTTAAGAAATATTAATGGACTTAAAATTTTGAATTGTTCCTCCTAAAATAAAATTTAATTGTTGTAAAAACGACTGAGAGTTCAATAAAAAATTGATTTATTTTGACTTACCCTGAAAAATCGATTTTTTTGAGTTTTTTGACGTTTTTTGAAACGCGTTCACTCAATTTTTTTGGTTTTTTGGTTATTTTAGCTCCTAATGAATTGCCAGAAGAGAAAACCAAATAAGGTAGTTAAAATGTTACCGGGCGACGAAAAATCACTCAAAAAATCGTTTTTTTCAATTTCATATAACTTTTGTTCAACCGCACCGTGGAATTGAATAGGAAGCTTATGCGTGGCCTTAAGGGCCTTTTTTTCTAAGGTGTGGATCTCATCGATAAGCCTCTTGTTGGCCGATCCCCATATCCCTACACAATATGTTAAGTGGCAATGAATAGTCGAGTAGTAAATAAGTCTCAAAATAGCCTTGGGGAGAAAACGCAGTCTCTTTATGATTCCAGTATTGCGGGATAATACATTGCCAATATTGTTAATATGTTCACTCCAGTTAACGAATTCATCTAAAGTAAAGCCTAGACATTTGACAGAGGTGGTCATTTCAATTGTAACACCATTAAAGGTCAAATCAGGAATATCTTTAAGTTCAAAGTAAGCTTATTCAACCGAAAATACTCAGCAATAATGACCATGTCACTGGAGAGATTACTTATATTATCAGAGGCTATGGCTGAAGATTGGAACATGTTTGTGTCGTCCGCAAATCCATAGGGAGTGGATTTAATGGGAAGCACATAGAAGTCATTGATAAATATTAGGAAAAACAAACATAAAGAAACAAAAGAAACATAAATAGCTTCTCATCAAATCAAGGCCCATTACTCTGATGCCTGCATATTTCAACTTAGTTGAAAGTAATCTGTGAATCACAGTGTCAAATGCCTTACTTAAATCGATGAATAACCCGGACACTACTTTGCCTTTGTCTATTTCTCTATTAATCAACTCAATTAATTCAAAGAGCGCTGTATGTTCCGCTTCCCACCCTAAACCCATACTGTCTAGCATGGAAATAGTCGTTGACATTTAGGAAACCGTAAATCTTTCGATAGCTTATGGTTTCTAATATTTTATTGACAGCGGGTAGAATAGAGATCGGTCGATAATTGTTTACATCCCTTTTGTCCTCCTTCTTATAAATTGGAATTATCTTGGCAATCTTGAGCTTATCAGGGTAGGTACCATAAAATAAGCAAAGATTGAATAAATCACACAAAAACATTGAGATGTTAGGCATACAACACTTAAGCGATCCCAATGAGATTCCGTCAAATCCAGGGGACTTATCTACATCCATAGATGTGATGATGGCATTCACATCATCGACTGTGACTGGCTCCAAAAAAATTGATAATGGATTGACAGTAAGAGTTCGAAATTTATTTAGGTCGTCTCGGTCAGTCTGGGTTGCTTTAGCTTAGCTTAGCTTTAGCTTAGCAAAAAAGTCATTAAAGACGTCTTTTTCATCAATAACCGAATTCCTCCCATTTAGCGAAATAGTTTGCTTATTATTTTTATGCTTACCCAAAATAAAATTAATGTTATTCTGCTAAAAATTTTGTTAAAGTAGATATTATGTACTTAACAAATTACATTGGAAATTAACCAAGCAATATTTTTAAAAACCTGTCCAAGAATATATAAAAGAAAATTTAGCTCAGCGGCCCTTCGTTCAAAAACAAAAATGTGCGTCCTCAATCCCATAACAACTTCTTCGATTACTTTTCAAAGAAAAAACATTTGAAACTTGAGCTATTGTGTTGACAGACGGACGTTTTTTTTGGGTAGTATTATAATCGATCACCCAAAAATAATTTTTGATCACCTGACAATACAATTTTGATCAACAATACAAAATAAAACTTAATTAGGGGTCAAAACTAGTTACACCTACGCTGAGTTAGCCGCTTTAAACATTACATTCCTTCTCTTACCAAACGGTCGGACACACCCCTGGCCCTAAAAAAGAGTGTTTTATTTTTCTGGTGATCAAAATTGAATTTTCTGGTGATCAAAAATGAATTTGTTGGTGATCAGTTAAACATATGCCTTTTTTTTATCTTATTTAGACCCCAAAACGAACAACCCCAGTTGAAATTCAAGTGGTTATGAACAGTAAATGCATAAATCCCGTTTACCTCGTAGAATTCGTACGGGTCTTAACATGTTGAATGATATCCGGACATCATTTTAGGGTGGATGATATGCTTTCAAATCACAGCAGCAAATTATGCTTTTTAATTTCCGACATGTCGAAGCTGTCAGTAAAAAAAAACGAATATCCAACGTGTTAACCATTTGAACGACAAGATGATTGAAATAGAAAAAAATTCTAAATTTATGTTCATCTCCATCCATCCAAATTTGATAAATATGTTAACATCCAATTAGTGATAATTAATAGACTACGCAAATGTTAACCGGTAATCAGTTAATTAAAAAACATTCCAAATTGCTAAAATCAAACTTGTGCTCGCTATTACAATGTATACGTAGTATGCAAGTCTTATGTATATTTTACATTATACACGCCATTCATAAAAATTAGTTAAATTTTCACTCACTGTACGTGTATATTAATGCTACAATCAGCAAATATATAACAAAACCGTTCAAAATTGTGGATTATTGTATTACATGGATGAATTGCACTTGTGTAGAAATGTCGACGAAAAAACAAAGGCAAAAACTGAATAAACCAGTTTTATTCGACAGAGTTGTAGATACCTTCATTACATAACGAGCATAAATAAAACTATCAGAACATTTAATTAAAATAAACAATGATAGCAACATTTCGGTCAATGGTGTACAATGAAAATATATTTTTTTATTATATGTACGAAGCCTTTTTCCCATTATACAAATATCGAATTCCAAAAAACAAAATCTCAAATTTCTGATGTCATCGATGAAGGTTGAAATTGATTTCATTTCTTTTATGGTATTTTTTTATATGCAAATTAGATCGTCGTTTTGATGAAACTTGTTAGGTGTATTGTTAGTTTTTTTTACTTATTTCAAGAATTTTAATCTTAAATTATTTGTCACTATTGTTGTTAAGACTTTTTTTTTCTTACTTACGTAATTTTTAAAGAGGTTTGGTGTTTTTGGTAAGTCGACCGTAATTAAATATTTCTATATTTCTCAAAACATAAGAGTTAAAGAACTAATTTGTAAATAAAAACCTCTGGAGGCAACAATAAAACATACAAAAGTAGCTTTGAGAGCTTCTTTTATTCATCTATTTTATTTTATATACCTTTAAGTATCTCTCTCACTCCATCATAACTTCCTTTATTGACTGTCGAATCAAAACAAGTTCCAGCTACTCTGCAATCTGGAAGCTACTACTTTCAAGATTTTCCGACTATCATTGGTCGCATATTTTTCAACACTCACCTTTTCCGTTCTCCTTGCACACAACCTTCATCTACCTAGATGTTCTAACTTATTTCACTCTTTACACTAACCTCAGCTCTGATTCTTGAATACACACATCATCGGAACGGATGGTAATAAACGACCGATAAAACAATTCAACTTTACCGATAAAAAATAATAAATGACCGATAATTATTTACTGATGAATTTTTAAACACATTATTAAAGTAGAATTAAAGCGCGGATATTTGAGGTGGTGTCCGAAACACCTCATAACATTTTGTAAAAGGAAAAATTCCCGAGAAAAGTGACTAAAATGAAGGTATCGGTAAAAAGTTATCGATCATTTATTATTTTTATCGGTAAAGTTGAATTGTTTTATCGGTCAAATATAATTTCCCCATCAGAACCAGACGTCTTTCATGAACAGTCTCTCCTAATTATCTAAAACATACCGTTTTAATAAAACCAAACGAATGTCTCTCATGAAAATTGAGTTCTCGCAAAAATTCAACAGCGAGCGAAGAAATTGCAACAGTTTAAAAAAACTTAGAGGCTACTGGTATCGGGTGCCAATAGTCACTTTACATCAATGGAGCCAACCATTACTATTTCGACTATCGTACAAAAGCATACAATAATGAAACATTTTGGATTCGTTACATTTACGCATTTTGAGATGATCTTAAAAACGTAAACAACACGGAATACGGCACAATTGAATTAATTATAAGGGATGAGTCAAAACACACGCTTTATTTATTTTAACGTGTACGCACACGGTACGTTGAGTATACGCTGCAGGTTCATTGCTATGTAGATGCAATTTAACATGCTAGGTAGTAATGATGCGACCTACTTAATGAGCCATTATGGTCCAGTTCATCCAGAATGAACTCTTCTTATTTTTATAAAGAAAAAAAACTATCTCCATACCGTGATTTGAACCTCGCAAATTCACATCTGCGTCTTATACGCTAACCATTATCCCAAGGATTCATATAACGAACAACGATTAGAAATCAAACACTTAGTTGTAAGGCTACTCGATTCAAAAAGTTCATATGTCGTCGATTTTGTTTAGAACATAAACAAAATAATTAAATTTTGTCCAAAATGATTTTGGTGAAACATAATGCCAGTCTGTCGTGCGTGATCATAGGATTCCTGTAAAGTAGGTACTTAATTTCTCAATCGGACTAATATATCCCGAGAAATAAGGTTTGAAAACATGATGTGATCAATTTGCAAAATTTGTAGGTCGATATCGATTGAAAGCCTATTTACTACATTTTTATAAAAGTTTTTGTATGAAAATTAATAGAAGTATTTGATGGAATGCATGCAACACAAAAAAAAAATGTAAAAAAAAACTAGGACCGAAAAAAAAACCGAAAATTCTGGAAAAAATGAGATTATAACGCCGCAGCATTGCTCACTGATCTATAGACCGTTGATGCGTTGCGTTATTATCACATCGTCAAAGAAATAACAAAATGAACACAACACATTGTTCTACGATAGTTCATTCGATATTTAACCTACTCTAAGGACTCAAATAGTGTACGCTGTATTTCAGAAGTTATTTTTTTTTTTTGTTTTCAAAATGTATAATGTTTAATTGTTTGTTTCAACGACCGAGTGCTACTACGTTAAAGCATAGTACAAGTGAGGTCATGTAAACAGCTTGTAACACAAGGACGATTACATAATCTCGCCTTCGGCTCGATTTTACAAACTTCGTCCTTATGTTACCGGCTGTTTACATGACCTCAATTGTAATATACTATTAAATTGTACCAATTTTATTATAAGATTCCGACCGGTTTCGTTCGCTACGCGAACATCGTCATCATTTGCAAATCCTTGACGTCTTGGACACGTGGGCTCACTGTACATAAAGCTAATGTTGCTCCAAAATTGCTACTCGCAAACCCAATTCACACCCTAGTAGAGACCGACTCTGTTTATTATCGACACTAAGTCTCTGGCTTAAATTTGGTTTATAAGTTGTAAATGAAATCGTATTGATAATTTGTTTTTTATCGCGCTTTTGTTTTTAAACGTTAGCATTTTTTTAATAACTGTTTATATGTAGGAGACAATTAAAAATATTGTAACTGGTTTATTCCTTCTGATGGGCTATAAAAAGTAATAATCGCTCGTGTGAAACATGAACACGAAAATAGATTAAAATAGCATTCATTAGACGGCACAAATAAACAAAAATTTATCAATTGATTTATGCTTCAGAGAGCGTTTGTTAATGAAAAATATAAATCTTACCGTTTGTTTAATTTTGTTTTCATGCATTTTAATAACTAACAGTTGATCGAAACTGCATTTTTCTTTGGATAATTGGTTAAATTGCATGACGACTCTCTGTAATAAGTATTTTGAATTTCGTTGAATGAACCGCCAAAAAGAAAACTTCAAAAAAAAATTTCCGCTGTCTCGACTTCCTGATTTTCAAACAAAAAAAAGAAGTAGTTTCCTTCAATCCAACTTCTTTGTAGCAAAGTGTGCGGGGATTATGCGTTTGCCATTTGTAACCATCTCTGGAGTAGGTGTCGGAAGGCTCCCGTAGGGGAGGCAACTCAGGAGCAGGTACTGCTGTCCCTAATTAAACATTGAAAAATCCATTCCACTAGGAAGACTAACAACCGTGTACCTTACTGAAATTGCAGGGGCCAGAATCGGCAGTGGGGGTCTCGTTAGCAGTGCTTCAAAGTTGGATAACTGAATGGAAGGTAAATGCCTTCTCAAGGCATTGGAAGTCAATGGAGCACGCAAGACAAGCCAAGGCATGCATACTACTAAACAAGGTCAAAGAGGTCTTGTCCTTCAGCAGAAGCGACTTAAAACGCTTGATTGGTGTCCTTACGGGTCACAACCAAGTTAACGGCCATCTTCACGTGATGGGACTCATCGCGCACCCTAACTGTGACCAATGCGACGACATGGAAACAGATGAACACTTCCTCTGCAAATGTCCAGCTTACATAATGGCCAGAGCAAAGTACTTTGGCTCCTTCATCGTCAAATATGAATCTATAAAGGGCGTATCTCCTAAGCATTTGCTAAAATACCTGAATGCTACGAAAAGGTTGTAACGAGTAGCCTTCAATACTTCTGAAATGTGGGCGAGCACAACATACCCGCTAGAGGTTTAGGTGCAGGAGACTCTAAGGTCCCCATCCACTTATTCTAATTCTAATTCTAGGTGTCGGAAGATCAATAATGGATCAGAGATGCCGGATCTGCAAAAAAAGAGTGTTGTCCGACACAATTTCAATTGTTTTTTTAGTTTTTTTTTCGTGAAAAGTGAGGTCGAATTCGAAGATGAGCAAAATCGGTCGAAAACATTCAAAGTTGTTAATTATATTTCTTTGCCGTTGATGTAAATTGTTCGGTATATTTCTTGGATGATAGCGGCAATAAACAATAAACAAACCACCAAGGAGGCGAAGATTCCGAAAGGATATAAAATGTTTTCCCTCGATGCCACGTCGTTGTTCACAAACATTCCGAAGCAGTTATGCATCCGAGCGATCGAGAGAAGGTGGACGACAATCAAAGAACACACGTTCCTGTCAAAAGAAATGTTCATCGACGCAGTCACACTGATCATGGATGAATCGTATTTTCGATACGGTGACTCCTTCTACCTACAACAGTATGGTGTAGCCATGGGGAACGCAATTTCTGGTTTTTTAGCTGACTTAGTCATGGAAGACCTGGAAGTATCAATTCTGAATAATTCGCCGTTCATCATCCCATTTTACAGACGATACGTCGATGACATCATAGCGTTTGTTCCACAAGACAAAATCGACCAACTGTTAACCGCATTCAACAATTATCATCCGCGATTGAAATTCACCATAGAAGAGGAAAAGGATAAATCCATCAATTTTCTCGATATGACACTCACCAGAGATGATCACGGAAACATAACAAGCAATTGGTACAGAAAAGAACTGTCGTCTGGTAGATATTTGAATTTCAACGGACACAACCCGATGACACACAAAAGGAATGTGGCGAGCGCAATAACGGATAGGGCCATTACGTTTACGAAAACAGAAGAAAGACACAACAGCATTAGAACGGTAAAAAATCTGATGCACGATAATGGATATCCTGAAGATTTCGTCAACAATGTGATCAAGGAGAGAGTCAACCGCTTCTATAATGGCAACAACAATAATGTGAACAAACCAAAACCAAGTTACATTGCATCACCTTACGTCCCTGGACTATCGGAGAGAATCAATAAAGTGATGCGAGAACATAACATGGCATTGGGATGTAAAACAGAAAACAATGTTGGCAATTTATATTCCAGAACAAAATATCCGGTACCAAAGGACATGAAATCGAAGGTAATTTATAGAATTGACTGTTTAAATTGCCCGGCCAAATATCAGAGATTACAGAGAGAAACAGAGATTAGTGAACAGAAAATCGAAACATAAGAGTGACATAAAACTGAAGAAAATAACGGAAACAACCGGACTAACTATACACGCAGTGAAAAACAACCACAATTTTGATTTCGATAACACCACTATCCTTGATCACATACCGAATTACCATCAAAGATCAATCGCTGAGAAAATGCACATTTGCAACACCAAAAATACGGTAAACCTGTTGATCGACACACACGGACTGCATGAATCGTACGTAAATCTGTTTAAGAAGAAGTTAACCGTAAGATGACCATATGGCTCACATGAAACCAAAGACTTCGTCAAATACAACCAAAAAAGAAGAAAATGTCAACTAATTCTGTTTGTCTTCCAACTTTCTGTGATATTTTATGTGCAAAAGATGTGAAGTAATTTGTAGTTTTTATTTTTTCCCTTAGTTTGATTTAGCCTCAAAGGTAATTTTTTATAGTCATTTTGAGTGTTATTATTTTTTAATTAGATTAATTCATCAATTGTAGCCTGAAGAAGAGTCGAAAATGGGACTCGAAATATAGCTAAAAACCAAACAAATAGTTTTATTGTTTATTGCCGCTATCATCCAAGAAATATACTCAACGAAAACATTCAAAGAACCAAATAACATACGGTTGAAAAAGTGGTCAAGGACGTCGGCGATACGGTTTCATTGATATTCTCCCCAAAATAAATGAACCACGAAGTTGCTTTTTCAGACAAAAAGAATCTGTGTAGAAGTTCGGGTGATAGAGTCCATAGAGTGGTTCTTCCTCGCGCTACACGACCGTTCACAATATTTCGTGAATGTATCAGTTGAGGCTAAGTGTTCACACCATACAACCGTCTTTTTCGGGGCCTTTCTCTCGCTCTGTTGTCTGTCTTTCTATGGTGTAACATGACCTGCCCAACGCACTTTAACAGATTTGATCGCATACATAATGGTTTCTTCCCCAAAAATATCGGTTCTCGATTTGTCCATCGTCTTGCATCTTCGTCGTGCGCTTATTGGTCCTCAGATCGATCTCAACACTCTTCTCTCGAAACAGTTAAATTGTGCTTCTTGTTTCTTTTAGATACCATGTTTTGCAGGCGTACATTAGGATGGGTCGGATCAAGGCGTTACAAATCCTTGAAACTTTTTCCTTGGAAAGCAGCTATCTCCATGTTAATAAATCTAGTACCGTTAAAACATTTTTGGCATAAGTTCTGAAATTTACAGATTACAGGAAAAGTGTACAAAATTTGAGATTTTGAAAATTGAAGAATCCCGCTCCAGTTCTCACGAATTTCTCATATATTGGACGCCATAAATGATAGAAATTACCATGAAATCATACTAAATCACCTTCCCTACCTATTTATAAAGTCGTTGTCACCTTGATTGTGTAGATAATAATGTATCTTCATGAGCTAAAGAGCAGAAGAAAATTATGAAGAGTTGAGATTATGATTTAGTACTTTTTTGAATTCTTACATTTTGACGTTCAATATATAGAGAAATTCGTCAAAACTGGAGTGGGATTCTTCAATTTTCAAAATGTTAAATTTTTGTTATACTTTTTCTGCAATCAGTCATTACTATAGAGTAATTACAGCGAAATTTCAGAACTTATGTCAAAAATGTGACAACGGTACTAGATTTATGAACACGTAGATAGCCGTTTTTTCCAACCGTTCACACCTTCATCCAAATATTTGAATAATTGGATGCAAAATTGTATACGCAACAATTGCTATGTTTTGGCCAATATGTGATCCCATACAGAGTAGGAGTATTCACAACTGACGTTTGCGTTTTTAGCCATCCTCCGAAAAGTCGAAAGAAAAAAGAACAGTTTCTTATCATGTCCCAGTTTGGTTGCAATGTTGAAACGATTAGTCATTATGTTTGGTATCAGAACTTTGCACTTCGTATCGGTTACAGTTGTTTGATTTAATAAGCCCCTTAAACACATCTTTTTGTGGTTGTCCTCAATTATTTAGCCGCTGAAAAAATATTTATTGACACCACTATCTGTAATCATGCAACCACGTAGGAATGAAGGAATTTTTCTTATAAATAAGATAGCTTCGATAAAACCACTAATCGCTATTTGCACAACAATAAACATGCACAATCGAAACGGTAACTTATGTCATCGCTATATCGTATTAAAGGCGTACCGATTCAAAATTATTCATTTTTTTATTGTTTCCAGAAATTACTTCATTCGGTATTCGCTTAATCATGCAACTAATCCATCGTTTCTAAATCCCTAAGTATTTTTTTTAAAGAAAACCGTTATCGTAGGCTCAAGAGATTATAAATTCTTCACTCTTTTCTATTTATTAGTCGAATCAACTTGACTTATTTCAATGTCATAGAATAGCGGAAGAAAGAGATGTACGAATTTGCTGTGTGCAACTTTGATTATAACCGCAAAAAAATTAAATTAGAGGTAGGAAAGATTTTCTTGTCCATTAGCCCGTCCATTTATTGCCTATGTCATGAGTTTTTATTTCATTAAATCATGCTTGTTCTATTATCTCGTTCCATGTTCACAGTTCATTTATCAGCAATGTGTACGATATACATACAGCACCTTCAACTGATAATTTTTTTAAATTTCGTAGTACCTAGTTAGTGCGTCATATGTTGTTCTGCGGTAACGATCTCATAGTTCAGTTTCGAGCCTCAAAAACATAATATTACATAAAATATATTCTCTCTCGGTATAACATTCGAAACTTTAAGAAAAAATACTGATATTGGTGCGATGAAATGAAAGTGTTGTTTTTTTGTGCGAATAAATTTAACAAGTTTTTTTTAAAGTGAATTTCAATTTTAATTTTCTAGAAACATAGCTAATATAACAATTTTTGGACTTTACACAATCTAATCTTTTGACAATTTTCAGTTTTAAATGTGCAAAAGAGAATATTATCTTCTAATTGCATTTCGAAAAACAATTATTAGATCTGACAAATGATTTTTGATTGAATTATTGCATTAACGATAAAAGTTCTTCGAGTATTTTCCCATATTGAAACCTAGTTTCACAATAAATTCAATTAGTCACTACTATGGAATTTTTGTTATTTTGTTTAGATAAAGAGATCAATTGTAGTAGTTAGAAGTGTTCTGCGGCGTATTAACCATGTATTATCATTTTTAAAATTGGGGGAAAAGCTACTCGTGTTTGCAGGGCTTTTGCTATTTGTAAACTTTGCGGGGCCAAAGTGAAATAAAAAGGTCAGTCAAAAATTGCGTGTAAGTAGATTCAAAGTAGTTAGGCCGTTAGGGCTCTCTTCGGGGCGAAATTCAGCGAAAAGGTCATAAACTCATCTGCGGAATGTCAGTGGATTGAGATTGAGTGGGAAAAGTTTAAGATGAAAGCAGAGGAACATCTAGAAACTGTCTCTAACGAGGGTGGCAATAAACAGCCGTGGGGCGCCGATGATGGAGAAAAAGTAAGTGATGGAAGAGAGCTAGCAATTTAGTAAAAGTTGGGTAGCCTGACATGAGGACTCTTAGCGAAGATCAATTGTAGGGAGCAATGAGATATTCATATCCGGAACAATATGTATGAGTAAAACTTAATGGTCTTATCGATGAGGAGACCACTACTCATAATTATTATTCGAATTTTTAACATTTTCGTGATTTCTGATTTTTACAGACTTTTAAAGCCCAACAAGCTCTAGAAACCACAGAAATATGAAAAATTCGGAAATGATTTCTGAGTAGATGCTTTCGCTTGTCGACGGAAAATATGTTAAGAATTGTCCGCTGAGCTGGTTCGGGCACATTCAGAGAATGAAATTAAATTTTATCTACCTTGAACAGTTATGTCGCATTTATCCGTCTTCGTTCATCTCGATATATTTGTTCTCGGCAGATAAAATACTGTATGCACCTCTTGCTAAAACTGTTATCTTGACTTGTGGGCATGACGAAACTCGCCTTCGGCTCGAACCGCCTTGCCCACACGTCAAAATAACAATTTAAGCAAGACGTACATTAAATATATCTGCGGAGGTTTCGGATATTCGACCTAGGGTTCTTTTCCCTTTAAGGTTTATTGTTGTGCTGGGAAGAGAGAGCGGTTGTTTTAAACCTAAGCCTAACTTGCAACTTACAAGGGCTGGGCTCTGGAAAACATTGACGAAATAATATGCTTTCGATATTCCTATAGTCCTGCAGTATGATTTCTTTCGCTCTCCACTTAATCTTATTGAGACAGGCTAAAACTCAGTTTAGTTGGGATCGTTGCGGTAATACGTGCAATGACGTGCAATGATAGGAATAGGAGAGGTGTAGTGTTAATGTGGCACAAATGGTACCAGCCCACACACTACTTTTCCTTACAACGACTATAGCCAATATCGAGGTACATATTATTGTAAGGCAACTGCTTCCTTTACCCTTGGTTGGGTTGGGAATCTCTGTGACAACCTTTACCAAATACTTTGTAGAGCAGTTTTTTAACTTTCTCATTCTGAATTTCTAGGAATTTTGTTAGAAATAATTTTTCTTCTAGCATGTGGTTATGATAAAGAGTGTCACTACCGCGTACTACCTTCTTCAGTCAGGCATGAAAACTTAAAGAAAGACTGTAAAAATCATGTCAAGTGGCAGAAGTAACCGCTGAGCCATAGAAATTGGTGTGAATTACGAGTGTTGACAAAAATATAAATGACCAAAATTTTAAGATGACGAATATTCGTGTTAGACCACTTACTAAAATTTGTGATTTTTCGTTAAAAATTTGGTTAGTTCTTCATTGTCGCATTTTAAGACTCCCAATTTAGTTGGTAAAAAGTGTTAACTTGATGATTCTTTGTGGCAAAAGAGTTAACACAATCTATTGTTGGCTGACCTATATCTGACCAAAATTTAGAATTGTTCTGCTTCTGCGGTCATGAAGGATTACTTCTCTTGGCGACTATGTAAGACCAATCGGCTTGCAAATAATAATTTTCGTTATTGGGGTGCTTGTGGAACGATGGGTTTTCAACAAAGTAAACCATTAGTTGTTCCATGCATAAAAACGAAAATTATAAAAAACGCAGCTTCGTATGTAAATATTGACAGGTCACACGAATAAAAGACAATGATGGAAAAATTCGTGTGATCAAATTGAATTAAAGAAAGCATTTCCAAGCCAAATGCTGGATTTATAACAAATATTTTCATCCATTTGTTTTTGTGCTCGTCGAAACTAACAGTGTGTTAAATTAACCCGTAAATATGTTTTGCTTTCTTTTGTAAATCCATGCATTTAATGCGACCGTCGTCGGCTTCTGTGAAAGTATAGTAGGCTTCATGATAATTTCCTTACAAACTATGAACTGCTCAACAGTTTGTTTATTTCTTTACGAAATTCGCAGGCAGAAGCCTACGCTTTTATTGCCGTGTCTATAGATGGCTTTTCTGTCGCCTCTCATTTTACTTTTGGAGAGAAATGAATTTCATTTTTGATAGCTTAGAATTTCTTAGAAAACAGGAAAAACATGGTTTTGACGAAAATAAAAAAAATCCAGAAAACTAGAAAAATTACAAGAAAAACTAAGGAAAACCGGACTCGAACGGAATTAACGTTTATATACCTCTCAAAAAGCCTTTAAAGTTTTTTTGACACCACATGATATTCTATATAAATACATAATCATTTCCTTATCTTAGCATATAAGCCGAGACATAGCGTTGCTTCTTGCGGGAAAGATGCGGGAAATCGCAATAAAAATGCATTAACAACAAAAATTTGATTCTTTTTTACATATTTTTGAGACGCAGTAGTCTATTCATAATTATAAAAAATTTCACGTTTCCAGTTTAAAAAGTTTTCAGATTTAAATTCATCATGCACAAACTCGAAATTTTCATATCGACTAACAAGCCGATCCACGCCGGGTAAACATTTTAAACCACAAATATAACACATTAATTACTGTAACGCTGCCTAAATTTAACGAAATTAGAAATTATAGACCACTACCACTCAATGTTGACAAGAAAAGTAATAAATTCAATGATATACCAAAAAATTAAATTAAAATAAAAAAATGGTCACAAAAGTCCTTTCTGATGAAGACCAACCTTCTATTTCTGTAGCGATTTGGAATGTCACTCTTTCGAAACTTGTGTACTTTGAAAGAGCTTGAAAAAGTGATCTAAGTTAAGCTATTGAAACCACAAAAATGTAGATCAGAGTCCTTGTGTTCCCTTACAAAACATTCACGTTATTTCACGGTCTCTAGAATTTGACAAGATTCAGTGAGTGATCCTAAGGACTTTAGAATTCAGGCGTACACATAGTGTAATCTTATTACAAAAACGTAATAAGATTACGTTTGTAACATTACAAAATTGCAAAAACTCAGCTTCGATTTACTCGGCCATTAGGAAAGATACAGTTTCGTGACTGGTGACTGGTGTACTTTGAAAGAGCATAAAAAAGTTCACTAAAGTTCGCTATTGAGCCTAACATTGATTGATTGATTAATGTAATCATATTACATTTTCTGCAATCTTAAGGTTACAAAAACGTACGCTTGAATTCTGCAACTATTACAAATATGAAAACATTGTGACCTAAATTTCTTGAAAGAGCACCATAAAGTTCACCAAAGTAGACCTTTGAACCCGAAAAAAAGTTGGTCGGAGTCCCAGGATCCGTCACTGAACATTGGGGTCAAATTTTTCAAGAATTTCAAAAGGATCAGTGTGTGACTTGTGCTTACATTTGTTCGGGTTCAATGGTGCACTTTGGTGATCTTTTTTGAACTCTTTGAAAGTACAACAGTCGCAATGGATTTTCATTCGAAAAGACCTAAAAAAGATGGTCTTCATCAGGAGGACCTCATTTCACCCTATTACAATTTTTTGTTATTTTATTGAATTTGTTCAACGTTAAACGATAGGGATCCTTAATTTTTATATTTTTAAAATTTTACGTAACACATTCGTTGTCACACACTGTCAGAATCACTCGACCCCCCCCCCCCTCCTGTTACGTAACAAAACTGAGGAATTTATTTTTTAACAAAAACAAGCAAATGTTATGACGTTCAACGTGGTATCTTATGATTTGTCAAAACTAGAGAAAGATAACTAGTCACCACGTCACCAAGTGAAGCAGATGATCACAAAAAAGTTTCTCATATGCGATTTTGACCAAATTTAACTAAAAATATAAGTTTTTGGTTGTAAGAGTGTTTGTTACGTAACATTTCTACAAACCCCCCATCCCCTAAAGCCCGTAACAATCTGTCAAAAATTCTTGTAACCCCCCCCCCCCCTAAGCGTTTCGTAATTTAGGGACAGCCCCACGTCAAAAAAAAACAAATTTTGGTCGTTAATGCATTTTTATTGCGATTCCCCGCATCTTCCAGCGCTAATAATTGTAGAGCTTTGTGCCAAAACAATGATATTGATTATTGATTTTCGCACTCATTAAGCAAGAAATTAATGTTGAGGTTATGTTTATCCGCTCCTAATTAAATTTTCACAAGCACAATGAGATAAATGTTCATTTTACAATTGAAATCTGTGATCTTTATCTAAACTGGAATTAATTCTATTAAAATAAAACAGCGAGAAATAATTTATTTGGCTGTGTATACCCAAATTCCTACCTTTATAAAAGCGCAATTTTAAATTGTTATTTTAGCTTAACGAAATATCGTCGTGTTTGAATAAATGAAATATTTTCGTTATTTACCTTATCGATAAAAGTAATTATAGCAACTGATAAGCGAAACATGTATCCTACAAGAAGATATGGTAAGCTGATATATAAACATTTTTTTAGTTTTCGTTTTATCTGTCCTCATTTTATATTTCGCGGTGTATTCTCGAAAATGTGGCATAACGTTACCCGGGTAGTTTTTGCTGAGTATTTTCCACCCGGAAAATTATTTCTGTAGCCCAGACGAATGATATAATTTAGTTATACGATCAAATAGAAAATTCCACATTTTTAAACAATCATATGCAGATAATCATATAAGATAAATTTACAGAATGTAATTTTCATTAACACATTTAAGAATTGCAAAACCTATCTGTGAAGAAAACAACACTTCCATTTATTAAAAATGTTTTGCTTGAATGAGACTTTGTTTTGAATCCAATTAACATTGGCATAATTCATTGCTGTTACTTTATTTAAACAAGTGTTCATAGTTTGAAACAGGTAGAAATTCCTTTTATCTAAATCGTAAAACGAAAACATAACCAAAGACCCGTACGTATCAGAATAGATGTGACAAACAGAATAGATGTGGCAAAGTGACTCGAACGTACCTAAATATACAAATAAGCAAACAATCCAACGTTTTCTGTTCTATTATAACTGTAAGAATTTCAAAGCTCCATAGAAATTACCCAAGGTAATGTCAAAGGCCCTACCGAAGTACGTCTCAGACCATTCAAATCTAGAAAAGCTTATATCCAAGGACTAAGTCTTTTTCCCTAAAACCCAGAAAAACGTGTTCGCTTAAATTTAATTCTCTATAACTTCGCCTTTGGAACCAACTTTCTTACTCTCATGGTTCTGGAGATCTGGGTCATCCTGCCCAATTATGGAAGTGGCCATATACCAGTATTGGACCATATTTCCTCATAACCCTGAAACACGTGTTCGCTTAAATTTAATTCTCTATAACTTCGCCTTTGGAACCTACTTTCTAACTCTCGTAGTTCTGGAGATCTGGGTCATTCTGCCCAATTATGGAAGTGGCCATATATCAGTATTGGACCATATTTCCTCATAACCCTGAAACACGTGTTCGCTTAAATTTAATTCTCTATAACTTCGCCTTTGGAACCAACTTTCTAACTCTCGTAGTTCTGGAGATCTGGGTCATTCTGCCCAATTATGGAAGTGGCCATATACCAGGATTGTGCCATATTTCCTCAAAACCCTGAAACACGTGTTCGCTTAAATGTAATTCTCTA
>CM055405.1:5177370-5211275 GCA_029228625.1 Pseudolycoriella hygida | reverse complement strand
AAATATACAAATAAGCAAACAATCCAACGTTTTCTGTTTTTTTATAACTGTAAGAATTTCAAAGATCCATAGAAATTACCCAAGGTAATGTCAAATGCCCTACCGAAGTACGTCTCAGACCATTCAAATCTAGAAAAGCTTATATCCAAGGACTAAGTCGTTTTTCCCTCAAACCCAGAAACACGTGTTATCTAAAATTTTATTGTCTACAACTTTGTCCTTGGAACCAACTTTCTACCTCTCATAGTTCTGGAGATCTGGGTCATCCTGCCCAATTATTGAAGTGGCCATATACCAGGATTGGGCCATATTTCCCCAAACCCCTGAAACACGTGTTCGCTTAAATTTAATTCTCTAACAACTTTGCCTTTGACAGTAAATCTCCATATTGCATAGTTAAGGAAATATAGACGAAAAACTGTTTTCGTATATGGCCAAGAATCTCCATTTCGTCCATTCCATTGGTCCCAGTGCCCATACCCCTGACCCGATTCCCATGAAATTTTTTTTCCAGTTTTATGACATCAAATGCTTTCATTTGACACCAAAATAAGGAAATTCCGTGCGATACTGGCTGAGATATTTGCGAAAAAGTTTCACCGACCCTCGAAAAACCATGTTTTTGGTCACTTCCTCGACCATATCTCCGGAACCACTTGATCGATTTTGCTCATATTCTAACTTGAATCATGGGAGGCATGTACCTTTCAGGGGAAAAAAAGATTAGGCTGATCGGTTGAGCCGTTTGGAAAAAAAGTGGAGACGGACGGACGGACGGACGGACGGACATTTTTTTTATTGCTGATTCGTCATCTCTAGACGATAATAGGTGCATCCCCCCACTCCCACTTCGATCTACCCCATGTTACAATAAAATTGTACTTCGTACGGGTCCAAACATAAGGTTAGATAAGATCATTTAATAAAGTCAGTTCTACAGCTAAGTAGTCAGTAGGTCACGGAAAAGAAATTTTTATTGAAAATGTATTGACATGGAGCATCTTTTGAATAATTCCTAAATATATAAGATGTTCTTTTCCGCGACCCGGTGAGAATCTACGCGTTCGATACGACGAGGCTTCACCTTATGTTTAAGTATTTTTTGCAGTTAACAACGTTCAAATCATCTTTGTTCAACTTTGATACTCAAACTGAATATAAAACATAACCAAAGACCCGTACGTATCAGAATAGATGTGACTCAAACGTACTTAAATATACAAATAAGCAAACAATCCAACGTTTTCTGTTCTTTTATAACTGTAAGAATTTCAAAGATCCGTAGAAATTACCCAAGGTAACGTCAAAGGCCCTACCGAAGTACGTCTCACACAAATCAAATCTAGAAAAGCTTATATCCAAGGACTAAGTCATTTTTCCCTAAACACTTGAAACACATGTTATCTAAAATTTTAATCAACTTTCTAACTCTCATAGTTCTGGAAATTCGGGTCATCCTGCCCAATTATGGAAGTGGCGATATACCAGGATTGGGCTATATTTCCACAAAACCCTGAAACACGTGTGAGCTTATATTTAATTCTCTACAACTTCGCCTTTGGAACCAACTTTCTAACTCTCATAGTTCTGGAGTTCTGGGTCATCCTGCCCAATTATGGAAGTGGCCATATACCAGGATTGGACCATATTTCCCCAAAACCCTGAAACACATGTTCGCTTAAATTTAATTCTCTATAACTTCGCCTTTGGAACAAGCTTTCTAACTCTCATAGTTCTGGAGATCTGGGTCATCCTGCCCAATTATGGAAGTGGCCATATACCATGATTGGGCCATATTTCACCAAAACCCTGAAACATGTGTTCGCTTAAATATAATTCTCAACAACTTCGCCTTTGGAACCAACTTCCTAACTCTCATAGTTCTGGAGATCTGGGTCATCCTGCCCAATTATGGAAGTGGCCATATACCAGGATTGGACCATATTTCCCCAAAACCCTGAAACACGTGTTCGCTTAAATTTAATTCTCTACTACTTTGCCTTTGACAGTAAATCTCCGCATTGCATAGTTAAGGAAATATAGACGAAAAACTGTTTTCGTATATGGCCAAGAACCTCCATTTCGTCCATTCTATTGGTCCTAGTGCCCATACCCCTGACCCGATTCCCACAAAGTTTCGTGACATCAAATGCTTTCATTTGACACCAAAATGAGGAATTTCCGTGCGATACTTGCTGAGATATTTGCGAAAAAGCTTCACCGACCCTCGAAAAACCATGTTTTTGGTCACTTCCTCGACCATATCTCCGGAACCACTTAATCGATTTTGCTCATCTTCGAACTTGAATCATGGAAGGCATGTACCTTTCAGGGAAAAAAAGTTAAGGCTGATCGGTTGAGCCGTTTGGAAAAAAAGTGGAGACGGACAGACGGACATTTTTTTTATTGCTGACTCGTCATCTCTAGACGATAATAGATGCATCCCCCCTCCCACCTTGATCTACCCCATGTTACAATAAAATTGTTTGTAGTATGTAGTGTGTGTCCAAAAACACTTTTCGATTGTGACGACGCCGCAACTTTGTATTCAGTGTTGACATTAACTAATTCTATTTAGATCATTTTAGATCAGTAGATATATCATGTATTCTCTCAGAATTACTCTCATTGGAACGTTGTCATTTTCATCTGTAAATTACATACAAGACTGTCAAATGTTAGGAGTGGTGTGAAATTGAGTTAGAAACAACGAAAAATAATCTGACGTGTTTTACACAAGGTTGGATGGGACCTTTTTTAAATAATGTAAACTGCGACGACCTTGACAAGGACATGGTCTCCTATTTGTTTTACTTTGACAGAATTTCAAAACAATTCAAAAATGTTCAATCGATAAGCGACACAACATAAGCATAATTTGTGAATTTCACGCATGCATATGGACAGTATTTATGTCACGATGGATAAAGAATAATTAATTTCTGTTTTCTATACTTTCCATAGAAGGTAATATGTACAACCGGCGCACAGTGTCGTTTTTGTAAGGTTTTGGGGCTTGGGCTTTAATTTGTACAATTTTCAATATTTTGACGTTTGTTTTTTTTTTCGTTTTTAATCGGAAAGATTAAAGGACAAACTTTTTTCCTTTTCGGTTCGAAAAATCTTCTGACTTCCGTGGGAACAAATGAGTTGAGGAGAACCAAACTTCTGAAAATTAAAAACAATATATCAGTGTGACTGGAGACGTGTTGAGTGTTTAGAAACAAAATTTCAAAAAAATCAAAAATATTTTCAAGATTTTACTCTTTGGTCAAGAACTCAAGGAAGCAGGCTGGTGCCAAGTTGAAACTTTTTGGGAACAATATCCTTGTTGGTGTCGAGAGTCTGGCGTAAAAAGAATTTTGGCACCAGACTGCCTTCCTATAGCTGTCATACGGATTCGGTATTCTTTGTTCTAGAACTCAGGGAAGCAGGCTGGTGCCAAGTTGAAACTTTTTGTAATCAATATTTCTCGGTAAAACCGAGATGCGGGCATAAACAGAATTTTGGCACCAGGCTGCCTTACTATAAATGGTCAGAAGAAGAACGTTTTCCTTGGTCTAAAAAAAAAAAATATTGATCCATTTCAAGCAAATTCCCTGCAATATATAGCCAAAGTGGCAATACTCTCAAAAAAAAAAAATTGGTTTTTGACCATACAAACGTTTTCATCTCTGGACGTGGGAGTCCTGAAAATTTATTGATCGAAAGGAATTACAGCTGTCCTATATTCTTTTCTTGATTCAAATAAAATAGAATATCATCAAAATTTTGAAATCTGTACGAGTTGAAGCCCAAGCCCCAAACCCTTACAAAAAATACACTGTGCGGCGACGGACGTAAGCATATCACATTTCAATGCACATAACATTACTGTAAAATGTTTGGAATGTTGAAATTCAAAACTCAAATCTTTGATATCTTAAGTTTAGGTTTTTCCGTAAAACTTGTTCACCTTTAATCAATAAAGACTTATAAATCTCGAGCTCTTACATCAAAAATTTAACAATAGCAGCTTCTTTAGACACCAAAAATTTGATCATTTGGAAAATTGTTTAATCAACCAGTTTGTGTGTTGGGGTCGCTAGACCTTATTCTATCTAAGGCGATAAAAAATGTTCGATAATTTTTTTCAAATAACATCAGCCTCGGCTCATATGTTCGATGTGTGCCAGACAATCGTTCTAATTTATGGTGTATCATAGAGATTACATTTAGAGAATTTTATTTATTGCCGGCAGAATGTGGTTAACACATTATCGTAGAAGTAGTTATCAAGACGTTATTAATAATAAAATCATTTTATCAATGAAATTAGGTTCAATAAAATTATGTTCGACTTGGTAATCATACAATTTTACACAAAATGTTTGCATACCTAACGTCACGAAGTGACGGTCTTGGCAGCTTTATTTTTCTCGCGCATGCAATAATAACGTTTACATTGAAGAGGGGGGGAGGGAATAAATGGTAAAATTTAACTCGCTGGTTACTCTGTAGATTGTATTAACTTGACAGAGCTTCATAACTGCTTTCGAAAAGCTGGCTGAATGGGACCGATATAATGACATTTAAGGGGCAGGTACATGAAACATGCTCTAAACTATGTAGCCTTTGGACAAATAGTCACATTTTCCCAAAAATTATCCGGATAATGTTTTGGTCAAGTCGATCATCATTCCAGCTTTTATATAAGCATATTCAACCTTTCTGGATTCGAATGAAATTAAGTCTTTAGAACGAGATTTCTTCTATAGGCTATGGCGCTGCGATATTACTAATGGCTGTAACTGTAAATGTAGCAAATGAAACAGTAAATCTACTCTGCACTTCACAATGTGTTGTAACTGTAATGTCATGAGAGTCCAGTCTTCGGAAGAATATTTTAAATATCGGTGGAAAAATTCGTAACTGTGGAGGTCATAAATAGCACATAATTCGCTAATTCAAGATTTCTCAACTATGTCCAAGCGGTCCAAACCACTTTTGTCGGAAAAATATCATTTCGATTTCGCTTTGAGGGCTGGAGACTTGAAACCGTAAGCTATTATTAAGGAACTTTCCCCTATTTTTAGAGAGTGTAACTGACATAGTTTCTCTCACTTTAAACCACCACGTGGGTCTGGCTTTTTGAATTTTTTAGCGGGTGACTAACCAATTGTGCTTGTTAAAAAACAAAAACCTTTTTAACCAAAAATTTGTCTGAAAGTAATGTAATAAACAACAATAAAACATTTTTCCGCTGCTCATACATCATTTTGATATTCATTTTTTTCTGCATTTTCTTTACATAAAGAACGAAAATTCGTTGCCCGCTTAAAAATTCAAAACGCCAGACCCACGTGGCGAGTTTAAGGAGAGAGAAACTATGTAAGTTACACTCTCTTAAAATCTCTCATTCTACTAGGCTTGTTTGATATTTAACGAAGCGTTTTATATTAAAGTTGTCGCTGCTCTTTCGTTTGTATAGACAATTTTAAAGTTCTGAAATTCTTTGATATTATCATGTAACTAATAACCAACGAAAATTCGTTGCCCGCTTAAAAATTCAAAACGCCAGACCCACGTGGCGAGTTTAAGGAGAGAGAAACTATGTAAGTTACGATCTCTTAAAATCTCCCATTCTACTAGGCTTGTTTGATATTTAACGAAGCGTTTTATATTAAAGTTGTCGCTGCTCTTTCGTTTGTATAGACAATTTTAAAGTTCTGAAATTCTTTGATATTATCATGTAACTAATAACCAACGAAAATTCGTTGCCCGCTTAAAAATTCAAAACGCCAGACCCACGTGGCGAGTTTAAGGAGAGAGAAACTATGTAAGTTACGATCTCTTAAAATCTCCCATTCTACTAGGCTTGTTTGATATTTAACGAAGCGTTTTATATTAAAGTTGTCGCTGCTCTTTCGTTTGTATAGACAATTTTAAAGTTCTGAAATTCTTTGATATTATCATGTAACTAATAACCAATTATTGCAGGACTGTATTATGAACCAGGTGGATATGCAACACAAGTACAACAACGCTCCAACATGACCCAAAGAGAGGGTATTCACAAGTTCGAAAATGAACGGATAAAAACCTTACAAGAAGAACGTTTACATATTCAAAAAAAGACATTTACAAAATGGATGAATTCATTTTTAGCGAAGGTAAGTGGTTCATATTACAAGAATTTAAGGGTTGTGTTATGAGCGAGTAATACACTGGATTCGTCTTTAAGAAATTTAAATCTAATCAACGTATGCACCGGTATGCACCTCACTTATCGGTAATCAATTATAGTTGAACGGTGTTCTGCACCATCTTTGTCATTCTATTGTTACCACAATGAAAAAACTAACTCAGTTACTGCAGAACACTGTTCAGTTTACGTCACCAGGAGTAAATAAATTGAAGCATAAAAAACTTGTGCATATACAAAGGCCGAATTCTTATTCAGGTGTCACAAGAAAAAACTCGAAAAAGCCGGGAATAATACATTTTACTCGTTGACCCACCGAAAACTTGTCATTACATGTATATGTGCACCCCACGGAAATTATTCATTACGTGTCATTCATTACATGCTACTCATTATATGTATATCTGCATGTAATGACGCGTTTTCGGTTGGGATACCTAGTAAAACAGTATACAGTGGGGGATGCTTAATAAGTCATCCATTCTGGATAATTTTGTGACATTCGCAAACCCATTCGTGTATTTTTAAGCAACTCGCTTTAAAAACTGTTTTTTGACTCTTGTAGTTGTATACCTCGCCTTCGGCTCGGGATACAAACTCTACAATCGTCAAAAAACAGTTTTCAAAGCTTTTTGCTTAAAAACACCCGCTCATTTCAGCAAATTAATCCCTCATGTAATGACTTATTTCCGCATCCCCTACTGTAATCTACTATTAATCCGCACTTAAGGCGCAAATATATTTACTCAGCGCAAAAGCGAAACTTTTTGCAAACAATTTCTAATCCCCGAATTTATTCTGGCGTCGTCGTCTTATCTCAAAGTATACAATAATTCATGTCAAATTTCATAATATGCCGAGCGAAGAAAAATGACCAGCCTGTCAGTTTATGTCATTCATCATGAAATTCACATACGTTGACATAAGCCGACACCACACTAAACACGTGGATTTCTGCGAAAAATATGAATGTTTGTATAGCAAACACCCGTTAAATTTGTGACCCCAACAAAAATCATTTTTGAGTCAAATATTTCTTTTCGGTTGGCATTTTACGAGTCGTGTATCTATGAAAAAAATTGGAAAACCTCGGCTTGATATAGTTATATAATTTCCACGTCTAGATTGATCGATTTACATTCTAAATGGCAAAATGGATTACGTTTGCATGTAACGATTGCGACTTTGGTCTTAAGATACTGAATGACAAATGTGCGTTTTGATTTCGATCCGAAATAAAATGCTAAAAATAATTCCATTTGTCGGCGTTCTTATTTACTGAAATGGCAGAGATGATAACGTAATGATAAAAAGAAAAAAAAAACTCGTATTTATTTTCGTATCTAAATCCTTATTCAAATGTGTTGTTGCTAATTGCAATAAATGTGTACCCAAGACCCTGGGTGTTATATTCCCTACATGGAACAAGGCAAAAAAACAAAAGCACTGAACGTCTAGTTTCCAATAGTTAATATCCCGTGTCCAATTCTTTTAAGAATTTATATAATTTTAACAATTTTAATAACTAATTACATAAGTCAGCGTAACATCATTATTGAACGTTGAGTTGGTCGGATTGCTGACAAAAGTGCTACCGCATGTTCCTCAATGAATCGTAATTTTTTAAAATTGACAAAAGAATAATTGAACGGAACACACGCAATAAGTTTCAACGCTTTTTTAATTTAAATTGTATGGCAAATGAAATATTGCTGACATTTTTTATGTAATATTTTAATTTTCTTTGCTGCTGGCATGAGAGGGACATTGTGCTGGATTGCGGTCACAATAACTCCATATTTTCCAACTTCCTAAAAATTCCCAAAAACTAGGTCGTGATTAATTTGTCCTCAATCAAGCGTCTACCACCTGCAAAGGTGTCTAACCCGAATTTCGCCTTATTTTAGATAGACAGATGGGCGTTAGATTTAACTGGTCGGGGTAGTCCATTCAACTAGAGCTTGAAACACAGATATTTCGATCCTTTGTGTCTTCTCCCATTCGTCAAATAAACCTTATGAACCACCTGTTCTCCACTAGGGACCGATCTTATATGACTCGTCCTAGCTTGAACACTCACTCGGTGTCCCTCCGTTTTCGCTCTAATGAGTCGCGCTAACATTGTGATGGTGGGATTCGAAGGAGGAAGGCGGAGCCTATTTTTGCTAACTCAGCCGCTTTTTCACTATCCTCCAAGTCGGAATGTCCAGACTTCCATACAAAGATCTAATTTCTCGGTCCAAGGGTTTCTTTAAACTCATTGACTGTGACCGGCTTAGTGTTGGTGACAAGTGACGTGACAGGTTTCATCATTGCTTCACTGCCCAAGCAATCGGTTGTGTTTCGCCCCTCAGAGCGACGCGAAATCTCTTTCGCCATTCAAAGAGCCAATGCTCCATATGTTGTTGGAACTATCGGAGAGAAGAGCTTAGAAAATGTTTATACAGCTTTTTATTTTTCGTTTTCATTTTGGACGAGCTGTTTTATAAAAAAAAGTAATTGCAGTCGCTCTGAAGATGTTAAAGTTGGGCCGTAATATAATTTCGCCAAAAGAAAATACATAGCGCAATTATCTGGCGCAATTATATTCACGGTGAATCGGCAATAATATTATTAATAAATCTATTTGATCATTCCAGGCCAAAATGGAAGTCGAAGATCTCTTCGTTGATCTTGCTGACGGTATAAAGTTACTAAAATTATTGGAAATAATATCCGGTGAGAAATTAGGTAAACCGAATAATGGCCGAATGCGAGTACACAAAATCGAAAATGTGAACAAAAGTTTGGCATTTTTACATACAAAGGTGAGTAGATTTCAATGATTTCTTGTAATTATTTCATGACGATAGGTGACATTTACATAATTTTTCCATTACAATCCTTTCATTTTAGATTCGATGTATCGTATACATAAATTTAATTCAAACAAGTGTGTTCTTTGAAACGTTTTTTCAAACAGATTCTAAACGCCACGCGATAAAAACCCATAATAAAGAATTCAGCGATCCCAAAGTTATCTATACAAAATCTCTCTTCATCATTTGTTTGTTATTCAACATGAAATTTAATAAAGATTCGAATTTCATAGGTTGCTTTTTATACATGCAACCTTTTCGGAGATATGTTGAGCAACGAATTTTAATTTACTTGAGTCATAAAATTTGTAATGCCACTGTAGGCCTACAAAGTCAGCAAAAATTAATAAATTTACACAATTTTATTCCGAGCTTCATTAATAGAGCTAACGATACCTGAAAAGCAAATGATTTTGAAAATTTTCTAAAGATTTAGTTTACCGTCAAGTAAGAAAGTATCGCCGAAGGGATTTTTCTAAAAAAAATTTAAATCTACAACCTGCTACTCCATTCAGATTGTATTTCAGGTAATTCGTGTTTAGGGAGCCATTTGTATGCTTCGTTCAAGTCGGCATGTAACGGTTGTGGGATAAATTGAATGAAAATCCACAGCTTCGACAATTTGTCATGGCTGCTCACTTACCCGAATAGGTTTTTTCAGCTTTAGGATTTCTCCAGAGTAGAGAAGAGCGGGTCGACCATTTTTCGAAACCCGACCCGGGGGTCGACCATTTTTCGAAACCCGACCCGGACCGAACCCGACCCGATAAAATTTTTTGAAACCCGAAACCCGAATTGTTTCTAAGCCCGAACCGGACCGAACCCGACCCGATTAAAATTTTCGAAACCCGAAACCCGAATTGTTTCAAACCCCGACCCGGACCAAGCCCGACCGATAAAATTTTTCGAAACCCGAAACCCGAATTGTTTCCAAACCCGGCCCGGACCGAACCCGACCCGATTAAAATTTTCGAAACCCGAAACCCGTTAACCCGGAAAAAACAATTCGGGTTCGGGTTCGGTTCGGGTTTTTCGAAGTTAGGGCAACCCGCTCATCTCTACTCCAGAGGCCGTAAATATGAGTCTCGTCTAGGTCCGTACATGCTTTTTCTACATAAATCGTATAATTCCCTCCGATTTTCTTGATTCTTTTCTATTTGAGAGATAATCGAATGTCTAACAGTATTCGAAAAAAGTGGGTCCGAGGTCTGTTTTTAAGGGCCCTTAAAAAATTGTTAACCTATGGTATGGAGAAAATTAAGTGTATAATTTGTTCATGGAAGTATGAGAATCAGGCTTTTGATTAGGGCCGGCGCTCCAGTTCGTGGAAAGCAGTAGGGTTGGAAATGTCCGAGGGCGAATTTCACGTGTGTTGTGTCTTCATGCATTTGACCAGCTGGTAGTGCTAGCAACAAAGCTAATCTTATGATTCCTTCATTGTAGCATTTTCCCACCTCTTTAGACAACTGCTTTGTGCTCGCATTGTGCTTTTTGTCGCCATGCGTAACAACAATCAACTGTAATATTTATTACTGCCCCATTTTTTCGCTACGTTTTTCAAATATCTTAGGCGCCACCTTACCTTTTGAAGTTTGTGGTTCAAGCTTGACCGACACATACGCATAAAGTAAGCAACGTAACTATACAATTAACAGAATCTTGCCTCAATATGGAATAAAATCGCTAAAAGGTCATTAAACTTTTTCTCACTTAAAAAAATTAAAATTCTAAAAATTCTACCAGCAAATTATTTGTAACCATCGTAGATACGTAACTATGTTTCATAAACGTTTGTGTATTATAAACGTATATAAAACGTAGCTCAACCGAACAATTATTACCGATTTAATGTGTGATGATTGATTGTTGTTATAATAAAGATGTGCTTGAGAAGTTAGCAATATGATTATCGAATTCAATTCGATGTCGGTATGCATACAAGTTTGAATATAACGGGATGCTCTGTCATTTTTTAACAAAGTAAGAAACAATAACCCAAAATGTGTAGTCTATCATGAACAACTGCACGATTAATTAAACAACGTCTAAATGGAGAAGAGTTAGATGGTATTTAACAAAACGAAAATGCTACCTTAGTCTTCAAAATGGTACAGTTTATGTTACATATAGACAAGGTGATGGTAGTAGGACGAAACGACAAAGCTGACAGAATGATGAATGAATGAATTCCAAATCATCATGTGATAGTAATTTCGTTACTTACATTGAACATTGATTACTCATCCAAAATATCTTTACGTTTCGCTTTAACCTTACGTGAATCAAGCAGAATGTTGACAAAACAAATTATTTTTATATTTCTTGTGAATATAAAATGTAGATTATTTGCTACGAATTCCACATAGAATAGAAGTGTGTGTCGCCGATATTCTGATTGTAAAAAGTGATTTGCAAAAGGCATGTTGCTGACATATGTTCTAGTTGGAAAGAACCAGAATTTAAGGAAACATTTTTTTGTTTCAAAACATATTTCCTTCGATGCGTCGAGTTAAACAAACAGAACTTATGAAATAAATGCATGAATTTGATTTAAACGAAAACAGATGTTTGTTTATTGTATAGAAAAGGATCAGATTTCATCTTGACTTCTATATTTTAACGACTTCATTTTTATATAAAACACGCATCAATTCGACGGCATTAGTCAGTTAATGAGCAATTTTAGGAACAACTTACTCAATTTTTTGGTTGTCAAGTCAATTGTTCATCATCATTTCGATTTGAGATCGCGGGAATACAATTTGAGGATATGAACTGTGACATTTCCATCCTTATATTATTCGCGAGATTATCCATTTTTCTTGGGTTCTAGCGGCAATGTTTGAGTAAAAGTCCTATTTAGTTAGAAAAAAAATTGTAAACAAATCCATTTCACAGACTTTAGCCTGAAAACGAGTCAAAACCGATAGGAAATATATGGCATGAATTCGATTAAATTCGGACTTTTACTCAAGATTTGCCATGAAAATCCAAGAAAAGTGGATAATATTTATGACACATATGTAAAACAACAATTTCCATTCGTATGGGAGCATACACTACTGTCTTCCAGGCGGTGATCAGGCAAGGAATGTTCCGAAAGTGGATCATTTAAGTTCTGGACTAGAGCAACCCTAGAATGCTTCGAGTTAGTGGAGGACTTATCAGCTGACAACGAAGTGACGTTGATTAGGGGGCCAGGACACTTAGGTGTACCGTGAAACAATAGGGTGGACGAGCTGGCCGGGAAACGTAGCAATAGGAGAATCGGACGAGAACCTGTTGTAGCCGTTTTCACTGGCTTGTTGAGATCCCCCTTTTAGCGAGGAGACGTTAAGTAAACACCGAAGAAGGTTATATATAGGTTGTGGAAATTCTGTCGGATTATTATAATTACCATCTACACAATGTGAAAATCGTGAGTGAAATGTCGGACATTTCTAACAATTTGACTTTCACGAAAGGAAGCAAATGATTTGACGCGTCCGATTAGGGCGTTTGAATTTACTAAAGGCTAGGCACGGCAAATGGGTCCGAATAGTATGGCCTCGAAGCTACGCACTGCTAAATTAAGTTAGCCACTAACTAGGGGTACAATCTTTCGATATCATCGCAATAACACACGTTGAAACATATTTTTACAAAGTGCAGAACCGTTTGACCGTATATGGATATTTGGATAAACATGCACATTCAAAATCGCAAAATCGTGTCTCACAAAGTGACAATTGTAGAATCATCCGCATTTGACGAAATAGACAGTTAACGGATAGTAGGGGAGGCAATCTTCATTCATGAATAGACTGTAGTAATGAAACCGTTAAAAAAACTTTCATTATTTATTCTAGGTTCGGCTCGAATCGATTGGTGCTGAAGATATCGTCGATGGAAATCCACGACTTATTCTAGGTTTAATATGGACAATAATTCTTCGTTTTCAAATTCAGGAAATTGAAATCGATGTGGTAAGTTCACCTATTCATTTTCGTTGATTAAATATCAAAGATTTTGTTTTCAAAACTAGAAAAACTTCTATTATCGACCGATAAAACTGGTTGTCCATCTGCTAATAGCGATAGAAATCATTAAATATTCTCCATTCACTGAAAGTCTTCGACAAATGTCTACACAAGCGTATACTGTGTGATCTTAAGAGGATATCGTAATTGCTAAGGTTTCGTGAAATAAGAACTTTTTCAGGCAGAGACATTTTTTGTAGGTACATTACCGCAAAACGGTGCATATGAAAATTCACTCAAAAATATTAACGAAAATATCGTTCGACTTATACGCATGAGAATATAAAAACCAATAGCAGATCGATTCGATCTTTGCTATCAGACGACGGATTAACGTTTTTGATCTCGTTTCTAAAAATGTTTAAATATTTTTTTGAATTAATTAACCCCTGGTAGCATCCGACAAGACTTCATCGAACGAAATTTATAAATTGCCGTCTTAAATGTCTCGATCAATTAAATTGTAAATAAAATTAATTAAAAATGTTAAACATCATGGAGAGACGTATCACGAAACATCGCCACAAAACCAATATGTTACATCACGCTCTCTTAGTGAATAACAATCGGTAAATTATACGTAATCAGTCAGCCAGTTAGAATGAGAAGTAAAATATGTATTGACCTTGGCGGTTTATTTGTCTGCATAGAATTCATTTAACCTTGTCTTCTAATGGCCGAAAAAAAAATTCGCACTTTTTTTCATGTATGAATGGGTCAATGTGTGCTTCAAAATGATCATTTACATGTAATGTGATGAGGAACCAGGGTGATACCTAAACACAATGGAAACAAAGATGATGAGTAGATAAAGTGTAAAAGATTTGAACGAAATCTAAATTAACGTTTGATTTAAAACTCTTTGTATACAAAGTTTCTCGGGCTATGATTTTAGGTGTGGAACTTTTTTCGCAGTATTCAAATTCAATAGAATAACTTCTATCTTCAAAGTTCGCACCTCAAACGAGGCTAGAAAACATTGTTTTTAACCACGAGAAAGAATAACAAGTGTGGAAGCTCATCGGTGCTAACAGCTTCACGCTTCCCGAAGCATTGGAAGCTCTCAAAGGTTATCAAGCTAATCTTTTTTGAAAAAATATTTTTTTAAAATATTTTTTTTCATATGGACTCATAAGTTCAAAGGACGCAATCAGTAATTTGAAACGTTGAAAGGTCAGCAATTTTTCACGAGATGAAATTTTTTTGTGAGCGCCACTTCTCTCGAGTTTGAATTTTACTTTTTCTCTGCGATTAGAATTAACATTTTTACGAGACTTTTCCTATTTTTTGTGCGAAAACTCATAATCTACTGCACAAAATTTAATGTTTTTAAACGAAAGTTCTTATTTCCTCTCGGAAATGTTCTGCAAGATTGCTGTAGTGGATCATTTATTCCTCCAATAAGAAAGAAAAGCTGTTTTACTTTCGGTCAAGATAAGAGAAGATATCGTTTCTTTTACTTTGGAAACGTGTTGAACGAATGATTTTCTCAATTTCACTTTTATTCGTTTGATAAGATTATGTTTAACGTTCCTATCGTAAAATTACTCGAACTATTGGAACATACGTTTTCTTGTTCTATACATTCAGGAAACTCTTCAAACTCGAAAGAACAAATTGAAGTCCACATTCCACTATTTCACATCAATTTTAATATAACATCATCGACGATGATTCTCTTTCTTATATTCTGTATAAATTTGATTTTAATGTTTATCTAAGCATTAAAATAGCAAAAAACCAGTTCCATTGATATGAAATTATTCTATCAAAACTAATTTATGTCGCATCGGGTTTTTATATATTTTTCATTAAAAAAATTGGAAAAATATTGTTTTCTTCATACGTGTCCCGATCACCGTTTGGATTTTCGAGTATGTGTGTAATTTCCGGTACATAATTTTTTTAATAGAGCAGACGATCTTTTATTTCTGGCTTGAGGTCAGGCCCGTATCTAGGGGGGGGGGGCTTAGCCCCCCCCCCCCTGAGCGTCTTCTGAGCCCCCCTGGCGAAACTTAAATGTTGCGAATTTTGCGAAAAAATATAAATGTTGACGTCGTGATCGTTTTCAATACTTGAAATTGTCGCCTGCGGCGAATCATTCTTTTCTTTTCCAATCTCATTTCAATGTTTCAATTTCGTTATTGAAATAGATTTTCGGTTCTACATTGCAAGAAAAAACTTTTGACACTCCTAACGACAGTGGCGTTTTATCGATCACAAACCATGAGCTGTTAGCATTTTTGCTATGAAATGGTAATCAGAACTGTATACTTTCATACAAAACCAAAATGTGCAATTCAATTTTGAAAAATTTTCGCCTGCGACGCAACTTTTAATTATAACGACCCACTCTAACTAAACTTTTTATTTTTCTCGCATAAGAATAGTACTGAAAAATTTTTTTCCAGCGTAATAACAGAAGCTGAATGCTAGCTGCGGCAAAAATTCAGGAAATTTTCTTATAAATAGTGTGAACGATTTCAGGAAAATATGGGAAGTGAAGGACAAATTCTATTGTCAAAACTTAGAGTAGCTTGTTTTTAAAAATCCATTGTTGTATATATTTTAGGCGTAGGGGAACTTCGCACATTTAGTTCACATTTTGTGAGCTAAACGAACCAAGAAGAAGATAATTTCATGTGAAAATAAGTAATGAGATTATTTTGGAAAGGTGAAAACGCCCGCCATGAATAATACTAAATTTTTCAAAACTTTGTCAAAACAATTTTTCGCTCGCTCCGCTCGCGATTCTGATTCTGTTTCAAAGACGAAGAAGATTCGTGTGTGCGTCCTAAAAAGCTGGAAATAAACAAAAGTTCTGTGTGTTACGCACGGCAAATAATTGAGGGGAGGGCGCCGATCAAACACAAAACACCTTCTATCGGCGACCCTGTTTAACGAAAACCCTATGCCAAAAATACGACTGTATTACTGTGAAATGCGCGAAATAAAGAGAATTTTCTCAAAATTTCAAATAATTTTATCAATTCGGTGGGGGGCTCGAGCCCCCCTGGCAGTCGACCCCTGGCTACGGGCCTGCTTGAGGTAGAAAAAAGGCACCACTTAAACATTTCTCAAGTGGAACTTGAATCCTATCTTTTGTCTTGCAGGATGAAGATAATGAATCATCTGAAAAGAGATCAGCTAAAGACGCGCTACTGCTGTGGTGTCAACGCAAGACACATGGCTACCAAGGTGTTAACATTACGGTATGTTCAGTCCACACAAACAGTTTAAAAAAATTAACTGATTCATGTACCTAGGATTTCACTGGTTCATGGCGATCTGGCTTAGGCTTTAATGCTCTAATTCATTCACATCGACCGGATTTGTTCGACTACTCAACATTGACGCCTGGCAGAAACATTGAAAATCTTAATCACGCGTTTAATATTGCTAATGATGAGCTGGGAATAAATCGGTATGTCGTTGAGTTAATACGTCCTTTCGATGTTCGCAATCATTTTTAAATATTTCAGGCTACTGGATGCTGAAGACGTGGACACACATAGGCCAGATGAAAAATCTATTCTAACATATGTGGCGTCGTACTATCATACCTTTGCTCGTATGAAAAATGAACAGAAAAGTGGAAAGAGAATCGCTAATGTAAGTTCACAAATTAATCGTTTACCCTGCTTAGCCGACCCAATGTTTATTGTATGGGGTTCTGACTAAAAACACCTACCAGGACTCTGAGTTTTAATCCCACAAGTGAGGATATTCCTCACTTGTACTCTTCAATAGTTACAGCATCCGGCACCGTTCTTTTGTTCCAGGAAAAGTCATCTATCCCTCAGTTTTATATTTCTCGTATTGTGCAGCCTTCCGATTTTTTATCCGGATTTGTGTCTTGCGAATTTTGTACGTGTGTCACTTTCAACGCGCTTAGCTGGTATCATTCCCACTCTTTGAAACTTAGCTGACCCACCACAAGTTCCACATGCTTCCAGTATTCCCCATTGAGAACCAGCTTACCGTCCTCGAGACAATCCTTGACATTTTCTAAAAAAAATTTTTATCTGATTCAAATATTTCAGTTAACAGCAGTTTTCGCTGTCATCTAAGACTTTTGTAATTTGACACGTAAATCTCCATTCAATTAAACTTTGACAAATGTCAACCCACAAAAGTACTAGAACTTTAAATTGATAATATCAAAAAATTTTCAAACGGGAAACTGTTAAATTCAGGGCGAAGGTTTTTCTTCGCTTCTCGATCTGTTGAAGTTGTTGAATGTTACAACCTCAGAGTTGTCGAGATCAAGACTGGGAACCACTAATTCAATCTAAAAAAAATTCTCGTGGACCAAACTTCCCTTTCTGCAGCTTCAATATGTTGTCTTTCGTTTACAGATTGTTGGAAAATTGATGGACGCTGACAAACGAAAAGCTCATTATGAACGACTAACAACCAACCTTTTGAGTTGGATACGACACAAAACCAACGAGTTGCAGACTCGCGACTTTCCGAATTCATTGGAAGGCATTCAGAAGGAGCTATTGTTGTTCAAACAATATCGTACTGTGGAGAAACCTCCAAAGTAAGTTGCTTGGAACCATTTCGTTTTTCAGTCAAGTGTACGTCAACGATTTTGTATTTCAGGTACAAAGAACGTAGTGAAATCGAGGCTCTGTACTTCACCATTAACACTCTGCTAAAAACATTGCACCAACCACACTACACACCACAAGACGGTCAGCTGATTAATGATATTGAAAAAGCCTGGCAGCATCTGGAATATGCGGAACATCATCGGGAAGTAGCGCTTCGCGAAGAACTACTTCGTCAAGAAAAGCTCGAACAACTCAACTATAAATTTGAGAGGAAATCGGTACTTCGTGAGGGTTATTTGAAGGAAATGATTCAAGTACTTTCGGATCCGCGGTATGGCGCCAATTTTGGGCAAGTTGATGCCACTGTCAAAAAGCATGAAGCCATTTCAGCCGATATTTTGGCACGGGTCGAACGATTCAACGATTTGACAGCAATGGCAAATGAATTGGAGAAAGAAAACTATCACGGAAAGGATCGCGTCAAAAGACGCGAATCGGAGGTTCTTGAAAAGTGGCGACATCTGTTAGAATTACTGGATCACCACAAAAATAATCTGTCGCAAATGAGTAACCTAATGAATTTGTTACGGGAAATTGATGCCACACTTGCAAACATTCGTGAACTTGATATTCAATTTGCATCGGAAGATGTCGGTCCCCATCTGTTTGGCGTCGAAGAACTGTTGCAAACTCATTCGCTGCAAGAATTACAAGTAAACTCACTTGGTGAAACGCAACGACGATTTGCCAGGCAAGGACTAGCTGCCAAACACGCTGATCATAAAGATGTTGCGGCACTTACAAAGAAACTTGATGAATTGAACGTCGCGTATGACAAGTTATTAAAGCAATGCGCTCAGCGTCGTAGTCGCTTAGAAGACGCTCGTAATTTCTATTTGTTCTTGGAGGACTACGATAACGAAGAAGGGTGGCTGGTTGAAAAACAACGCATCTGTAAAACCGGCATATCGGCCAAAGACCTTCGTGCTGTAATGTCGTTGCAGCAAAAACACAAAGCTTTGGAGGATGAAATTAAAGTGAGAAAACCGAAATCAATGCAGATGGACGAAGCTGGCAAGAAATTAGTTGCCGATAAGCATTTGCGTTCGGCAGAAATCAAAACACGCATTGTTTCCCTTCAAGAACATTGGAAAGCTCTGGAAGATTTGGTTGAACTAAGAAGACGTCAACTGGATGATGCGGCTGAAGCGTATCAGTTTTACACCGATGCCAATGAGACTGATTCGTGGCTGAACGAAAAAATGGCGCTAGTTGCATCCGACGATTATGGCGTAGATGAGCCATCTGCTCAGGCTCTGCTGCAGCGACATCGTGATTTACAAGGAGAATTGAACGCTTATTCGGGTGATATTTTAAATCTGAATCAGCAGGCTGACAAATTGATCAAGGCGGGCATTTGTACTCTTGAGCTTAACGCCGAGCCGGAACCAATCCAAGAAATGGAACAAGAGGAATGGGTCAACGAAACAAGGTTGGTGCCGAAAGAAGTTTGGGAAGATGAACCGATGGAACGGTTGGAGAAACGGATGGTAACTGAAAATAAACTATTGCCACACGTGAAGGCTTCCTATGCTTTTGAAGGTCAAGGTGTAAAAATGGCAAAAGGTGAAATCATGATTTTGCAAAGTAAATCGAATGCAGACTGGTGGTCCATTCGTAAGTTAGATGGTTCCGAAGGATTTGTGCCGGCAAATTACGTAAAAGAAATAGAAGCGAGGCCAGTGCCATGCCTGGTGCCTAAAACGGAAAAAGTGAAAACTATGCAAAAAGTGCGAAAGACAATTTTGGTGCGTCAAGTTGTGCCAGTAAAACGTGTAAAACCCGCTAAGGTGTCGCAACTACGGCCATTGGTAAAACGTCGTGCTCCTACAGATCTCAATGATGCGAACGATAGTGTGGACAAACGCCAAAAACGTATTAACACAACCTACGATCAACTTCAAGATTTGGCCCAAAAACGTCATGTCTTGTTGGAAGATTCAATTTGCCTTTTTGGATTTTACCGAGAATGTGACGACTTTGAAAAATGGATCAAAGACAAGGAAAAAATGCTGAAGACCGAAGAATCCAACGAAGATGTTGAAACGGCGAAAAGAAAGTTTGAAAAGTTCTTAACAGATTTGTCTGCATCTTCCAAGCGAGTTGAGTCAATCGATTCGGCGGTTGAAGATTTCGTACGGCAAGGACATTCTCAATTGGATAAAGTGAAAGCGCGTCAACGACAAATCCATCAGTTGTGGGACCACTTAAACTACTTGAAATCGCAAAAAGAAAAGAACTTAGAAGGAGCTTCCAGTGTGGAACTGTTCAATCGTACGTGTGACGAAGCGGTTGACTGGATGCGAGAAAAAATGACTCAGCTGGATATTGCAGAAGTTGGTCCGGATCTTAAGACCGTGCAAGCTTTACAGCGACGTCACCAACATTTAGAACGTGAATTGGCGCCAGTTGAGGAGAAAGTAAATCGCGTCAATTTGCTGGGAAACAGCGTCAAAAATTCATACCCAACCGAACGAGTGAATGTTACCGGACGTCAAAAAGATATACAAGGCATGTGGTTGCAAACCCAGGCCAAGGCGCTAGAACGTCGTTCGCGTCTTGAAAACGCTGTTGGTCAGCAAATTTTCATTAACAGCTCCAAAAATCTGTTGGCATGGATTGAATCCGTAAAAGAGCAATTAAACGCCGACGAAACGGCAAGAGACGTTGAGACAGCTGAGAATCTACTCAAGAAACACAACGAATTAGGGGATGAAATTCGTGGTCAAGACAATGAGTTCAAGGAATTGATTGCTTTAGGCAGTCAGTTAATGGAACGAAATCCAAGTTTGACCGATGTACCTGAATTGGTTCAACGTTTGAAAGCTGAACAGGATGCCATTCAGCGTGGATGGTACGAAAAACAAAAATGGCTGCAGCAATGCGTTGAACTGCAAATATTCAACAGAGAAGCGGATAAAATCGATGCTACTACAAAAGGCCATGAAGCATTCATAGAGTACACCGATTTAGGTCATTCGCTTGACGAAGTTGAATCGATTATGAAACGTCACTCGGACTTCGAAAATACACTTGGCGCCCAAGATAAGATTTTACGCGCATTCTCCGACCATGCAGATAAACTTATTACGAATAATCATTACGATTCGCCGTACATCAACAAACGTCGCAACGAAGTTATTGCCAGACGAAATGCGGTCAAAAATCTAGCACTAGCTCGACGACAAGCTTTGCAACAATCGAGAGATTATCAGAAATTCTGTGCTGAAGCTGGTGACCTAAATACTTGGTTGGACGACAAAATGAAAATAGCAAGTGACGAAAATTACAGAGACCTTACGAATTTGCCGAGGAAACTGCAGAAGCACAAGGCTTTCGAACGGGAGCTGAGGGCGAACGAAGGTCAACTTCGTAACATAAACAAGGACTCTGACTCGCTATTAGCAGCTAACAATCGCGTTCCGGAAGTGAAACAAAAATCAGCTGAACTCAATTCGAAATGGAAAAATTTGCTGGCATTGTCTCATGACAAAGGACGACGATTAGAGCAAGCGGTGTCGCAACGAGATCACAACCGTTGCATAGAAGATGCGAAAAAGAAATTGAATGAATTAGATGCATCGCTACAAAGTAAAGAAGTCGGCCAAGATTTGCGCAGTTGTAAAGATTTGTTAAACCGCCACCAACAACTGGAAGCTGAAATTACACTGTGGGAACTCAAGATCGATGAACTAGTGACATCCGGTGAAGAAATGGCCCATGAAGGTCATTTCGATTCGAAAAATATCAAAGACGAAACGAAGGAGATACAAAACCAATTTAGAAATTTGAAAGGACCAGTCGATCGGAGACGTGCAGCCTTAGAGGAGAGTCTTAAATTTCACAATTTCGTTTTTGAATTGGATGCAGAAATGCAATGGATCAATGAACATTTGCCAGCTGCCAGCTCTGATGTTATGGGACAGAATTTGCATCAAGCGCAGAGTCTTTATAAAAAACACAGAAAACTACAAACCGAAATCGCGGGTCATCAACCAATGCTAACGAGGGCATTGTCATCCGGACAGGCTCTTATAGATCAACACCATCCTGAGAGTAGAAAGGTTTGTTTTTTATATTTTTTGTCGGTTAAACTTCTAATTCGAGTTTAAAGGTAAGGGAACTCTGCAAAGCACTTGAAGAGGCATGGTCAGGACTGGAAGATAAGGCGTCAGATCGGGCGAAAAAACTTGAGCTTTCATTGAAAGCGCAACAGTACCTTTCAGAAGCTGGAGAAATTGAAACATGGCTGGGTGAGAGAAACAATGTTCTCAAGTCAACAGACTACGGCCGAGACCGAGATTCAGCCACCAAACTGCTCACCAAACACAAAACTATTGAATTAGAATTGGACACTTATTCGGGAATTATATCCGAAATGGGTCACACATCTGCGCAGATGGTGTCTCATCAACATCCTGACAGCAAATTGATAGCCTCGAAACAACAACTTATCGAGAAAATGTTTAAATCTCTGCAGCGTTTGGCTGGTCAACGTCAAATGCGTTTAATGGAAAGCATGTACCGCCACGAGTACTTCCTGGAGTCCAACGAATTGGAACAATGGATTAAAGAACAGGAACAAGCAGCTTCTTCGGAGGATTATGGTCAAGACTACGAGCATTTGCTGGTAAGTCCTAGTGTTTGTTTGCGTTTTAGGAAAAACCAGGTTTTCATATTTCATTGTAATTTCCGCAGCTACTACAAAATAAATTTGACGATCTAAAGCATCGTGTTGAGGTTGGAGCTGAACGGTTCAACCAATGCAACGAATTCGCTAAGAAGCTGCTATCAGCCGATACTTCGTATGTTGCCGATATTGAAAAAAGCCAAGATCAACTTGGGTAAGTTGGAATTTTTGTTTCTTTCGGTTGTTTTTTGTTTGGTTCTCTAAATTTTCCAAATTTCTGTCTTCTATTAAATTTGGACTTTTTATCTTGGCCGCAGCTCTGATGCATTTGCGGATGTTATTAATAAACAGGAGGAGTTACGGTAATTTTGGGCTTTGTTTACTAATCACAAACTTCTTGGCTTTTGTATCGTGAACAGCTTTGTGTTTTTTCGTCTTTCTTACAAAGTTATGCCACTGGGTACGATCCATGGCATGAATGACAGACCCTAGCCCAAGCGTAAACGGCTTATGTCAAAGTATACGAAATTTCATGATGATGTGTATATCTGACAAGCTGAATTTCGTCGTGAAATTGTGTATACTTTTACATAAACCGACGTTGCACTAAACGTCCGCCATGCCATAAGGAAAAAAACTTAGATAAAACCAGTGAAGGTTTTCAACGAATTTCGCTGAAAAAAATCAAATTAACGACGAAATTATACAAAATAATCGCCGAGAATCTTTTCTTCAATTTGTTTGCTAATTTGATTTTTTTCGGCGAATTTCGTTGCTTATCCTCGCTGATTTTCTCTAAGTTTTTTTTCTGTATAACGGCAGTAAAGCGTGGACCGACGGACTGTTTACAAAATACGTTACGTCTTCAACGTTCAAAACATGACGTAATATTTAAGAGGAGCATTTCAAATGTGTCTTTTGTAAACGGCACCTAGTTTTGCTTAATAAATCAAGAAAACCTAATGTGAATCAAACATAATTATTCTTCAGAGAAATCACGCTTTTTGCATCGGGGTGTTCAAGGTGTTTTGTCAGTTACTCATTCACTCGAAAATCCTTATCCCCAACACACCAGCTGGGTCCACATCACCATCAATAATTACTACACATATCAAACATATATTTCGCACTATTAGCCATGACTTTTAACTGTTTCAGATGTTATGCTTTTGAGGTTACGGCTGTAGTTAGTCAATGTTCTTAGTTTCTCCAACACATAAATAACAAAAAATCTCCCACACATTTCAGAATTTCCTGGCAAAATTTACTAAAACTTCTCTCACAACGTGAACAAAAACTTCATGGTGCTGGCGAAATCCATCGTTTCCATCGTGATGTTGCCGAAGCGCTGTTCCGAATCCAAGACAAAAATGCGGCTCTTTCAAATGAATTGGGTCGAGATTTAAATTCTGCATTGGCATTGCTGCGAAAACACGAGGGCTTTGAAAATGATTTGGTTGCATTGGAAGCTCAGTTACAGGTAACTTTGCTAAGTTCCTCCGCTAAAAACGATTTCTGTATCTTTGTTGTTGTTAGGTTTTGGTGGAAGATTCCGTTCGATTGCAAGGAAAGTATCCGTCAAATGCTGCCTCCATCGTTCATCAGCAAGATAACGTAGTCAGTGCCTGGAATCAATTAAAAGAAAAATCGGCTGCACGTAGTGATCAATTGGCAGCAAGTTGTGACCTTCAACATTTACTTACTCAAGTTCGTGACTTGATGTCGTGGGCGTCGAATCTACGTGCAACATTACAAGCCGAAGAACATGTTCGTGATGCCGCAGGTGCAACTGCTTTGAAACTGCAGCACGATGCTATTTACAACGAAATTGAAGCTCGCGAAGATAAATTCAGACTACTAAATGAATTGAGTGATTCATATGTTCAAACCGGTCATTATGCGTCCGCTGAAGTTGAAGAACGCTGCGCTGCGTTGTTAGATGAACGACAACGACTTCACACTGCCTGGAATAAGAAGAAAGTTTTATTAGAGCAAAAAATCGATTTATTCTGCTTCTTGAGAGATGCCAAACAAATCGACAACTCCTCAAGTTCACAAGAAGCGGCTCTATCCAGTTCGGATTTCGGACAAACTGTAGAAGTTGTTCAAGATCAAATTCGACGTCACGATGCATTCGAAAAATTGATTCAATCGCAAGATGAGAAAGTTGCTTTGCTGCAAGAACATGGCAGAAAGTTGGTCGAACAAAACCACTATGACAGCAAGCACATCAACAGGAGGCAAGACGAAGTGATTGAGAAACGAATGAAAGTCAAACAACTGTGCGCCCTGCGCCGACAGAAATTGGACGATGCATTGTTGTACGCACAATTTGTGCGGGATTGCGCTGAGGCGGAATCGTGGATATCTGAAAAACATAAGAAATTAGAAGCAGACGCCAGCAACTACTCTGAACTGAGTGGACTGGAAGACAAAATAAAACAATTGCAAAAGCACCAGGCGCTACAGGCCGAAGTATCTGCGAATGAGGTTCGAATCAAAGAAATTAAGAAAACTGGTGAAATTTTGATCGGCAAGAATCATGAGAGCAAGGTAGAAATTAAAGATGCCGTCCAGAAGGTTCTCAAGGCTTGGTTTGACCTGTTGAACGAATTGGATCAGAGGGGACGTGGGCTGGAAGAGGCGCAAGATATTTTGGAGTTTAACAATCATTTGGACAAGATTGAAGCTTGGATTAGAGATAAAGAAATGATGGTGCAAGCTGGCGACACAGGTAGAGACTTAGAGCATTGCAATGCGCTGCGGAGAAAGCTTGACGATGTGGATTCGGACATGCGTGTCGACGATCAGCGTATCAAAAACATTAACAATTTGGCAGACAAGCTTCTGAACCAAGGCCAAGTACCTAATGAAATGAAAACTGTTCAGCAGAGACGAAATAATTTCAATGCAAAATGGAAGGCATTGCAAGGAGCTCTCAATGCCTATCGTGCCTTACTATCTGGTGCTTATGAGATTCATGTATTCAACAGAGACATGAACGATACGTTGGAACGTATAGCCGAAAAAAGTTCGGCAATGGGCGTAGATGACACCGGCCGCGACTTGGCTGCTGTGGAAAGTCTGATTCGGAAATTAGAAACCCTTAAACGCGATATGACAGCAATTGAACAAAAAATTGTCGACGATGAAAAATCCGCTAATAAACTCAAGTCAAAATATCCAAAGCGAAGTGACGATATTGACAGTAAATTAGAGGAAGTGAAAGTTGCCTGGCAAAATCTTCTCGAACTCAGTGTAAAACGCAAGCAAATCTTAACGGAAGCTTACGCTGTACAAAAATTCGTGTCCGACGTGAAGGAAATGGAACTGTGGGTCAACGATATTATCAAAAAAATGAACCCCGCGTCAAATCCTTCAACAATTACCGAGTCGGAGACACAACTGGAATTACACCAAGAACGTAAGGCTGAGATCGATGGTCGTGATGAGACGTTCAAGAATTTGCGAAGACATGGCGAAGGTCTTGTTGCTACAAACAAAGATAAGATCCACGAGGCTGACGTGAAGAGAGCGTTACAAACTTTGGAAGAGTTACACGCTACTCTGCAACGTGCTTGGATCAGCAAAGGAGAACAACTCCGTGAAGGCCATCAGTTACAACAGTTTAAAGCTCAAACCGATCAAATTGACGATTGGTTAGCCAACAAAGAAGCGTTCTTAAATAATGACGATTTGGGAGACAGTTATACTGGAGTTGAAGCTTTGATGAAAAAACACGAGGCGTTTGAGAAATTGCTAGTTTCCGACAACTTTGAAAAGTTGGAGCAATTCGCCAATGAGATCTTCAAGAACGACTCAAATGATTCGGACGTAATTGTGCCGCCTTCAAAGGCAGCAGTGAAAAAGCGTTACGAAGATGTTCTGTTGCGAAATGCACGACTTCTTAGTTCTTCCGAAATGAGAAAATCGAAGCTACAAGAATCATTCCAGTTGCAGCAATTCTTACGTAATTTATACGAAGTGGAACGCTGGCTGAATCAGAAAATGCAAATCGCATTAGATGACAACTATCGCGATCCCAGTAATTTGCAAAGTAAAATTCAAAAGCATGCAGCTTTCGATGCGGAATTGAATGCGAACACAAATCGTATTGAGTTGGTTATAGCTGAGGGCGAAGGCTTAAGTGATTCAAAACACTTTGCGGCTAAGGAAATTATTTCACAGTTGGAGATGTTAGAATCAGATTGGCAAAAGTTACAGGAAGCATCGCGAGAGAAGAAAGATCGATTGGAGCAGGCATACGAGGCGTTGTTGTTCGGAAGAAGTTTAGACGAATTCAATGCTTGGATGGATGAGGTAAGTCGCTTAAAGTGAAGTTGAATTGGTAATAGAATTTTGTTTCGCATCTGAGTTTTGTTTTTTAACATCCATTTTAACATACTGAATCTCTCTTCATATTTTAGATTTCTTTTAAACTTTCAAAACTTTCAGATCGAGTCACATTTATCATCGGAAGATTACGGAAAGGACCTTGCGTCTGTAAACAATCTTTTAAAGAAACTGGAAATGCTTGAAGCAGACGTGACCCACCATTCCGACACTTGTGATCAAATTACTGAAACGGATAAAAAGTTCTTTAATTCCAATCATTTTATGAAGGACGAAATCCATGAAAAAGCAATGAATGCAGTCAAACGCTACAATTCCCTTCACGAACCAACGACAATACGTCGCGATAATTTGGAGGATTCACTGTTGCTACATCAATTTTTACGTGATGCCGACGACGAATTGCAATGGCTGGCAGAAAAAGAACCCCAGGCTGCATCAAAGGAGTTAGGTAGCTCATTGACGTCAGTGCAAAGTTTGCAGAAAAAGCATCAAGCGTTGGAGGCGGAAATTTTGTCCCAAGAACCTCTCATCTCGTCTTTGCTACAACGTAGTGCCCAAATGATTCGGGATGGTCATTTCGCTAGCGATCAGATCGACGCACAGTCGAATTTGCTGCAAAAGAAATTGGTGAACATCCGAGACTTGGCTAGCATCCGACGATTGAGGCTATTGGATGCGGTTGAAAGTCAAATGTTTTACGTTGAAGGAAACGAAGCAGAAACGTGGATGAGAGAAAAGCGTCCAATATTAGCATCAACCGACTATGGCAAAGATGAGGACTCGGTTCAATCGTTGCAAAAGAAATTGGATGCTCTTGAGCGCGAACTAGCTGCTTTTGATGGGTCTGTAAAGAAAGTTGAAAAACTTGCTAGTGGACTGATCGAAAGGAATCATTTCGACAGCAAAAATATCAAACATAAAAACGAATCGGTGCAAGCTCACTATGCCGAATTGAAGACGTTGTTAAAACAACGTGACATTCACTTGATGGAAAGCAAAAAACTTTATGAATTTCTACGTGAAATTGAAGAGGTTCATGAGTGGATTGCCGACCAGATGGCCGTGACAGCTTCCGAGGAATATGGCGAAGATGTTGAACACGTTGAACAGTTGATAGCTACCTTTGATTCGTTTATATCGAATTTGGGCGCCAATGAGACAAGAGTTTTTTCGGCAGTGTCCAAAGGGGAACAATTGGTGGCTGACAACAGCCCATATACAGACATCATTCGGAAAAAAGTGGATGAAACGAAACAAATGTGGGACGAACTAAAGGATTTGGTCAACGCACGTCAAGAAGCATTGGCTGGTGCTAAACAGGTTCATGTCTACGATCGACGCGCCGATGAAACAATCACATGGATCGGTGAAAAAGAAGCTTCTCTTATGTCTGAAGACTATGGTCAAGATTTGGAAACCATTCAAGCCTTGGTACGTAAACACGAAGTGTTTGATACTGAATTAGCTCCTGTCAAAGAGCAAGTGGAGTCGGTAATAAGCGAGGCTAGAAAATTAGCTGAAACATTTCCGGATGCCAAGGAACATATCGAGGTCAAGCGAGATGAGACCATCGAGGCATGGTCAGATTTGGTGGATAAAAATGTGGCAAGAAAAGATAAACTGAAACAAGCTGAGCTTTTGCAAGCGTACTTTGACGAGTATCGTGATCTGATGGCTTGGATTAACGAAATGGTAGCTAAAATCACTGCGCCAGATTTGGCAAAAGATGTTGTTGGTGCCGAAGCGCTATTGGCACGCGTAAAAGATCATCGAGTAGAAATTGAATCCAGAAATGAAGCATTCGACAAATTTTATCGTGATGGACAAAAGCTTATAGGTGACAAGCATTTCCTGGCTCATGAAGTGCATGAGAAAATATTGGTTCTGCAACAGAGAAAGAATTTGCTGGACCACACATTGGAAAAGAGACGAGACATCTACGAGCTAAATTTGGACACACAGCTATTCCTCCGCGAAGCTGAAATATTAGAAAGTTGGATTGTTAGCCGTGAACCTCAGCTAAAAGACGTTAAGCTCGGAGATTCCATTGCCCAAACGGAAGACTTAATACGTAGGCATGAAGATTTTGAAAAAACCGTTGCCGCTCAAGAAGATAAGTTCCAAGCACTAAAGAGAATAACAATGGTAAGTTCATTTATGAATGTAGAGTGCATTTCAAAATTTTTTTTTTTTTTTAGTTGGAGAAATTGTTCAGAAAACAGAGAGAAGAGGAATTAGCAGCAAAACGAGCGGAGAAAGAACGAGTTGAAAAAGAGCGTCTGGAAGCAATTAAACAAAAGGAAGTCCAGAGAATCACTGAAGAAAGGCGCAGAAATGAAAAGATGATAGACATAACGAATGGTAACCTCAAAACATATTACAAAATAGAAATCAGTCGAAACATTACTGTTTGTTCGCCAGGTGTCAGCGAAAAGCCCCCAATATTTTCTTCACCTATGGTGAAACCGAGTACGCCACAACAGGAATTAGTCCAAAAGAGCTCGTTCAACACACCACAAGAGCAAGTCGGTATTACTGTACAAAAATCCAATTCTGTGGCAAACATCTTCGGTGACCGCTTACGCCGCTCATCTGATCCGAGTAAAGTGAAGCGCGCAGAAAGTATGAAAACTGTTCAGAAAACACCAAAACGTACGCCGTCATTTACAACACGCCGTCGCGCCCAAAGTTTCCGTAAAAATCAAGCAGCTGGTGAATTGGACTTACCTCCTGTCGAGATACAAGGAATGCTGGAACGCAAACACGAGCTGCAATCGGGTGGTAAACGGGCACCGGTTCGTTCGTGGAAACCGTTTTACACGGTGCTGTGTGGACAGTTGCTATGCTTTTTCAAAGACGAAGATGATTTCTTCCAGAAAAAAGCTGCAACGGCTCCAGTTAACATTTTAAATGCCAACTGCGAGAAGGCGGAAAATTATACGAAAAAGAAAAATGTCTTCCGCTTAAAGTTGCCTGATGGCTCAGAGTTTCTATTTTTGGCAGCATCCAAAGAAGATATGGTCGATTGGGTGAACAAGGTGTCTTTCCACGCAGCCTTGCCTCCAAATCTACAATTGCTCAGCTATGACGAATCCATAAAGGTGAGTCAACTCTTGATTGTTCGAAATTAGACGAGAGGTTTTCTCGTTACATCTAAGATCCCATTCATAAAGTGCGCGCAATCTTATATCTAACTCCCCTCCCTGTTCGAATCGTACGTACTTTGCGAATGACCCATAATGATAGTTTTCTCGTGTCGGGAGCTTATTTTCAACACTTTTAGCAAGCCGCCAGCTCACCCGATTCCAAGGGGAGCAGTCACGATCAGATGGAAACATCGCCAATAAGTTCGCGAACGTCATCGCCAGATTCGCAAAGACGAAGTTCGCGGCACGACTCAATTGGTAGTAGCATGTCCGGGGGTAGTACAACACCACAAATAAATTTCCTTCAGAAACAAAAGGAATTAAGAGAATTCTATCAACAGCAGGTAATAGTTTTCATGATTCGCAATGAGACGTAGAATGTAAAATAAATCTCTTTTATAAACAGCAAGCATCTCCTCATTCAGCAACATCATCCTCATCATCGCCGCAATCACCTCAACCACAATTCTACAGTCCCGAGAAGCCACCCATTCCACCACGCGGATATCCACCACCCATTCCACAGCGTCAGTCAAGTAACGATAACATGAATGTTACGCTACGGAATCGAAATTACAGCGGAAGTGGTACGTTTGAAGCCATCAACCAAATGGAAGGTTTCTTTTGTGACGCCAATTTTTTTCAGATTCAGGTGGTGATGCAAACAGTAACTATGGAAATGTAACTCGGCCGTATTCAATGCAACCAACACCAAGTCATGCAGTTCACGGTGAAAATGGTGCTGCATCTGATGAGAATTGGCGAAGTCATCATGGCGATGGTAGAATAGGTGAGTTACGACATGAAAAAATGTTCTACGTTTCAGTTCAGATACGGTTCCTGGGTAGTAAATTGAAGGGAAGAAAAGAAAAACAAAAAAAACGGTAACTTTGCTTTGCTTGTCCTTTTATTTGACAATATCCATAAATACAGAAAAACCTCCACCTTTACCGACGACTTTGCCGCCATTGGGACAACAGCAAATCAAAGTGTCGTCTTCGTATCACACAAATAATAGCTTCAAAGATCATCATCATCATGCCGGACAAATGAATTTGAATTCCAATAGTTTTCGCGGTCATCAGCAGTCGACTCCAATACGATCAACAACATCGTGGCATCATCATTACAACAGTAGCGGCAATAGTAGTCCACAATTTCAGAGTAGTAATTTCATAAATCATGAACGATCGGCAAATGTTGCTGCAGCTGTTGCTGGTTAGACTTTCTGCCATATTTTTAGAGACCTTTTGGTGCTGCAAGATTACAATGGATATATAACTTTTACCATTTTGGTTGGGTGCTTCATATTATTTAATATTTTGAATGTGGCTCTTCGTATACCTGACTAACTTTGGCTAAGGAAATGTTTTACACAAAAGACGAATTTTTAATTTTAATTTTTGTGAAATAACGTTTAGTGGACTTGGAATATTGTAGACTAACACAGACGAATGCTGGGTAATGAATTAATTTGATATTAATTTTCTGAATGGAAGCTAAAAGAACTGGAAACGTAATATAAGTTTTCGTTGAAAGAATTTTTGTGAGCAAAGTTTTAGTGTCTTATTGGACAGTATGAGAGAGAGAGAGAGAGAGAGAGAGCAACAGTATATTGCTGTGCAGATGAAGTTCCCAGGTACACTTCTGTGCTAACCATTTTTCGTCGCTTGAAATATTTTGAAATTCGTCATGAAATTTTGCATACTTTGACATAAGCCGACGCCGCACTAAAAGCGAGAATCTTAATACGGATGTTTACATTTTCTAATTCAAGTTCTAGTCTATCACAAGCTTCCCTATTGTTCATATCATACATTCTATGTACGTTATTCACCTCTCTGTCTCTAAGTAAACCCGTTGGAATTTCTAGCTAGGTTGTTAAGGTATCGTAACTCTTGAAAAAATCATAACTCTCGGGTTGTGTTCTTTTCCGGGGAAGTATTTCACGCTGATGAGTGGCACAAAAGCGCACATAAGTTCTTGCAACAAAAATATACTTACTGCAGATATATCTGTTACTGTATGAGCTGAGCAATGGTTCGAAATTAGATATAAAATGAAAATGTCCACAGTAGTATAGGTAGAGCAGCACCCTGGCAATATGAAAATTCTGGATTCTCGTCCCAGTCGTGGCACAAAAATTTTCTTTCAGATTTAATTTTGGAAATATCATTTCTCTCATAATTTCGCTTCAAATTAATGCTCGGAATTCAATTTATTTGTTTACTCAAAGACTTTCTTACGTTACACGGAGCTCTACTTTTGGTGTTTCATGAAGAACAGAAGAGTTGCCAGGCGGAAAATAAAATGCCTTTTTTCTTTGTTTGCTACATTTCCGCTAATCAAACTACTAACACGAATTACTTCTGTTGAATCAATACTCAAAATCCGATAACGAAAATCTCAGACTTTCTATAATTTCAGGTTGGGGACAAGATCGGTTCAATGTTCAACAAAATCGTCCCATCTCAATGCCAGTAGAGTCATCAATGACTGGACGGATGTCAGCGGAGAGTAGCAGTGAAAGTGAAGCGCATTCACTGTCGTCAGTAAGTGGTAAAAGTGGAAGCAAAGACAAAGATAAGAAGAGTGGAATGTTCCGGTTTTTGAAATCAAAGAAAAATGGCAAATAAACCAGAGCATCGAAGTATTCTTTATTCTATAATTTTAAATTTTATTTTTTCTAAATATATTCCGACGTCATGTACCAATTAGAGAATTTTGTTAAAAACATTTACATTTAGTGAGGTAATTGTTTTTTTTTCTATCCATTTCTTACCATATTTTTGTGTGTACTTACTGTAGTTTATTTTTCTCTTAGATTTTTTTTTTTGAAATTAAGTTACAGAAATCGTGAGTTATATGTAAAAATTAGATAGTAATTTGTTAATCAAAGATTTTAAAGAGTACATGTTTCTTTGCATGTCATTATTTCTCTTTTCTCAAAGTTTGTCACATTTTATTTAAAACTTTCATTTCGTAATTTAAATCACACAAACCTTAAGTGAAGTTAACAATAAATATGTTGATGATATATAATAATATATTGCATAAAGAAAAAGTAATTTGTTTGATTTGCCGACGACTGATTAGGAAAAGAAAATCTTGCATAAGTATGACAGCCTTCTGGGTTAGTAATGAAATTGAGTAGAACATATTTGTCGATAGGAGTATGAGTTCGTTGCCTCTACTTAGGACCAGAATAGTAAGTTTAATAAGTAGCACTTATTTGTCGTCAAGGGTCTCTGTCCCCTCGCTCCTGCCAAAAACGTCACTGTTCCCCTTAGGCATCCCAAAAGGCGTCGTTTGTCACATTGCGAAGGCTACCTCCCCTCGACCCCGCTGTTTCGATGCCCATTTTTGAACGGCCTGTTGCGCTATCGAATTTAAACCCAAACTTGGTTGGGGTTGTTTTTTCCAGCGATATTATAAGCGGGACTATTAGGTTCGGGAAATTTTGTCCGTGAGGATATTTTTGCCGACTTTTTTTTTGTCCGAAGATATTTTGTCTGATCACCCAACTTCTGAGGTGCCATACATTCCGGTCGAAGCCCGGGTAACAACGCGATCTCTATAATACACAACACCAGACAACACTACATCTCACTTTACTACACTACATTTGTCTTCGTTCCTACTATACGCTTGACGAATACGTGGTAATCTAAATCGGCAGTAGAGCTGGAGATATAGTTTTCTAAAATTAGGAATTAGGAATTCAACTAGGCCAAAAAATTATTTTTATATTTTTTTTTGATAAATTTCGTTTTTCTAAGACATTCGTTCTTCTACGACATATGGAAATAACTCGTTAGTTTCTTTATAAATCGATTTTAAATTTTCGTAAATTGATTTAAAATCGTTTTATAAGAGAAAAACTGACTATATGCGCAAGTGCAAAAAATTTTTCAGTCAGTTTGTGATTTTTTGTGATCAAAATCAAAATATAAACATAACCAAAGACCCGTACGTATCAGAATAGATGTGACAAACAGAATAGATGTGTCAAAGTGACTCGAACGTACCTAAATATACAAATAAGCAAACAATCCAACGTTTTCTGTTCTTTTATAACTGTAAGAATTTCAAA
>CM055405.1:5113212-5170509 GCA_029228625.1 Pseudolycoriella hygida | reverse complement strand
GGGGTATGTCGCAAGGAGGGGAAGTCAAAACTTAGCTGTATATATGGTTCCGAAGTCTACGAAAAAAAATTTTCTGAATTTTTTGCTCGTGGGGACTTGCGTCACGGGCGCATTGCTACCGCGCGCCCATGATTGATGTGTTTTCCGTACGCAAGATAGAAAAAGGTTCGAATTCGAAGTCATCGAATTTCTTTTTCTTTAATGTTAAAATTATAAAATTCTCACACCATCAGCCTGAATGAGTCGGAGATTGAAAAACGAATAAGAGTTCAGTCCATTGAACTCAAATTTGCAAATATTTTAACACTTACTTTCGCATCGAATGTTCTACTTTGATACTAAACCTTCACCTTTACGGCATAAGACGTATGCTGTTTTTATGTAGAGCACTAGACCACTCAACTATACAATTGTTCTACTACGCATCGAGTCAGCTCCATCACGTTCTTTGCGTGTTCCAAAAGTACCTACAATTTAAATTGAAATTGAAAAATTAGATTAGGGTGTCGCTGAAGTTAGTACAAGAATTATGTAGATAACATGAAAATTCTTCAGGTCGACTTTCTTGATATATATCAATTTTTTCCACTTCTTGAAATCGTGCAAGCTGTAAGCTATGATGATATCGTAACAATTAGGCTAGGTAAGTTTGCAGCCTAAAACAAAAGTTGATTTTCTGCATATATCAAGATTTCAAGAAATGTTGACAATTGTGTGTACGATTTTCTTAAGCTAACTTCATGAGTGACGTTAGGACGAAGGGACATACGGAAGAACACGTTGACGGGTATAAGGTGTTTTTGTTCGGAGTTCAGTCTGGTAGGGCACTGGGGGGTTGGAATCGAAATCAGGAAGGAATTGATCAAGTTTGTCCTAAATGTTCGTTTCGTAAATGAAAGGCTGATGTGGGTCTCTGCAAAGTTAGCGGGGGGAATTTATCGCCTGGTTAGCGTATATAGTCCTTGCAATGGCAGTGATGCTACTGACATGGACACTTTTTGCGAACAATTAGGGGACGTGGTTAGCAAAAAAGGAACTGAATCTTTGATTTTGATAGGGGATTTTAATGCGAGAATGGGAAACTTTAAAAGCAACTCAGGTTATGAAAGGGTAGTGGGTAGATTTAGGGAAGAAACTCTGAATTCAAATGGTAAACGGTTGTTAGATTTTTGTGATTTCAATGGGTTAGCAATAACCAACTCTTTCTATAGGCACAAATGGATCCATCGGCATACGTACGTCAAGGGGAGTTCGGGTCACAAATCCATTATTGATTACATGATTATAGAACAAGACAGGAGACAGGTGGTCAGGGACACACGTGTTTTCAGGGGTTTCACTTTCTGTTCTGAACACTACTTTTTGGGTACCCATCTGTCGGTTGGTAAACTCTGTCAGACTAAAAGGAAGAAGGTGGTAAGTCGAAAATTTCGTGTGGAGAAATTTAGGGAGGAGGCAGTTAGGTCTCGCTTTATGGCAAAATTCGCCGAGGGATTTGAGGGACTTCCGGCTGACTGCGGGGATATTGGAACTGAGTGGGCGAATTTTAAGAAATTTGTCTTGGGTCTGGCAGAGGAATGTTTGGGCATTGTCGCTAGCGGGGGTCGAAACAAAAAAACGGGTTGGTGGAACGCCGATATCAGGGATGCTGTATTGGAGAAAAGGAAACTATACTTGATCTGGTTACAGGACAGGACGAAGGGGAAGTGGAATGCTAATAAGGCTTGCAGGGAACTGGTTAAAGATCTAATCTGTGAAGCGAAGGACCGGGAGGGGAAGAAGTTTGGGGAGAAATTGTAAAAGGCAGGCCAAGGCAGGGGTAAGAAATTTTGGTCGATGATTAAGAACATTAGGCGCGGTGGCGTGAAAGAAGGATGCAGTAGCCTTTTAGATAAAGACGGCGGGTTAATTACGGATAAAGGTGAAGTCTTGAAGACTTGGCGGGATTACTTTCAGGATTTGTTTGCGTCTGTCAATCAGGTAGAAGAAAATGATAGGGAGACAGGTTCAAGCTCGGTGGTGGAGGAACAAATTACACTGGATGAGGTGTCCCGAAAGGTGTGGGCAGATCAAAGGCAGGAAAATCCGCAGGGGTGGATGAAATTAAGACGGAATTTATTAAGTACAGCGGATCAGGTGGGATCCAATGGCTTTGTAGGATTTTGGCCATGAAGTTTTCTACAGTACCCGCTGACTGGAGCTTCGGTGTTATTGCTCTAATTAATAAGAAGGACAACCGTAAGGTTTGCGGTAACTACAGGGGAATATCGCTCTTGAGCGTGGTAGGTAAGGTAGGTAAGGTGTACGCGGGTGTACCTGTTGACCGGGCTAGGAACATAGTATAAGGTGTGCTAGATGAGATTCAAAGTGGTTTCAGGCCTCTGAGGGGGTGTCAGGATCAGATTTTCTGCCTCAGACAGACTATAGAAAAGCTTTATGAAAACAGGGACTTATACTTATGCTTCATCGACTTGGAGAAGGCATTTGACCGGGTACCAAGGCAGAAGTTGTTCGGGGTTCTTAGCGAGTACGGTATCAATGGGGGCTTACTGCGTGCCATTAAGAGTATTTACTCAGAAAGCAGGGCCGCTGTAAGAATAGATGGCGAAATTAGTGAGTCTTTCGAGGTTAATGAGGGCTTCCATCAGGGTTGTTGTCTTTCGTTCATAATTTTCATAAACAAAATCATCAAGCGGGCAAACTTACAGGGAAATGTCGACGTGGGTGAGGTAATGATGAAAATACTTACCAGTTAGCAGATAATGCCAGGGATTTGCAGGGTGGAATTGACTACCTGAATGCTGCATGTGGGGAGTACGGGATGAAGATAAGTGTAGGGAAAACTAAGATTATGCATGTCGGCAAATCTCGAAAAGAGATAGCTTGCAGTTTAAATGGGGAGGAGCTGGAGCAGGTTTCTGAATTCAAGTACTTAGGAACCTCTTTTTCAGAGGATGGTAAGTTGGTTAGGGAATTTGAGGAAAGGAGGGAAATGCGAAACGAAGTTAGCTATTCACGGGTCACTGTTCCGACCAATGATTCTGTATGGTAGTGAGAGTTGGGTGGATTGCGGATATCTAGTGCATGACCTGCAGGTTTTTGATATGAGGGTTCTTAGGAATATAGCGAAAGTTAATAGGAGGGAACAGTGGGATAATCATATCAGGAACGACGACATTAGGGAAAATTGAGGGATTTTGTCAGTGGAAGAAGCGACAAGGGCCAGTCGTCTGCGTTGGTTCGGGCACGTTCAAAGGATGGGTAATAACAGGTTACAGAAAAGGATCTTGAATGCACAGGTCCCGATGTTAGGCCGAGGGGTAGACCAAGGAGAAGGTTTATAGATTCAATTAAATCTGACTTAGAAGTTAGGGTACTTTCTCTGAGCGAACAAGCCATCTCCTTGGCAGGCGGTAAAAGAGCATGGAGGACGATAGTTCACCATTCTGGGGTTGTGACATAAAGACCTCACACCGAAAGGTAATAATGGTATATAAAGTTTGATGATGATGAACTTCAGGGAAACTTTTACACCCGCACATGACGGAGCCCTAAAAATAGAGGTCGTCAAGGGCCTTACGTTTCTTTTACGTTTAAATGAGGTAATCGAGGGACCAAGAGTATTCTCGAAAATAGTAGGTCTAAGGCCTCTGCTAAGGGCCATAAGTTGGCCCTAACGAAAAAATGCTTTTTGCTAGGCTTTAGAGAAAATTGAGGGGAACATTTTAGCCCATGGAAGTATGGGTCCAGTGCCTCTCCTTAGGGCTCTAGGTCAACCAATATTACCGCTATTAGGGTGGATCGAACTAGTCAATATATTTTTGAAAAATGCAAATAGTTCTTTCTATGTGAAAGGAGTAAAGAGTATTCAAGAAAAAAAGCAGGGCCTGACCCCTCCTTAGGGCGCAGGTCGGTCCAAAACAAAAAAAGTCAAAATGTTTTTTCAAAATTCCTTGATTCAAATTTTTTTTTTACATTCTTTTTTCAACAATTTTCCTTAACACACTTTTTTTTCCCAAAATTTTTCTTTGAAATTTTTTTTTTCCACAATTTTTTAAAAAAATATTTTAATTTAATCTTATTTTTTCAAAAATTTCGTTTTATCTTCAAATTTTATAGACCATATTAGTACCTTTAGGTGTGAGGTCTTTATGTCACAACCCCCGAATGGTGACCAATCGTCCCAATCGAACGTCAAGGAGATGGCTTGTTCGCCCAGAGAAAGTCCCATAACTTCTAAATCTGACTTAATCGAATCTGTGCATCCAAGATCCTTTTCGCTAGCCTGTTATTACCTATCCTTTCGACGCGCCCGAACCAGAGCAGACGACTGGCCCTTCCCGCCTCTTCCACTGACGAAATCCCTAATGCCGTCGTTCCTAACGTGATAATCCCATTGCCCCTCCGATTAACTTCGCTATGTTCCTAAGAACCCTCATATCAAAAACCTCCATGTCATGTACTAGATATCCGCAGTCAACCGAACTCTCACTACCGTACAGAATCGTCGGTCTGAAAATTGACTTTGTTTCGCTCCTTAATTTCCTTTTGTTGAAAACGTGTGACCTCAACTTACTGGCCACCGCGTTTCCCATTTTCGTCCTTTCCTCAAATTCCCTTACTAACTCGCCATCCCCTGAAAAAATGGTTCCTAATTGAATTCAGAAACCTGCTCCGGCTCCTCCCCATTTAAACTGCAAGCTATCTTCTTCCGAGATTTGCCGACATGCATAACTTTAGTTTTCCCTACACTTATCTTCATCCCGTACTCCTCACATGCAGCATTCAGGCAGTCAATCCCGCCCTCTAAATCCCTGGTATTATCTGCTAACAGAATCAGGTCATCCTCGAAAGACTCGCTAATTTCGCCATCTATTGTTACCGCGGCCATGCTCCCGGAGTAAATACTCTTAATTGCGCGCAGTAAACTCCCATTGATACCATACTCGCTAAGAACCCCGAACAGCTTCTGCCTTGGTACACGGTCGAATGCCTTCTCCAAGTCGATGAAGCGTAAGTATAAGTCCCTGTTCTTTTCATAAAGCTTTTCGATAGTCTGCCTATGGCAGAAAATCTGATCTTGACTCCCCTCAGAGGCCTGAAACCAGTACACCTTCTACTATGTTCCTAGCCCAGTCAACTAGTACATTTGCGCACCCTTACTTACCACGCTCAAGAGCGATATCCCCCTGTAGTTACGGCAAACCTTACAGTTGCCCTTCTTATAAATTGGAGCAATAACAGCAATAACACCGAAGCTCCAGTCAGCAGGTACTGTAGAAGACTTCATGGCCAAATTGAAAATCCTACAAAGCCATTGGATTCCCCCTGATCCGCTGTACTTAATAAATTCCGTCTTAATTTCATCCACCCCTGCGGATTTTCCTACCTTTGATCTGCCCACACCTTTCGGGACACCTCATCCAGTGTAATTTGTTCCTCCACCGCCGAACTAGGACCTGCCTCTCCTTATCATTTTCCCCTATCTGATTGGCAGATTTTTTGCATTTTTTTCAAATTTTCTTTTTGATATGGGGCCGTTCATAAAGTATGTCACGCTAAAACAGTTTTCCGAACCCGCCCCCCCCCCCTGTCACACTAAAATGTATTAAAAGTTCCAAAAAATTTTATGGACTGTCATACCAGTCCACAACCCCCCCGCCCCCCTAGGCGTGATGTATTTTATGAAGAGGAAAATAAAAATTATTTTGCGTCTTTTGTTACGTATAAAACTTGTACAAACATAACTAAAGCGACCAGTTATGTTTGTACAAGTTTTATACGTAACAAAAGACGCAAAATAATTTTTATTTTCCTCTTTTTCAGGAGTTGAAGTCAAATGGACAAAGGTTCCATCTAACTTTGTTCCAAGAAAGAAAATACCTACTTACAAGGAACCGGAAGTACAAGCTCAGGAAGACAGCACTCCTGTGGAATTGTTCTTTAAACTTTTCCCGAAAAAACTGTTCGATTGGATTGCCAAATGTACGAATGAACGGCTAGACATCCTTGCTGCAAAGAAAAAAATCGAAATTCAACATACGGATGGGAATGAAATAATACTTGTTGTTGGATGTCTGCTTGTGATGGGGTATAATCGCCTGCCCCACATGCAAATGTACTGGTCTAACAACCCAACATTGGGAAATAAGGCGATCAAAAACGCCATTACACGTGACAGATTCCTGCTTCTCGCATCAAAACTTTATTTCAATCACCCGGCGAAACCGAAAGGAGCTGACAAAGGGTATTACATTGACAAACTCGTCAAATGCTTGAAACATACATTCAAGCGATTCAGAAGTGAGTCTACGTTTCAAGCCATCGACGAAACAATGGTCAAATTTAAGGGAAGATGGGCCGGCAAGCAATACGTTCCCAAAAAGCGAACAAAACGAGGAGCGAAAATTTGGTCACGCTCTGATGCTATGAGTGGCTACTGCTACGACTTTAATGTTTATTATGGGAAGGAAGAAAACTCCGCTGAAGGTACCTTAGGTGAACGAGTCGTTATAAAACTCTGTAGTACCATCGGAGATGAAGACGTGGTGATCTGTACGGACAGATTTTTCACATCATATAATTTGATGAAAAGCTTACCGTACGCGTGTGTTGGAACTTGCATGACTACTCGCAAAAATGTTCCCATCATGACAGGAAAACTCAAAAAGGGAGAGTCACTGTCACAATCAACATCAGATGGAGTTATTGGCTTCAAGTGGCAGGATACAAAAGAAGTGTTGCTAATGAGCAACTGTCATGATGATGAAATTAGTAGCGTTGAGCGGAAGCAAAAAGATGGGACGAAAAAAGTGATATCATGTCCGGAGGCGATATCGTTCTACAATAAATATATGGGCGGTGTGGACATGACCGATCAGTACACCGCCCTTTATGACATTGACCGAAAATCCAACAAATGGTGGAAGCGAGTTTTTCAGCGATTGCTGATGACTGCGGTGACGAACACTTGGGTGCTGCACAAGCAGCTGATGAACAAAAAGATTCCATTAATAGATATGCTTGTCCCGCTGGCAGAGAACCTTATTGAGATTGGGAAGGCGAGTAGCAAAGTGAAACGGACTTCCGGGAACGGACGCCCTTCCAAAAAAGCTAGATTATATGTGAACGCTCAACACTTACCAGCTCCCAGCACAAATCGGCGATGTAGACTTTGTTCACAAAATAACTTGGAAAAACGCACTAAATTCGTTTGTTCTACCTGCGACATTCCGTTGTGCGCGGGGTGCTTTTTTCCATTCCATAGATAATTTAATTATCGATTCCATTTCTTGAATTGTTGTATTTCTACTGTTATTGATTCGTTAATAAATAAGATTTCATTGCATCGTCTTCTTTGAATATCTGCCTTTCAGCACCATGAAAATCGGAAGATTGCGTTATGCTTTCAGTCACAGGACATAATATTTGCTTGTTCCAAACGAAATCCCGCTGAATTTTAACATCTACTTGTTTCATTTGATTTTTTTTTTTTTTTTGATTCGTGGATATTGGAAATCGCCTTTCAACGTATTTCTTGGTTGATGGAACCAAACGGATGGAATGAAATTACATGAGTCAATAAATGCTAAGTTCTAATGTTTTTTGCCCATGAACGACGGGAGCACTTACCTTCGGCATATGGGTCCATCTCAATCAATCTCAAAAAATTTGTAAATTTGAAAATTATAAAGTATCTCAACGTTCGACACTCATATGATGAGTGATCCGCAACTAAGATATTCTTCGGATCCGTGGTTTCCTTTGAATGTTACATTATTAAAAATGTTTCGACATATTGCTTTAGTTTAACTTTTCGAAAAAAAAAACACTTTGAGAGCGTTTTTCTTTCTTCATTCAACAAATTTCGAAGCCATTCGAATGTTGTTATCAATTCGCATGAGAAATGAAAGTTTCTTTTTGTTTCCCGAAAAGTAAAATTGCACCTAAAATTCACTCTACTGGTGAAATTACCACGTGCAAATCTATAAAGCTTTTGGCATTTTCTCTATTAATTTCTTGTGTCGTTCTCACAAGACATGATGTCAAACATAACCTTTTTCAAAAATGTCAAACTGGCAAGTAATGTCATTAATACCGGTGATACCATAACGGCAGTGTTGCAGGATATTACAAGAGTTACCACAACAAGAACTCACCTTGAAAGAGTTAAAATAATCGCCTTGCAAAAAAATTCGTGGCTATAAATGTAGACGGCTTCGACCGAAAATTATGACAGCTTTAATGTGACGATAACAACAGGTAAACAAACAGCCTTGGACAGTGTTTTTTTTTGCAAATCAAAACATAAAAAACATAATCACACGCCACTGAGAACTCCACTAAATAACAATTTGAAGCGCACAGGATGGACAAATACAAATCAACCAGTGGTTTAGAACGCCAGTTTGCAATGGGTTCGCTTGTTTACATTCAGTTGAATTGATGCAGATATACCGGTTGATGATCCGTTATTTCGAAATTCAACTTTTATCAAAAAGTAAGTTTTGTGATTTATTTACTTTAAACTGTGGAATTACGCCAAATTTATGTCATGTCTGTATAAACAGACCATTCAACAATCGTTTAAATCCAAAATTTCACCAATGCACAGGACTTATACAGGACTTTTTCAAAAAAGAAGCAGTAGCGATCTTACGCACGTCTAACACGTATAAACACTCAACACTCCAGCCAACAAATAAACATCGAAATGCATAGTCAAGTTCTTTTAGAACTATCAGAATTTAAACGACTCTCAGAAATTATCCAAACTAATGCCGAAGGCCCTCCCGAAGTACATTTTATTAACTTTGACACCAATCACGTGTTGTCTAACGTTCTTATCCCTCTGAGTTCTATAAGTGGCTGAATCTCAGGATTGGGACATTTTTCGGGAAACCCTGAAACACGTGATCGATAACATTTAATTCTCTACAACTTTGCCTTTGGAAGCAACTTTCTATCTGTCATAGTTCTTGAGATATGAGTCATCCCTATCAGTTCTAGAAGTTGTTAAATCTCGGGATTTGGACGTCTCTGGGGAAAACCCTGAAACTCGTGTTCGCTAAAATTTAATTCTTTACAACTTTACCATTGGAAGCAACTTTCCATCTGTCATAGTTCTTGAGATACGACTCAACCCTACCAATTCTAGAAGTGGCTAAATCTCGGGATTTGGACGTTTCTGGGGAAAACCCTGAAACTCGTGTTCGCTAAAATTTAATTCTTTACAACTTTGCCATTGGAAGCAACTTTCCATCTGTCATATTTCTTGAGATATGACTCATCCCTCCCAACTCTAGAAGTGGCTAGATCTCAGGATCGGGACGTTTCTGAGGAAGACCCGTGGAAAACACGTGTTTGCTGAAATTTGATTCTTTACAACTTTGCCTTTGAAAGCAACTTTCTATCTATCATAGTTCTTGATATATGAATCATCCCTTCCAATTCTAGAAGTGGCTAAATCTCGGGATTGGGACGTTTCTGGAGAAAACCCTCAAACACGTGTTCGCTAAAATTTAGTTCTCTACAGCTTTGTCTCAGAAAGTATCTTTCGAACTGCCTTAATTCTAGAGATATCTGAGAAAAAGTCTCACCTACCCCCAAAAAAACCATGTTTTTGGACACCTTTTCGACCATATTTCCGAAACTACCCGATCGAGTTTGCTCCGCTTTGAACTTGAACCATGGGACATATGTACCTTTCAGAAAAAAAAAACTTCAGGGTGATCGGTGCAGCCGTTTCGAAAAAAAGTGGAGACGGACAATTTTTTAAATGTTGGATGTGTGGGAGCTCTGAATTTGTAGTAAACGTACAGGACCTTCATATTTCGTACGGGTCCAAAAATATTAAAAAGATTCAGTTGAATGGTTAATTAACGATAAAATAATGATTAATAAATTATGAGGTTTTTCAAAAAAGGCTTCTATAACGTACAATTGAATTCCTTCAGAGTTCGTTGCAGTAAAATTTTACTACATCTCTTGAGTTGCTATACATCCCGGGCGAAGCCCGGTTAACCACGCTAGTAACAATAATAATCTTCCTTAACAAATCGTGAAGAGTTAGAGAGGCTAGATCATTACTAGTTTTGCTGTTATTAGTTCTTCTTTTTGAAATCCTTTCCTTGCCGTAAAGTTTTAATTTTTGACATATCTCGCAAAATTATCACGGAAATCAATCTTCATGGTTTTGATTGAAAGAAATCACGCAAAAAAATGGTGAAAATCGGTTGATTAGTTCGGGTCGTAGGGTCCTTAGTGTCACATTACGCGACTCTATAGAATAGTTCGTGGTTTTCCATGAATATTCCTCTAATGATGAGGTTTTGTAGGTAAAACAGAGTCGAACTTTTATGTCCATGCAAGTATGGGTCCGATGCCTCTTCTTAGGGCCCTAGGTCGGTCCCAAGGTCTTCCATAGCTCAAAAATTGTTTACTTTTATATTGTAGAAAACACACTTTAAAGATGTCAGAAATGACGAAAATGCGTTTTGAAAAGTGTATCATAGCTTACTTTACTTACTTTTTCGGCGCTACAGACTTAAACTGCTCCAGAATCACAATCCAACGCTGCCTGTCGTTTGCCGCATATTGCTTATTCCGAGCGTCCGAAGATCTTGTTCGACGCCATCAATCCATCAAATTTTTATACGACCAACTCCAACTCCTCTTCGCCCTTCTGGATTGTTACGGAATAATTATAAGGGGGCTCTGTTTTGATCCATGCGTGGCGGGGCGCACACCTCATCCTTTGGACTTTCACCATCGCCACTATATCCGACTCGCCAGAATCACGTTCCAATTCAAAGTTACATCACCGTCGCCACCTCTCACCCTCGCACATCGCTCCAAATATGGAGCGCACCATATTTGGAGCGATGTGCGAGGGTGAGAGGTGGCGAATGTTAGGAGCAACTGTTCATCGCTTTTCTTCATCGTCCAAGTTTCGCATCCGTAAATCAACACTGGACGAATAAGCGTTTTGTAAATATGGCACTTCGTTTTCTTTGATATCAACTTTGATCGTAAATGTTTAATCAGCGCTCCAAGTTAAGTGAACTCATCTAACCCATTCTCTCTGCTTCAGATTTTCTTTTCTTTCAGATTTCTCGACTCGGATTTTCAGATTTGTGAAAGTGTCAATTGTGGCTGCATGTGTAACGACTGGCGAGATTCAAGTCATATGCAAAGACCACAACTTGAACTGTTCCATTCACCAGCTTTTTATTGGTTTGGATACCAGCACGTCTTGCAATTTCCAAAGTCAAGTTAAAGAGTAAGCAAGACAGAGTGTCTCCCTGCTTCAATCCTTCTCCTAACAACAAACGCAGCAAACACAGCTGACATGTCGTTTTGCACCTTGACACGATCTCTGGTGCCATCCAATGTCGCTTTCACAAGACGATATGTACTTTTCAAAGCCCAGTTCCTCATCGCCGCATACAATTCCATACACTTTCTGTCGTAAGCTTATTTGAAGTCAATGAAAAGATTTTTTTTTATTATTTTGTTTAATTTTACAATGCCCAAACAAAAAGGAATATCATAAATACTACTCCCGCTTCGTATTAATTGAAACTCCTTTGTTTGGTTTTACAAAACACCTTTTTTAAACAACAAAAACCTAAGATTCATAGGCTTCCATTTAGTTTCATTCCAGATATAACGAATTACATAAAACCACTTTTCAAGAAACTCGAACATCATTTAGCGTTTTCCAACAATAACAAACTCGCAAACTTATTGGGAAACACCAAAGACAAATCGGAGACGTTGAAACAGCCCGGAATATACAAAGTTATTTGCCCCCACTGCTCAAAAATTTACGTAGGTCAATCGAAAAGATGGGTGGAAAAACGATTTTCCGAGCACCTCAGAGCCATTAAATACAACCAGATTAAGAAATCAGCAATAGCTTTACATGTTTGGAGCAATGATCCGCCTCATACAGACATAACAAGGCAAAATTTGTCCTTAATCAAACACGTTAGAAAGAGAGTTCAATTAGACGCATGGAAAAGTTTGTATATGAAAAAACATAAAGATAAATTGATGAACGTAGATCCGAGCCCAATCATATCACCACTGTTTAACTTCACAAAATACGTTTTTTAAAAACCTAATAATAATTCATCGGACCTTGAATGTTCGGAAAAATTTGATTTGCGAACAATTAAAACAAAAATAATTCGGTTATGCATCTTTTTACACACGTATGATATACCTTATCAAGAGATAGAATTTTTGTATAATTTCTGTCGTATTTTAGCTGATGATGGTATGACACCGAAATGCATCCGCAAAATAAAATAGTAGAAGGGTAAAACCAAACAAAGGAGTTTCAATTAATACGAAGCGGGAGAAGTATTTATGATTTAAACGGTTTTACGGTTTTATTTGTTCAATAATTAAACAAAATTTGAAAAAGGAATATATTGCTAGGAACGATTAATGAAAAGTAAAAAAAAACTAATCTTATCTAATCGGCCAATGAATGAGAAAGAAAATGAATAAGTAAAAAAATGTGTTAAAAAAAAAGTAGAAAAAAAAAGATCAATTGAAATGTGAAGTAACTAAGGAGTGGAAAAATAGATAAAAAAAAATAAAATACTTCTGACATCGGCTCATTGGCCGGTGTTGTACACTGAACTGTCCGAGTTGCCAAACGATCTCCCATGAAATAGGAGTAATTTGCCATCTTGAAGCAAAAGATCGTTGTTATGCAAGTGAGAAATATGAACAAACTGTTGGTTTCTCGGAGGCGTGGAATGATTAGCTTCCGTTACAAGATTGCTAATTTGATTAATATTACTACTATTGCATTTTTCGATAAATTTCAAGGCCAATTTACACATGTAAATATCAATATGATCAATTTTAGTCAGCTTATAGAGAGTCTCGTTCCGACAAAATTTATGTAAACATTACCAGCCATTCTCAAAATTTTATATATATTGGACGGCCTTAACCAAACTGGTGAAGCATATGTTATCAACGGTCTAATATAGGATTTGTAAACATTAAGCTTGGTCTTGGTACTGATTAATCTAGATCTCAGGATTCTACCCAGCCCAAACTTGCTTTCCTGGCAGCACTCAATCTCAAGCCGACATGTTGAAGAAACTTGTTGTTTGATTTGAACGTAACACCTAGCAGTTTTATGCTTTTCTGGTGACGGATAACCGCACCATTGACAGTTACCACCATATTTCTGACTTTTCTCCTGAAATAAGGTGTGGTGTCCTTAAGGCTGCCAAGGATATGAATCATGCTGGTCTTATCGTCGTTTAATTTCAACTTCCAAGTGTTAAAGAACAAGACAAGTCTCTCCAAATGTCTATTAAGACGAGTCTGGGCCCGTTTTACATTATTGAACGAGAGGTAGAACGACGTATCATCAGCAAACTGAATAGTTTTGATCGCCTGATTGGTCGGTAAATCATGCAAATAAATGTTAAAAAGAGTTGGGGAGAGCACACACCCCTGTGGCACCCCTGCTGGCATTGAAAAAGAGTCAGAAACATTGTCGCCGATCCTCACTATAAACTCCCGATTTTCAAGAAAATGAGATACTGATTTCAAAATCAAATCATTGAACCCTAAAAGCTTCATTTTGTATAACAAGCCCTTGTGCCAGACCGTATCAAAGGCAGCTTGAAGATCCAAATTAATAAGAGTGGTCGCTCTACCGCAATTCAGCGCATCGTATATATCTTTCTGCAATTTGCCAAGAGCATGGGAGGTAGACACAGAGGCTCTGAAACCAAACTGATTTTGGAAGACACAGCAGTATGAATGTAGAAACTTATTAACGCGGTTCAACAACATTTTTTCGAAAATCTTGCCGATACAGGCAACCTGTGAGATTGGCCTAAAATTAAAAATAAAATCTGCATCTTTCCCAATTTTGGGAATGGGTAAAATCATAGCAGTTTTCCAGTTTGTAGGGAAGTAGCCACGAGCAAGCAAATGATTAAAGAAGACAGTGAGAAACATCAAAATCACTGGACTGAATCTTTTGATAAGGTAATACGGCATTGAATCGTGCCCCACTGATTTTTTACCAGGCCTAGCAGAGATTATTTCTGATACTTCTTCAACGGAGGTCAGAAAATCCCAGTTTTCATTGGAGAGAGCAATCTGTTCTAAGTCACTCTTAGAGTGAATAAGTGGGGTCAGGTTGTCATCAAAGTGAATGGTATCATTGGCAATCTTGATAGATTCTACGACTTCATTAGCAGCACTTTCCAAAGAGGAAGGTGTGCAATGAGTAAGGCAATGATTTTCAGAGAACCTGTTTGCAAATGCACTGACCAGGGTAGCACCATCGCTGACCGATTTTTCCTTGTTCTCATCCATATAAAGGGAGCTGATGGAGCTAAATCGCTTCTTTCCCATTCGGAACTTCCGAATGAGCTTGTGTCCGTCATTAAGGTTCCGAACGTTGGCATAATTCTTCTGAAAGAAATTGTTGATGTCATTGCTGAGGCTGTTAGAAAACATATTTTTCAGCAATTTCAACTCTACCTTCAAGGGACCAAGAAGCTGCTGATGGAAATTCAGAGCAGACAATCGAAAGATTCTCCTAGAAGTCTGTTTTATTTTTTTATGAAGCAATTTAGTGGTGCCAACGAAGTTGTATCTAGTTGATACTCTGCTTTTGTGAACAAACTTTTCTGGGGCTTCAGAGAATATGTTTTGGAGCTCCAAAGCGACTTCTTCCAGGCGTGAAAGTTCCAAATTATCATTTAAGGACAATTGAATACCATTCAACTTTCCCTCTATGAACGAGTTCAACTTAGCCATGTCAGTCAAACCATAATTTTTCATTAATGGTAATTCAATAGGGATATTAGGAACATTCAGCTTTACCAGAATGCCCGAGTGGTTAGAAAAAGAAGGCAGCAGCGAAATGTTAGAAACCAGGAAAGCAAAATCGTGGGAAGTGAAAAATTTATCAATGAACGAACCACCCTCAGATGTAGGATACGGGGGATTGATCATGTTAAAACCGTGTTGCCTTTGCGAATCGATCAAGCGATTTCCGGTAGAATTTGAACTAATGTCCCCGGCGGAAAGCAAGCGAGCATTGGTATCGCCACCGATCAGCGATGGTACATTTCCCTTCTGAAAAACAGCATCGAAGTGTGTTTGCTGAGCTGGGCCATGCGAATTTATATAAATTGAGACAATAGCAACCCAGACGTTCCCAATGTAGGCTTCAACGTAAGTAGATTCAAAAGGTTCCAGTGTGACTAAAGTTTCTTGTTTTTATACGATCATTAATAATAATGGCGGTACCGCCTCTTCCAAAACCGCTGTGCTGTAGGAAGGTGTTAAAACCCTCAAAACTTATTTTTTGCTTAGGTCTAAGTTTGGTTTCAGAAATCATAGCTATACTTGCCCCGTTTTCCGAAATGAAATTTTGTAGAAGCTTGCGCCTTTTGTATGTTTGAATGGAATTGCAGTTTAGAGCGACCACTCTGAAAAAGTCCATTATAATTTTTTAGCAAGAGATTGATCAAGTGCATTGATACTCGGAAGGAGTTCACATATCATTTTACTTAACTTAGCTAGATCCGCGTCGGAGTTGGTTGATTGTTGATGGTTGATTGTTGATTGTTTCCAAAGAAAGGACGTTTCCGTGAGGAAACGTTGCAAGGCAGATGTCGATGGCAATTGATGTTGTTGTTGAGGCTTAATGGATGCTGATGGTGGCGCCAGATTGGACGCCGAAGAGGAAGGCAAAGATGCTGTTGTATTGACATCCTTTTTGGCGATATTTGCGAGGAAGAATTGGCATAGGCCATATTAATTCGCTGAATGCCCAGTGTGGTTTAGACCCGCTGACTTGCAGTTAACACATGATACAGGGATCTGGTTGTCAGCATTGCGTGGACATTGTCCAGGTGGATGACTAGTAGTACATTTCACGCAACGGTACGAGAAAAAGCATTGCCGAGCAGTGTGGAAATATTGCTGACAATTACGGCACTGGGTTATTTTACTGTTCTTCAACTTCTCAAATTTAATGCCAAAAGAACCTATTGAACGAATCGCTTTGAACAAACTGTCGTTAAAATCTGCTGGAAACGTGATTCTGTATAAAATGTTGATTTCGCCCCCAGAGCGCTTCTGATGACCCGTGATAAGCCGAGTGATTGTAAAGGGAACATCAACATTTGCACGGGTTAATGCATCTGTAATCTCTTGAATGTTGTCTTCGTCGGTGCCACAACAAAATCCACGTAGAATGTATGACTTCAGCTTGTTGGTAGCATCCGCATATGTATGAAAACCATACTGATGGTTGTGCAAGTACACCATAATCAAATCTTTAACGCCCGGATCTGTGCACTCGATGCGAGGAATGTTGTTGAAGCTCTTTTGGACCCACTTGAATTTACCACAACCAACTGCTCTGTTCAGCTGAAGAATGAGTGTGTTTCGCTGGTCTTTATCCATTTGCTGTAATTGAATAGGAGTGACCTTACAAGCGTTTTTAGCTTCACTGTTTTTGACCATGTCAACCCATGACACGTTTCCTTTGTTGTTCGAAGATGATTCTAGCGCTGGAAAAGAACTCTTCGACACTAAAAGGTTGACATCGATGTCCTGATTTTCCATAGGATCAACAGCTGGGGATGAAACCGCCGACTCTGCACCAGGTGAAGAAAGCGTGTGCATTTTCCTGGGGACCTGCACATCATTTGAATCATTTTTACGCTTGTTGCTGCCCAAGCAGTCACTTGTTTGATGATTTGAGGTTATGACATCAAGTTTTTTACTCAACCCAACAATGTTGTGGTTAAGAGTAGAAATTGTATTCGTCAGCTCTGCAACGGTTTGCTGATGCTGCTCTTTAATAATTCGCTCTTAAGCTGAGCATTTTGCAATTGTAGATTTTTGAAAAATTCACGCGCAACGAGATTTGTTGCAAGCAATTGTTCTACACTTTCACATTTACGTTCGTCCATTATTTGCATTGACAGAGCGAACGTCCGCTCACAATGAACGACCGATAAGAACTGATCAATGAAAAGATGGTACGTCCGGACTTGAAACTCTCTACCCTTTTGCAAAATCAGACGAAATGTGAATATTTGCTCAGTTGTTGAGCAATCTCGTCCGAATCCGCCTTTATAATTCCCAATAACACTCTCAGCCAGCGGATTTAGTCTTTCGAATAGTACCTGAGCGAAACGGTAGTTTTCGCATTCGGTTTTATCACCTTTCTTGAGTAGAGGTAAAATTGCACCCTCTAGCCACTCGTCAGGCAGGTTCTCCGTGTTCCATATTCGTTTTACTAAATCATGCATTACTTTAGACAATTCCTAACCACCCTTTTTCAGCAGTTCTGCTGGTATATTATCCGGACCGGAAGCTTTGTTGTTCTTGAGAGAGGTAATTGCTGCTGAGACTTCCTCTATTGTTGGCGTCGCTACGATACGACCGTCGTCGTCAAGAAAGGAAACATCGCTATCATCAGTCGCATCATCATCCCCGTTGAACAATGCATCAAAATGTTCTATGAAACTTTCGAAGACATCATGTTTTGCTTTAAGCAAAAAGTGCCGGTAACATAACTGTCATACTGCCAAACTCAAAACTTAACCGAGGTTTTCTTGTGAAAGTGTTCTCCGCTGTATTATTGTCATTTCTCTAACCTACGATTCCTTATTGACATTCATAAAAGATGGCACTGTGATTGCTCTGTAGATGCTAATGTACACAGTGAATACGAATGAATGGAATGAATTGGATTGATGCATTTTAAACCAGAGGGGGTTCACTTGCTATAAAAATATTCAGACTGTCTACGCAATATTTTTCGTGTCTTGAAATTTCTGCACATATATCGTTTTTTGATTTTCAGCTCGTTATATAGAATCCCTATCGACAATTCGCGCTGCATGGCCGAATCGAGTTATAAATCGATTGTTTCTTTTTCGTATAATGAACTTTTGGATGAATCTTTTATATTGAACATACCCGTGATTTTAAACTGTCAAGTCGTAACCGTTTTCTTGTTTTTCATTTTTACAAAGCATTTTGTGAGTTATTTTTTATTAAAAAATTCTAAAAGTTATTCCGTAGATCAATTTATCGAATCGTTTTTAATTTTCGTTGAGTTGATTCATTACAAAAGCAAATTTTGTTTGATTTTTTTACGAAACTGTTGCATTATCCATGACTGGCATTTCATTGTTTCTTTGTTTTGTTCCCTTACAGTCTGAATGGAAATGTCTTCAATAAATGCCGACACACCAAATAAGAGAAGACGACGCGAATGTAAATATGACGACGATTGCCCAAATCGGTTGTTAGAGAACAAAGAAAATAATTACATGGGAATGGAAGTGAAATCCATTGCCCAGATGATAGCCGATAAGACAATTGAGAATCCGTTTGAAGTGATTCGGAAGCCACCAAAAAAGAAAAAGAAATCTGACATTGAGGACAGTTGCTTTGTGAATCCAGCGTTGAATTTGAACGGACCGGAAGTTGTTTTTAATCCATTCGAAATCAAACGCCAAACCAGGACGCTACAAGAAGAATTATGTTATGTCAATTCCGGATTGAACATTCGCGGGCCAGACAAGCAAAGCGAATGCGGTAATACGTTTGAAATCGTCAGAGAAGGTTGTGGTAAGTTTTCCAATTTTAAATGACCGTTAAGTGACACACGGAGTGGGTAAGTTTGCCCACCCTCTGTAACATTACTTTCTTGAAAGTCCTATGCCAACCAGACTCGAAAGTCACTGTCATATACAAAATGTGAAAATCTGACTGAAACCTAGATTCTTGCGTCTGTAAGTTAAAGATACATTTTTGTGCGGCTCAGTGCATAACTTGCCAATTCTTCATAACTTCAATCACTTCCTATGACATCTTTACTGTTTGGTAACCTTTGCTTCTTCAAAAGTATCGATTTCTTGAAATTATAAATTCCCTGGAAAGTAGTCGATATTTTAATGGCCTTTTCCTCTCTGATGCGCCTCTGCTCCCTGCGTTTCGTGATTTTGAAAAGGCACCTTATCCTGAATTGTCATTTGGAATCAATTTTCAATAGAATTACTTTTTCGTAGGAATCGAGAACCCTGCCTTAGATCTCAAACAATCGACACCCCGAGTAATCGCCGTACCATTCACACCAAATATGGGCTGTCGCATAAATTTCAACGATATTCCTCTGGAATCACTGACTCCATGTTCAATGCTCACAACCAAATTGCTTCTGGAAACACCAAAGGTGTCGGTAACACCGAAGCGTCTGATGAAGCCGATAGTACCGGCTGAATTGTCGGCGATCAGCGAAGAACCTTTAAATATTGCCGAAGAATTGGACTGTTATCAGTCGGAGTTGGAGAATAGCATCAACGAGGCGAAGGTCGACAAAAACAAACAAATCAACGGTAAAAATTTGATGGATTTGAAGAATAAAACGACATTTGCTCGTCGGCTGCACTTAACTGAAATCGAAAGTTCCCAATTGGAAAAATCTGCAGACGATGATAATGATGACACACCAATACCAGCGGAAATTTCACACGAAATTCTCACAGACGTTTTAAACCAAATTCCAATCGAAAACGAGAGTGAAAATCGTGATGTCGTATTCGAAGAAGTTGCTGAAACGAGTGACGACGAATTCGAATTCAAAAATCCGGCTCCATTCGTTCGATCTTATCGTCGAAGTACTAGAAAGCCATCGTCTGCGAGCGTGAAATCAGAAGAAAAAATTGCCAATAAACCAAAAGAAAAATCGGCCGGATTTCGACAGTCTATTCGTAACAGCATTCGAAAGCTAATCGCACCCCATTCGGCGAAAGTAAATAAACCAATCTCAGGTATGGACGAACAATCTGGAAGTGTGGTTACAACTCTTCGGCAAAGTTTCCGCAGAAAGGCAGCGCCCCGGTTGATCGACGATAATTGTGGCAGTAATCACGACGTGTCGATATTGGTGGATGCGGACAGAATTGTTTTCAAACAAACGGCGAACGATAAGCAGAGCGAAGATGTGTTGAATAGTTTCGGAAGGAAAAAATCGTTACGCAACAGTTTCCGAAATACCACTAAAGATGTTCGCCGACATGTGATGAAATCGGTGTTTAAGAGAAATGTCGAAGATTATTGTTTAGACTGATGGAAAAGCAGGAAGGCTACAAGTAACTATTTTTTAACCATTTCTTATACTAATGCACGTGTTCACTGTCAGTTATAAAATTCTCACTTAGGCTAAGAGTTATACACGTCGAAATTTCAACGAATTATGAAATCCATATCTCGAGACATAGGGCTCTAAAAATATATTTCAAAACACTTCTCGTGATGTAGGGAAATAATTCGATTTTATACCGTAGCTTGTAAACGTTCTTTACGTTAAATTTTCACAGTGATGACTGTAGCGAAATTGGGTAATCCTATGAGGACATTTTTTAAAAGTCAGGACAAGTTTTGAAGAGAAAAACTAAAATTTTGATGCGATTTTAAAACGAAAAATAAAAACTAAAAAAAAAAAAAATACGTAACTTATATCAAAAACTATATAAGTTACGTATGATAGTAGTTTAGCGCACTAGATGAGTACCAGCATACGTAACGTGTATCAAACAAAGTTTTTTGCAGTTCATCGACAAAAACGAGTTTTTCTCTGCGAAAATTTGTCGAAATTTCAATTATTTTTTCGCACTAGTGCGTAAAAACAGCTTTTTATCACACTAGTGCGAAAAGTGACATTATGCGACACCAAAATGACGCACGAAAAAGCGAATTTTTTGTCGGTGAATTGCAAAATGGATTTTGATTTATCGAGTTTTATTTATTCTTTGCATTTTATTATTCCTATTGATTCCTTTAGTACATCAAGATACGATAGATAACGAGAATGTGAGTACCGGGCGTAGTTTAGTAATACTTTTGCTATCGGAAACTTGTTAAAAGAACCGAAATTGCATTTTTCACAATTCTCAGCGTTCAATAGTTTTCTCGCGAACTTGCAGGGCGAGTTTATTCAAGTTGAATCCTCCCGCAGGACCTGCATTTCTTGCGAAATTTGCATGTCTGACTGGTATAATCGATATTTCATTTTTTTTACTTCGTCTCCATAGGTTTCGTTGATTCAGTCGTCAAAAACGAAGTTTTCTTCGAATTCAATTTCATTTTTTTTTACTTTTCTCAAATAGAAAAGTTGCAGTCAGTTTAGTATACAAAATCAGGACAATTAGGACAAAATCAGGATAAACGTGAAAAGCTAGGACAACTTAGGAAGTAAGGACTGCTGCACAGATTTTTAGGTGGACAGTTTTTGTGATCAGTTTCGATTAAAATAAACTCAATTGTACCCATATTACCTCAGCGCCTTGCGTAGTAGCTACAGAATAGTTACCTACAAATAAGATCCGCGCATAAAGGCAATCGGCAGATACTTCGTTTGGTTGTACCCTTGAGCGTGACGTCATTTGTGAATGGCCCCTTTACAATGAAAACAGAATAACCTTACCTAACTTTCCCGTATCTGTAGCTCCTGATATATTTGAGCCATTTGTCTCGCAGTGAAGATGACCACACGCATTTTGAAGATATAATTTTAAGCAAACACCAAAAGTTTTCGCCTTCGTTATTTATTAATTTAATTTTAAGTTTTTTATGGAATACACCAAAATCACACAGCCAATTTTTTATTTCTTTTTGCCGCCTTTTTTATTCTTCTTTTTCGGTCGGTATGGCCCCAGCTCCATCCTGACCATGACGCCTCGCCACCACGACTGCGAATAGAATACCTTTTTCCTTTTTCGTCAACAAATGAAAACGTTTGGTCGATACCTGAATGCGGATGGCCGAATTACATTGCTTTTCTTCAAAGAGTCGTTTCTCTTCCAAAATTCGCTGTTCCTCACGGTACTCATTAATCTCAATTTGTCTCATATCATACTTTTCCGTAATATCTTCCTTTTTGGATTTTATGTCCTGAATGGCATCCTTCAGTTGACCGATGTCGATGTCCAATTCTTCGGCCTCTTTTACGTATCGCTCCATCCAATTGTTTATTTGTGTTGCTAAATCATCGATTTGAAAATGTAAAAAATCTGCAAGGAAGGCCTTGAATATTAAAGTTTGGTTATGAATCTGTCGATTCACTTTACTCTGAATGTCATTGATTGCAATTTGCTCGCGATCTATTTTAACTTTGTAATCGTCGCACATTGCAAGTAATCTTGTTTCTTCTTTGCTCAAAATGATATTCGCTTGCTGGTGTCTCGTTTTTTCCCATTTCGCGACTAGGCTGAATTTTAATTCATTTTGTATTTCATTGTTCTATAGAAATGAAATTAAGAGATTGTGTCAAAGCTCCGATAAAAAAATTAGGTTTTACATGGACGCGCGACTCAACGTTCATTATTTCGTCGTTCAAATCCTTTAGGATCTTTTCTCCGTTGTCCTTGTCGATATTTAATTCGAATTTCAGTTCAGTCAATCGTTTGTTGTTGAAGACATAATCTCCAATGAAGTTGTACTCGGCACTCGCGTCTCGAAGAAATTCATTAATTTTTGCTTGTAGATGGCGGTAGGAGTTTGTCGAATTGAGATCGTGGATTAAGTCAAGCAACACAAGACGCAGCAATTCTCTGAGAAAGAAGCACATTTTTATTGACCAAGGGACGTTTCTATCCGCTCATTGGATTCGTTCCAGCCACTATTCCACGAAACAAATGAAGTAACATATAGATCTTAAAAATGGCGACGTCTACGCTGAAATTAAAACCTAAGTTATGCATTCCGTGTCTCGCAAAGCCACAGGTAATCCCCCTCGTAAGCCTTCTGTGTACGTTCGAGTAGTAGACTAACAGTTACGTCAACTCGACGTCAAAAGTCAATAAAAAATCCGTATGTCATTTGTGAACAGCCCCTAACAATACTATCTAATGCTATCGGCGACATGTAACAACGTCATTTCTAAGTAGCGCTTCGGCCATGCAACGCAAATTTGTCGATGTTGCCGAATCCTATAACAAACTGAAAATTAAAAATCGGCATCATATAACGAAATTCAAAAACTCCAAAAAATTGTGTAAATTCGATGTAAATTATGGTAAGTGACACCCTCGTAGCTTTAACAATGTTGTTTACCTTTGGTCAATGTTTTATGTATAACTTTTGCATTCAAATTATGTTCAAACGAAGTCATCATTCGGTATATTGACTGTTTAATGTATTACATCGTTTTTAATTGTTCAATTTCAATAATTGTGACAAAAAATTATTTCTAGTATTTTAATGATAAATTCTTTCTGATTTTAGCATTGAAACTATTTTTGTGGGGACACATTCAATATTACAAATTCATTGCACTTAGCTTTGATAATGTTGAAAAATTTCCAATCAAACTGGTAAAATAATACGAAGGGAAATTAAGTGCTAATATGCTGGGCCTTCCCTAGAGATATCGAATCACAAATTAATTTCAAATGAAAATGGCAAATCCTCCAATTTTTCAATTCGATCTGACAGTTTTAAAACGAATGTAATAACGAAAGGATCATTGATTATCAACAGGTTATAAGATGCATTAACATAAAATGTTAAAAATTTCTTTAAAAAAATACGAAATATTGCGCTGGTCGGTATTCCCCCTTTTTTCCCTATACTTTGACATAAGCCGACGTTCATCCGCCATGGCGAAAATAGAAAAGTTTTTTTGATATGAAAGCGTGGATGTTTTGTGCGATATCGGCTAATGTCAAAGTAACGAAATTTCATGATGAAGTGCAGAAGGTGACAAGTGACACCATCTTTCACGCCTCATTTCGTTATGAAATTATATGTTCTTTGGACATAAGCCAACGCCCCATTGAAAGCGTGAATGTACACTTCAATGTAGATACATTCCAAACATACACTTCATTTTCCAATTTGACCGAAGACATTCGTTGCAAAGCCTTTTCCATTGGTTCCAGCGTCTGTTCATCGAATTGCTTATCACGATACTCATAGCGATAGCGTTCTGACAGTGATAAATGTTGTGGCATTCGATGGAAGTTCTCCTTCCCTCGGTTCAAAATCACAAACGCTTTTGACAATTCCTCCACGATTGCAGCAATAATTCGTGATTGCATGGAGGTGAACGTTGATGGGACTAGCGTGGAACAATTGATGGAATTTTTTAAATAATTTGTGTAACGATTGCAGAATGACAGCTGAAGGAATTGCGAAGACATTTTGGCAACACAAACTTTCAACGAAATTGCTTTTTATTGACACAACTTAACAAATCCTAGCAGAGCTTATCAACTTAACTCGATTGTTCAACACTTTCATCATCCGAACGCAACTTTTTTATTGCATGATCGTCGTCGACTCGGTCCGTCTCATCATCTGAATTGCCTATGCATCGAACAAACAAATTTGGTAACTAGGGAGAGGCTTTTCATGATTTTTGTATCGACTTACTCTCACTGTCACCGTTTTGATCCTTTCGTTTGCTTGAACTGTTGAGTGATCCACAGGTCACTTTCTCTGTATTTACAAAATTTGTCATTGTATCATTGGACTGTTGCTTAACAGATTTCAGAGAAGTTAGTAAAGCAGCCATCGTCGTTTCTTTCACTGGTTCGATGATTGTCGTCCGAACAATTTCATTTTTCGATATTTTGATTTCGATGTCCATGGCGGAAAAGTGGTAAATTTCTTAACTCGATTTGGACAAAATTAAAAAAATTGCGAACTCGTGCAATTTGTTTTTTGTTTATGTTTTTAGTACAGAGACTTGTGCGTTTTTGGGCGCTGTCAATTATTTTTTTTAGTACCGTCTTGATGCGTCAGGTCTCTTACACCAACGGAGACAAAACTACTGCCATGTTAAGCATATGATGCCATATCGCAATGCAATGGCTTGAAACCTTGCAATAAGAAATACACGAGATGGTTTGAAACTTTGCTGAATGCGATACGGCATTTATGCCTAACACGGGAGACTAAGGATTGCAACCCGATTTTAATCCGGTTAACCGATCAATTTTCGTTATTAAAATACCGCGTTTTTTTGGCATATATATTTAAAAATCCATAGTAAAAATAACTCATCTATCTAGCGAATCGTTGCAATTTGGACATGGTTAGAAAAGTTATTGAAATATGTATCTACTTCTTTGTTCTATCATGTTATCATGAAGAATTTCTCGATAAAATATGCGCCCGTTTTTGCTAGAACGAGTTCTCAAAGATTCAAGGTATTTTAATATAGACATCTCTTCTCAATAGAATGTATCGGTTATAATTTGATGTTATACTACAAATTTCCCAAAAAGGGCCCATTCCAACCGCTACTGCTACATGGACATCAGATTCACTTATACCCAAGGATCGTCCTCGCCAAGAGCGAAAGAGGAAAGTGCCAGAGCAAAGTCGAACTGATAGGAAACTATCGTATAGCAACAATAACAACCAGTGAACAGCAGAAAAAGTCTGGTGACGAAATTCAGTCTACACTATTACGTTCAAAAGGTTTACCATCAACTTTTTAGGTTCGAACAAAGTTGACTCCAGCCTGCTTCTTCGAGTTCCAGGTCTGGAAACAGAGGAAGCAGTCTAGTGCCGGGACTCCCCCTACACGATTGAGTTCAAAAGGTTTACCGCCGACCCTTCCACCCAGCTTCGAGTTCTAAAGTCGATAAAAATAGATACAGCTTGGCATCTTCCATAGTTCAATTACAGATGTCGGAGAAATATGAACAAAGACATGATTAAAATCGGTTCGCTAGGATGTTATTGGCTACTGTTGCTAACATTCATGAAAGATTCAACTTAAATTCTCTTTTTTCGACTCTTCTATACTTCTATACTTGAATGTTATTCTCTGTGTTGATTTGTTGTCATTTCAACATTACTTAATGCATAACACCGTTGTTTGTATTTGTATTTTTAGAGACTCCACTAACAGCTTTTTACAGCCAATAACAAGTGTTGTCTGGACCACCGGCTTAACGTGACTTCCGAACCACGTCTCAGAGTAATGCGAATGTAGCGTCTTTGTTATTATGCAATTACTCCAAGAATTGTTAGGCGCTTGATTATTATCTCGCCTAAATGTAGGATTAGATATTTCGTGCACAAATTCGTCGTATATGGGTTACGTCATACGATTCATTCAGTGCGTACGCCGTTATGGGCATCAAACACACCACAACTACCCAACTTTTGAAGCTTGAGTGAACTTTAGGACGTTATTAATGCGCTACACTTGCTAGAAAAATTCCATGTAGAATTTTTTCGACACGGGACTTGAACCCGGATCGTTTTGGTGGAAGGCCAGCACGCTAACCCCTGTGCAACCACTAAATTCCTACATAAACGTGTTTTGGAAAGTGTGAGGGTTTTAATTTACAGCTGATGTCAAGATGTGACAATGTAGATTGTTTATTTTTTTAAGAGCAAAGCCGTATATTCAGCTATGGAAATTGAATGACACATCGGAGAAAGAGTAATTCAGCTATGAAAACAACAACTTCTTCAGACTGCTTCACCCACGATCTATATTAAGTGCAAACTTATCGTGAGAAAAAGTGTCGCATGCAATTCCTGCAATTTATCATTTCTCTGTTTGTGACGAACATAAGGAGTCGCGTTTGGTCGGGTGTGGAGTATGTTTGACAATAACCCACACTGATGACGTCTGTGTCATCGTATTGTTCTAAAAAACACACTCTTCTACGTCAACCACCTATTGCTCGACGATCGAAAACGTGGTCGCATAAACAAACAACTCTCAGTGCATTTCACATTCACCAGTCGTACATTCAGTTTGTTCATCAACATGGTTGCCAATGCATCGGAAAAGTTTACCAACTTGGCATTGAAACTTTTCGATATCAACGCCTTCAAATTTGGCGATTTTAAAATGAAAGTCGGAATAAATTCGCCGGTTTACTTTGATTTACGTGTAATAATTAGCCATCCGGATGTGATGGTAAGTATCTAGCCATCCTCTCCCTCCACAAATCTCAGATTATTGAACTTCAATTTTCTTAATCCAGAACACTGTTTCCGAGCTGCTGCTTCAATTTTTAAATGATAAAAAAACATCATGCGACCACATATGCGGTGTCCCATATACGGCGTTACCCATTGCGACTCTGGTTTCTGTTCGAGATTCAAAACCAATGTTAATTCGCCGCAAGGAAGCTAAGGACTATGGAACCAAGAAACTTATTGAAGGAAAATACCAATCTGGTGATACGTGTCTCATTATTGAAGACGTTGTGACATCGGGATCGAGTATCTTGGAGACAGTCAACGATCTGAGACGGGAAGGTTTGTTGCTTTGTTCCGTTTTATAATTGTATTCGGTTCTGAATTCGATTATTTGTAGGGATCGTTGTCACCGATGCTATAGTATTGGTGGATCGTGAACAGGGAGGTGCCAAAAATATCGAACAAAACGGAATTCGAATGCATTCTTTATTCACACTGTCGCAGCTATTGGACATTCTTCAAGAAGCTGGTAAAATTGAGGAAAGTACGGTGAAGGCAGTGGCCAAATACATATCGACCTGTCAGATTAAAGCCGACGGTTCGATGGTTCAACCATCGTCGAAAGCAGTCAACGAGTTGAATCGTTTGAAAATGAGTTTCGAAGCTCGGTCTAATCATGCAAGGTGTCCTGTTGCTAAAAGACTTTTCCAATTGATGGCAGTGAAAAAGTCGAATCTTTGCATTGCCGTTGATTTGCCAAAAGTTGGAGCGATTTTGGATTTGGTGATGAAAATTGGTCCGCACATTTGTGTTCTCAAAACTCACATCGATGTTGTTGAAGATTTCAATGAAAATTTCGTGCATTCACTAGTTGCACTGGCAGAAAAATATAATTTTCTTATAATGGAGGATCGCAAGTTCGCCGACATCGGAAACACCGTTTCGATGCAGTACGGTCATGGTCTATATAAAATTTCCCAATGGGCTGACTTGGTGACCTGCCATTCCTTGCCTGGTAAAGGGGTCCTCGACGGTTTGAAAAATGGCGCGGTAGATTATTCAAACAAAGGAGTTTTCTTATTGGCTGAGATGAGTTGCAGGGGAAATCTAATCAACGAAAAATATACGAAAGACACCATGGAATTAGCAATGGATGGTAGCAACAACGATTTCATTGCCGGTATTGTGTGTCAGAATCCTCACGTAGTCACAAATCCAGGTTTGATTCAGTTAACTCCTGGCGTTCAAATAAGTAACACAAGCGATGAGCTGTCACAGCAGTACAGTTCCCCACAATCGGCAATCAAAGAAAAAGGAGCTGACATTGCTGTTGTGGGGCGTGGGGTGACAAATTCTCCAAATGTTGCTGCAGCTGCTGAAGAATATCGTGACCAACTATGGAGCGCTTATTGCAGTCGTATTGAAAGCGAAGACGAATAGATTATTCAAAGATTTCCAACGGCAGGTATTGACATTTAGCTGAGCAAATACTATTGAATATTACCAATTATTATTATTCATTCCAAGACCATTCAATAAAAGCAAAGGTATTCCTTTCCTTTTGATTCATTTATCTGTTTCTTTTCCACACACTGAAACCCTGCTATATACTTTCAAGTACTACCTTCGGAATGAAAAGAAGTCGTTCCAACCGTAAGTATACCCTAATTGAGCAAATTTCTAGTAGTGTTTCTAGTGAAAATTAGTTCAATGATTACGAGATGGTTGACTAAGAGGTAAAAGTTGGTGTCCCTAAACTTCTACCTGAGAAAACCTTATAAATTTCTGTTTTTTTTTTTTTTTAATATAAACATGAGGAAACATTCATAGGCACCTGGTCCATCAACGACCCAGGTAGTGTCGCATTTCGTCTTTCCACGACCTACCAACTAAAACCTCCTTCCTTGATCATCATGCTATCGTCTCCCCGGAACCAACTCACATCATTACTTTAAGGAGGGGCTGGGCTTACGCGCCTACACTCTTAAATCAGCTGCCTCTTTTAGCTGGTCATCTCTCCATGAACTTTGCAGCTTCCACATTTTCTTCGCGATCTGCCCTGCTCAGCTATCAGCTAGCATCTCTCCTGTTCGAATCGGTGGCATACCATGCAGAAGGAAAACTCCGCGAATCCATACCTATGCAGGTACTTCCTGAAGCATCCATGACCAGACAAGAAATTCACCGTGTTTCCTATCCTGTCCATTCGGTTACGTTCGGAATTAATGAACTTATGGGTCAATCTTTCTTTGTCCGTGGAATCCCACTCACTCTCTTTCAGTGGTGTTCGCTGTCTTCCATCAGCGCGTTATGCATATGGGCATCGTTCCCGCAATAACACATACCACTTCAGTGGTCAAAGTCTTGTAGGAAAGACTAAGGTTATGCATGTGGGTATATCTCTGGAGCAGATAATTTGCATCCAATGAAAATTAGGTTAATTAGAAGTTAATTAGGAAAGAAAAAGAAAATACGTTCACAATGAGAAGCAGACGTTGCAAAATCTGGATAGAACAGAAAGAAACAAGACGAAATCCGGACATAATTCGTAAGCCGTAGGCAGTAAAAAAAATGCGAGAACAAAAAGCTAGGTCGAGCGGTGGTTACCCTTTGAAAAGAGGTCAGTGTGGAATATCCCCCTTTCGGGGTCTACAGGAAAGGGCCCCCGGTGGGATTTGCGGCAGAGCGTAGAAAGCTCACCATAGGCGCAGAAAAGTTAAAATAGGGGTCCACGAGCGTCAGTTTCTTGGTAGAAAAATGAAACTTCGCATAACACACGTCTCAGCTACGGATATCCGACTTTAGATTTTCTGGTCGAGGCGGCCAACTGGCCTTGAAACACAGATCCTATGATCCTTTGTTCCTTCCCCGATACTCTTCTATCATTCCACCTAGTTATGTATTCTGTCTTAGTTAGATTCCCACATTTAAATGTTCCCATTTCAGAACGCATAGTTGTAACCGGTACGCTGAATAAGCCTCGTCGTCTGAGCACACGTACTACGATACATCTTCTAGCCTCCGGCACAAGCCGTACACGCCAAATGAGCCTCGCTGTTTGGGCCCGGACATTACGATACATCTTCAAGCCTCCGATTTAACTATGCTTATTCTAAAGGTAAATGCAGTGTATCACACACAACTGAAATACCTTTTTCTAGGGCATTTGTGTGAGCAACCATTAATCTGTTTGTTGGACCACTTGCTTAACGTGAATTCCGAACCACGCCAATATATTGTAGCTACATATAGGATTTCATCTGGTGTTCATTATATCTCCGCCTTAAGATAGACTCAGATATTTGTACACAGAATTCATCGTGTATGGGTGACGTCATATATGTCGTTCTTCTGTGTACGGTTTTGTTGTGGACACCAAACACCACAACTACCCATTTTTAGAAGCTTGGGTGTGCTTAGGAACGTTACTTTCATGCTACAAATTGAAGAAAAATCCTATACAGAATTTTATCCTCACCGGGCTTGAACCCGAATATTCTTGGTGGAAAGCCAGTACGTTACCACTGAGCTAACCCGTCCTTTAGCTGATGGCATAAAATCCGTTCAAGTTATTGGTTGATTAATAGTAAATTTATTGTCTACTTCATTTGCTGACAAAGCCCTCGTTAAAAAACCAAAAACGTTACAATACGCTAGAAAATTGGTGATTGTTGATCGTTTCTGCCAAATTGACATCACTTTGCATTAATTCGTTCTAATTCAGTTTAAAATCATTGTCTGTGCATGAGCACCACCATTTGCAATAGTCATTGATGCTTGAAGCTGGCGACAATCGTCAACAGTAGGAATTTTATTGTGGACGATCTTTTCATCGTGAGAGAAATCTCTTTGACTAAATGGTCCTAAGCATGATGATCACAATGAGAGTTTGTACATTTTTTCAAAATTTTAAATTTTCGTTTTAAATTTTTGAAAAACTGCAACTTAAATTTGTTGTAAATTTTGCGATCTTTGTGGAGCAATCAATGTAGCGAGTCCAGGTTCAAAAAACAAGAATTTGAAACGTTGTAAAGGCGAACGACCGGAACTAGGTCAGAACATCATACAGGTCTTGGAAAATGACTAAAGCGACTAAAGATACCAAACAAAGATATGTGATCAGGTGGAGAACAAACTCGAAATGCTTCTTAAATGATGACAAGATGTGTCTGCTTTTTTATTCTCAAGTATGATATTTGACAAAAGTGTTTGGTGTTACCTTAAGCTATGCATGTTATTTCATGCGATCCAATAAAGTTGTTGAACGATTTCTTGTTTCCATCTAAAATGCTTAACACCTGACTTATGTATTCGTAAGCTTTTTCTTCAGCAGATCTGACACCTGTTAAGTATGTATTAACATCACAACGAAAAGTTGAAAAGTCACTAAGGCAGCGCTTTCCATCCGAATCAAGGGATTCGATTCTCAGATTCAAGTTGTAGATTGTTGTCTCGTTTTCGGAAACTTTGTTTCTCGAACCCCTAAGATCATCTTGACATGCATTCATGCTTGATTTGCACAACGTTAGTTCATTCTGAAGAGAGTTACCGTTTCCTACGCATGTGTTTAGATTGATTCTCGTATTTTCAATATTAATGTTAAGGCTTTCAATTGTCTTCTTCAGGTTGTTGGAATCATCTTCGCAGCTTTTGGTCTTCTTCTGCCATTCGTTTGAAATATTTAAGGAAACTGTCAAATTGCTTTCAATTTCAACGATTCGGTTTTTCAAATTGGTGATCTCGATTTTGATGTTGACGATCGTATCCCTTTCCACTTTCAATGAAGCTTCATACTTGTCGATTGTGGTTTCCATTTTTACGTTCAACTGTTCAATATCCTCATCGCATTTTTGGTAACGTTTCGTACATTCGTTGCGGCTGTTCTCTAAATCGTTGTTACAATTGGCGACATTCTTTCTTTCCGATTCCAAATCGGTTTCAAGTTTCGTGTTCCTTGTTTGGCATTCACCCAATTGCAGTTCGATCTTCGCTAGATGTTCTGATTGTTCGAGGTCTTTCTTCTGGTCTTGAGTGTATTCATCGGTCACCTGTTGCAGTAAGGTATTGCAAGTACCCAACGCAACTGTACAATTGGAAAGTTTAACGCTGAGTTCATCATTGGACTTCTGTAATTTGGTAATTTCCGTATCTTTTTGACGAACCTGCTTTTGGCAGTTTGTTAAATCCTCACTCAATGTCGTGATTTGCGATTTCAGATCAATCGTACTGGTTTCGTAGTCCTTAATCGTTTTCTCGTATCTGATTGCCGTAGTTTCTAACGCTTCGTATTTACGCTGCCATTCATCGGAACCTGTTGTACATTTGTTGAATTTGTTTGTGATCTCGTTTACGCTTACTCTAAGTTTGGTTATCGTTGTTGTATACTCGTTGATAGTGATATTCAATTGCGTGTTTGTACTCTTCACCTTTGTCAACTCAATTTCAGAACTGTCGGATTTCGTTTTATACTTTATCACATCTGCGTTGGCTGCAACTAATTGCGTTTTCAGTTTCGTAGTTTCATCCGTAACCGTTCTTAATTTCCTTTTCCAAGTTTTGACTTCATTCGTAAGAGTGACTAAATCCATTGCTACGCGGTTGTATTCATCTGTACATGCCCCTAGCTCCATTAGTGTCGAGCTCTTTTCTTCCGTTAGTAAGAAAATAACTGATTTCAATGATTTCAGCTGTTTAGTGAGTTCATCGTAGTACTTATTGAGTAACTTAACTTCCAATTCACAACTGACAGCATTTCCATTTAAATTCTCGAATTCTTCATCAATTAGACAGTATTTATAATGTTCTTCACCATCACCATCACAATCACAATTACAATCATCGCTGTGACTTCCTGTTGTAGCTAGTTGCGTTTTCGATTCACTACGTTCGGTTTTGCTTTTACTGCTGCTGGATGAGCCTGACGAACTGGACGATGATAAGGTAATTGTTGTAGTGGTCGTAGTTTGCTTGCCAGAACTATCGACAAATGTTTCCGTTTTCGTTGTCGAAGTACCTTGCCCTCCTACACTGCCCTTCGTCTGCTTATTGACTGTCGTCTCATCTTTGCCTTCATTAGGCATAGCATTCAGCGCCTAATTTTTAAATTAGAGAGGAAGAATGGCAATGAAGCGAAAACACAAGAGATTCACGAAACAAAAGAATATAAGGTTCACCTGTTGGCAGAGCAAAATGACTGCTACAATTAGCAAAGTTTTCATGTTTCTAGGTTACACTTTTACAAATTGAACAAATAAAGGCTGCTTTTTCTGCTGACACCTTTCGAATGATAATTTTTCCCAACTTCCCATCTTTTATATAATTTTTCTTTACGTTTCAGCAAATATTTAAACATTGCGCACATGTCTGTAAATAAATAATTTAGTATTTTACTTTTAAGCTCTTAGGGCGACACGGTGCAGGTAGAACCGTTACGTATTGATTCGAGCGGGTCGCTCAAGTCATTTCATGGAACCGAAAATATTTTTGTCATGTTGTAGACGGGTACGTTGATTTTGCTGAACATGTTTTCAGCCTGGAAAATAACACATTGTTGTGTTGCTTAGGAGACGGTAATGAAAACTTTGCAGAACATGTTTAAATATAAATGAATGAATAAATAAATAAATCATTTGGTGTCATATGATGTCATAATATACCCATGATTTTTGGATTCAAAATTGATTTTGTTTACATAAATATTTAATGTAAAATTTATTACAAAATGTAGATAGTTTGTTTTGGTGGTTTCAACGACCCGTCTACAACATGACAAAATAGCATTCATGCTTACTAACAAAACTCGTTCATTACCTTGTTACGAATTGCACCGAGTCGCCTGGCGGCTCGTCGTGCAACTATGCGTAACACGGTAATGACTCGTTTTCTTAGCAAGCATGAAATCTACTATTACAAACAGTGCTGACACTTTTCCTGCCGCTGTGCCTGTGATTCTTCGCCGCCCGCCCCCACTACGCCTCTTCTCGATTTCAGCTCGTCTTTTAATATTCTGTGCGGAAAGCAGCAGCAGTAGGGTTACGTTTGTAACCGTCGAATTAGGACTCCGCAGTTGATGAGTTTTTCTTTTTTGATGTCCAAATAAGAGAAATATCTGCAAAACAAAAATTTGTCCGTCTGCTCGATACGACTTAAGCTTAGCCAATTTTCAAATCTTTAAAAATGTTCCTGATTCAGCATCCATTCCGATCAACGATTTAGAAAATTTTTTACGGGTTGGGTTTAATTTTCTGGACACCTACCTATTTCCGTAAATAGAATAGAAATTTGTCTTTGTCAACGATTACTATTCTAATTTACAAGTTCATGAGCTTCTAAAGCGGTCTGTGTTAATCAACTCCGGAATACCTGTATGCGAGTAACAGTAAAATAGGTCTTTTCAGGTTCTCTTTTTTTTTTGTTTTTTCATGTCATATTTCAAGAAAAACCTATCGCTTATACTTACAATAAAGAATCAATAAAAAGGAAAAATGCGGTTAAAGTCACACCCAACGTACAAATTGTTTAAGCATTTTATTTGTTCTGATATGCTCTAGATGCATGGCATCAAATGCAGCATGAGCTGCCCGTGACGCAAGTCCACTACGAGATAAAAAATTCAAATCTAACGAAGAGCAAGCTTTTGATTGTAGCCCCTTGTGTCGTATCCTCAAATCTAGATTTTGTATATTTTAAATATGTAATATGTAATATGTATAAATATGTAAAAAATAAAGGGTAAGGTTAGTTCATGATTGAGTCACATCGTCGTTTTCACAGCGTTCTATATCACAGATGATCAATTCATGTAAAAAAATGATATCACAGCGTATTTGTCACTTTCCATCATCAGTTTACCCCAATTTTTAAAAGTGGTTCTAGAAGTAATGTTGAAAATTACAGAGGTGTAGCTATTTTACCAACAATAGGAAAACTATTTGAAGCCATCGTCACCTGTATCTTATCCACGAAGTTCAATCGAATAATTTCAAAGTCGCAACATGAGTTTATGAAGCGCATATCTACAGCAACAAATTTAGCTGAATTTGTTAGCTACGCTACTAATGTTAAGAAATCTAGGCATCAGTCAGATGTCATACAGTAGGCTTATCCGTTATATTCATGTTCAAAAATCTATATCTCGTGAAATATTCACAATTTAAATCTAAGAATTCTTAAAACGTGATTTAAATGTTCAAAAATGTCGGGAAAAATATTTGTGCATGTAGGCCGCAGAGTAATAGTCGTATGGTTGTTAGACAAAGTATGTATGTGTGTATGTATTTATTAATTAATGTACACAAAGCAAATCCGCCTTATCTGAATGTACAGTATAGATTTTTTAAAAATTACAATTTATAACTATCTCATTTATCTTCCTATCCATAATTCATTTCCTAGTTTAGAGTGATGCTTTATTAAATTTTATAATTAAAGGTTAAAGGTTAAAGGTTCAAGTTAATTTAGCTAATAAAAAAAGAACAAAATATATTTATCCAGAGAAGAAAAAAATAAAACAAATTAAAAGAGCAGAACGAAAATTAGTCCTCAATCCATTTGCGATTTTTCAATCTGTTAATTTAACGCTGTGATCACACATATGCACTGCACCTATATGTCACAACTACGAAAAGTGCTCAAGACAAGCCGCAGCAAATGTGGTGGGAGTAGGCTTCCTCTTTACTGTCGCTGGGAGAGAATTCCAAGTGGTAATGGCATGAGCAAAGAACGACCGCCGATAATTTTCTGAATGACTGATCGTAACAATGAAATTTAAGGTTCGCAAAGAATTTGCTGGTATTAACAATTCATACAAATAGCTCGGGGTTTTACTGAAAACCAAATTGTACAAAAATTTGCATTCCTCAAATTTTCTATAATCCGAAAGCGTACACCCGAAGATCGATTTACTGTACCGTGACACACTCTCTCTCCTGCTCACTGAGTAAACAAACCGAAGGCAATCATTGTACACAACTTGGAGCAGGTCCATAGACTCTGCATCTAGGTCTGGCATAACTATACTACCGTACATGAAGTGTGGCATAAGGTAAGCCTTCACTAACTTCAACCTAGCAGGAAGCAGAAGCGATGTTTTGGCTCTCCAGAGAGCCCACAGCCCTTTGTATATCTTGTTTCGCACCTCCCCACAATGTTCACCCCACGTCAGGAACTTATTCACCCACACACCCAACACCTTGGCTTTGTCAACCACCGGTATCTCTTCACCATTGATCTTAAACACTGTATTTACCAGATCTGACTAGAGCTTTTGACTTACCAGCATTTATAGACAGACGATTTCCCGAGGCCCAATTTGCAATTCCCTAAAGGTCTGAGTTTATTAAAATAATTGCGTGGTGAACTTCATCTACCGGGCTGCTCAGGTATAACTGAAAGTCATCTGCAAACATGTGAGAGCTAGAACTTTTCAGTACTTCGGGAAGGTCATTTACGTACATCGAGAACAGTAAGGGAGAAATTACTGTTCCTTGGGGTAACCCACAGTACATCGGTAAAAAATTTGAGGTATGCCCATCAATCTCAACGCAGTGAAGTCTGTCAGTAAGGTATGATTCAATTAATTTTAGAGCTGTGACATCAAAGAAGAAGTTTTCCCGAAGTTTCCTAATCATCAATTGATGGTTAACAGTATCGAACGCTTTTGTAAAGTCCAGCAATAGTAGGAACGACGTAAACTTTTGTTCACCCCGCTTGTTGTTATGGGCGCTACATAGGTCATGAACAACCCTTAGCAACGCGGTCGTGGTACTATGCCTTGCCCTGAAGCCCGACTGGCGGTCTTGCAACAATTTATGCTTGGAAATATAATCGGATATCTGCCACTTCATTAATCGCTCAAGCGCTTTAGACAGGGCCGGCAGAATATGAACACCTCTGTGATCCTTCATTTCATAAGTGGGCGAATCCTTGTGCTCATGAAAAATTTTCGATTTCTTGAATGCTGCAGGGTACTTCGATGAAGTAAATACGTAGTTGAATAGATGACTTATGAAGGGGAGGGTAACTGGTAAAGTTAGTTTTATAAATGACATTGGTATACCATCCAGCCCGATAGCTTTGGATCTAACGAGCATAATAGCTCGGAGGACTTCTTCATGGGTCACTGTACGGAACGCAAAGAGTAATCCATGATCCCCTGTAGGCTTGGATGGGATATGTAGAGGCGTAAAGGAACTTCCAAACTTGTCATTAGCACTCTTGCCAACGTCATGCAGATAGGCATTGAAGTCATTTGCTGTGAATGGGGGATTTAGATTTTGCTTGTCTTTACCCAGGCCGATTTTCTTGATCACATTCCAAAATGACTTCGAGTCTGTCGCTTTACTAAAGAAACCACAGTAATATTTCCTTTTTGAAGCCCTAATAATGTTGGTAGCCGTATTCCTTAGTCTACAGTAACCCTCGCGTGATGTTGCAGTTCTAGAAACCTTCCAGAACCTGTAAGCAATATCTCTTTCAACAATTGCACGGACTACTTCATCCGTCATCCAAGGTGCATTATCGGCCCTAACTTCTTTTGACCTTACCAAAGGTGCATGCCTGTCAAGAAGAACCATGAAATTTCGATTCATTTTCTGCAGCATTTCATCTGTGTCAGTTAATGTCGTAATAGAACCCCAGTCAAGTTGAACACAGTCCTCTAACAAAGCGTCACTCTTGATCAAATTTATTCTTCGGGTATATCTCTCCTTTTTACGAAGGAAGTTGGTAGGCATATCATATGAAAGAACAAGAGAGTCGTGACTTGACAAGCCAGAACCGATTTGTGTATATCTGTGGACTTTTTTAGGTACCCGCACAAAAGCAAGGTCTAGAAGTGATGCTCCCTTGGAATGACAGTGAGTCGGGAGTTGGGATAGCAATCAGAGACCATGGTTTTTAAAGACATTCAAAAATTCATTAATCCTGGCAGTCGCACTGGGCTTTGAGTCTAACAAGTTCTCGTTGAAATCACCTAAGACAACTACATGCTCATAATTCTGCGTACGCATTCCAAGAACTTTATCAACAACGTCAAACTCTCTCGTCTTAATGGCCTTATAAAACACACAGACCAGTATTAGTCTGTTTGAAACTGATTTGCATGAGGAGTTTCTCTCTTGTCAACTGACGATGACGCTATAACTTTAAACCTGATGGCGCTATTTATGTAGATAGCAACTCCACCACTCCTCTTCCTGCTTCTGTCAGATCTAATCAAATTGTATCCATCTATGCTGACTGATTTTCTTGTCATGTAACTTTTAAACCAGGTCTCGCTAAATGAGACTACATGTGCATTTGATTCTCGGAATAAATATTTCAACTCATCAATTTTGGCGCTCACACTCGAAACATTAGGGTGACAAAAATTCAAAGAATTTTTGTCACTGAATATCGATCTTAATAGAATTTTCGGAATGCTTACCTTGCCCACTCCACCCCCACTAATACTCCCTTCACCGGCCATCAGTATCCACCACACTCCCAACATCATTTACCACAGCTTCGTCCAAACTCATATCTAGCGTATCATTTGAATTCGCAACTGAAGACCAATATCCATTCTTATGAATTAACTTGAACCGCTCATAACCTAAAAATTCAAAATCTTTATTTGTGTACAAAAATTCTACTAACAAAAATTTATGGGATGTAATCTGAAATCTGAAAACCAAATACAGTACAGTACAGTCTCTCAGTCTGAACGGACGCATCGTTGAGAAGATGCCTTTTGGCATCGTTTTTTTTACGAAGGAAATATCCATAAGTAAAAGTGTTTACTGTACTCAAAAAAAAAAAAAAAAGACGATAGTCGTTAGACTTCAATCTCAAGTTTTCAATTTCAAGTTTTTTTTCCAATTTTTTTATAATAAAATTGTGAACTTTTTACAAAAATTTGTAAAAAAATAATCATAAAAGACTTTCGTTTGTGATTCCAAGAATCGAACAAGTAAGAGACAATAATCCAAACTTGGTTGCGCGTCTGTGTGTATTGAAAATTTCGAGTTAGTGATCGTGCATCACGCCACATAAATTTGTAAAAATAAAAAAAACAACAATTAACTAATACTCTACATACGAGCATATGCTGCGCTAATTTAATCTGCGCTGGTGCCCCACAGTTTTGGGTTCTCATCTACTTGGCAATGGAAGATCTATCGAAAGCACTACGTCATCGTATTACTACAATCATTGTGATGTATGGTTAAATGGCAGTACGATTCACTTTGGATTTACCCACATTGACATATTTCATGTTACAACGATTCGACCGTACAAAGTGACCTGGACGTTTTGGTGAGCCGATGGCTTTGAATGGAACAGTTTCATTTATCGTAATGCTCATCTTGTCAGAATTATGTTCACGATTTCTGAGATATTATTTTCAATTTCATGGTTTTTTCAATTAACTCTTATTGAATCTTCTTTTAATAATTTCATGTAAATTTCTAGGAAATTTTTATTTTCTTTATTAGCTTGTTCTAATTATTACTTTTCAATTATAAATTGTAATTATTTTGGTAACCCCTTCAAAGTGTCTCACATTGGAGTACCGTAATTTCACGTTGCATAAATTTCATGATGTAGAAATAAACAAATCAATCAATCAATCAAATACTAAAACTAAACAAATAAGGTACCAAACACAGACAATAGATTTATACTTTGCACTTTTGTTATGCTGTGTCCATGGGGCGATGCGTGTTTGGTTGATTTTCAGCTTCATTTTTCTTTTGATCATTTGTTGCCTGATTAGATTCCCCGCTAAGCTTCTCCAATTGTGCCAATGAGTTAATTTTAACATTTTGGGAGTCGACACCAACTTTGTAAAAAATAAAACCATTTCTGATGCTTACAGAATTGATAACACTTTGATGCTTCATTTGCATGGCTTTTTTGAATATTACCGAATTCTTTGGTGACAGAGCATCATTTATGATGATTCGTTGGGCCGTAGCATATCCCAGGTCCTTGAGGTTTAACGTGCGTGTTTTAAAGTAATCACTCATAAATGTGCCTTTGTGGTGCTCCTCGTAGAACTTGATGACAACCGGTGGTGCATTTTTATTATTTTTCGACTGCCTTATGCGGAACACTGCCTTGACCCAATTTCTTTCTGTAAAACCAACAGCTTCCGCAAGTTTTGCCATAATGTCCCATACTTTTTCGTTCCTTTCATAGGGGATGTTCTTGACGACAACTTCACATAATTTGGCTTGGCGCTCCAAGTTATCCAAGCGTACTTCAAGAGCAGTGTTTTTCGCGGACAGCTTCACATCCATCTCAGTTGAAATTTTCTGGATTGCATCTTCGCTTTCTTTTTTGACAGCTTCAATTTTTGAATCTAGTTTTAGTTCCAGACTTTGAATCTTCATGGTAAGTTTATTTTCAACCGAAAGGAGAAGCTCTTCATTTTTCTTATTAATTGAATTCTTTAGCATTTCATTTTGTTCTGAGATGAACCCTCTGAGTTCTTCCATTTCTTTGGTCTTTGTGCCGACACTACCTGATAACTCTGTGCCTCGCCTTTTCATTCAGAACAAATATTGAGGTTAGGTAGACGGAGGTTCAGTGGTTTAGCAGCAGAAGACTGACTGGACCAATGGAATGGAAAAGTGACAGGTTTGATTTCTCCCCATACATAACCTCAAAAAAATATATTTTCCATATTTTCGTCAGAAACTTGTCGAAATCAGTTTCAAACGTTAAAGTAATTCATAACAAGTCGAAACGACCCTAGTCCGACGAAAAAAAGATGAATTTCTTGGTTGGTTCTTTGATTTTGATACTGACTGTCTTTGGGTCTCAGAGCGCTGAACAACAATTCGCTTCAAAACCACTGGGAAATTCATCCCTTTTTCGTCGGACTAGGCTCGTTTCGACTTATTATGAATTACTTTAACGTTTACAACTGATTTCGACAAGATTCTGACGAAGATATGGAAAATATATTTTTTTGAGGTTATGTATGGGGAGAAATCAAACCTGTCACTTGGTCTAACAACTATACGACTATTAATCTGCGGCCTACATGCACAAATATTTTTCCCGACATTTTTGAACATTCTCAAATCACGTTTTAAGAATTCCTACATTTAAATTGTGAATATTTCACGAGATATAGATTTTTGAACATGAATATAACGGATTCGCCTACTGTGTGTCATATACACAGATTTCCGGAAAGCATTCGATAGAGTCAAACATTCGATTTTTTTGCACAAGTTGAGCAAAATGGGTGTGCATTCGAACTTGCTAGCATGGATTGCATCTTATCTAAATGGACGTTCACAATTCGTCAAATTAGGGAATTGCTCTTCTCGAACGTTTAACGTGACCTCTGGTGTTCCTCAGGGTAGCCATCTCGGCCCTCTCTTGTTCATATTATTCATGGACGATGCTACTAAAGTCTTCTCAACTTCAGTTTATTTGATGCATGCTGGCGACTTGAAAATTTTCATGAGAGTTAGAAATGTTCTTGACGCAAGTGCTCTTCAACATGACTTGACCAGGTTTCTGCAATGGTGCAAAATCAATAAACTTTATTTGAACGTCGATAAGTGCAAGGTAATCTCCTTCACTCGAAAAAGATCCAAAATTGAGTTCATTTATAATATCGATGATGTTGCGTTGACTCGTGTTAAGGTAATAAAAGATTTGGGAGTCCTCTTGGACGATAAACTGACATTCAGTAAACACATCGAGTATATAATTGCAAAATCTTACTCAATGCTTGGCTTCGTTATGAGAACTTGTAAGCATATTAAGGATATTAAAACTTTAAAAAGTATATACTTTGCGTGTGTCCGTTCTTACTTAGAGTATGTTTCAGTTGTTTGGCACCTTTATCAAGACACATTTGTTGACAGAATTGAATCAATTCAGAGAAAATTGTTGATGTACGCACTGAGACGGTCGGTGAAACGGGACGAAAACCACAAGCTTCCTCCACACATTGAGAGATGCGAATCGATTAACATCGAAACACTCGCCCGACGCAGAATCAATGCCTGCGCACTTATTGTATCCGATTTGATGAATGGCAATATCGACGCACCTAAAATTAAAAGCAAGATCATTCAAAATTCTAGACCCGCTCGTGGTGATGACTTTCCCGTTGCCGACGAGCACAGGACGAAATATGGTCTTTATGAGCCAATCAATAACATGTGCATGGCATTCAACCGTTTTTCACTATCGTGGTTTCTAAACATACCACGTGAATCATTCAAGTTGACCATCAGGAAATTTAAAATTGCGTATAAACTGAATGGTAAGACCAGAATTTCATAATCAATGTCAATATGATTCTATCTTTATTTAAACTGAACCTTTGGTTCTCACTCTAATCAGAATCTGATTAGTCAACTATTAGTCTCACGACTCTCAAATGAAACTCTAAGTCACGTCGACTTGTGCAAAAACAGCTAGTCTAGACGACTAGTTTCCGCTAATCTTTTCTGTTTCAGGTGGACCATTGGCCTTACGCGGCTGGCTTTTTTCATCCTCATTTTCATAAATAAATAAATAAAGAATAAAGGAGCAGGGGTGACTATTGACTCCGACGGGCCGACTGGGTCGGCAGCTCACTTCCGGATCTGCTCATGATTTATGTTTTTTTTTTTCTCAAGTGTTCATTCAGATTTTATCAATAGTATGTAGTCAGGGGGCTTCAGCCATTGATGATGAAAATAAATAAATGAATAAAAAAAAGATAGAAATCAAAGATAATAAAAATTTTCTGCGTTAGTAATTTCTATTGTCATAATAAGTCGTTTTTCATGACTATTTTTGGTGTTTTCCGGAAGACGGCTCAAGAAATTTTCTTCAAATTTGGCAGGGACCTTCCTTGAAGAAATCACTCATAAAAGCATGTTTGGTATGTGTATGTGTGAGTCATACAAGTTAATAAGTGATTTGAAGACATTGTGTGATAATTTTTACAAGTAGAATTTCATCCACTAAACGGTAGTTTGGCTGGTGGGTTAAAATTTTTTTCATATTTTATAGGGGAAATAGAACTTCAATCACAAAGAAATCCTTTGAAATAGAAGTCTTTGTTTCATCGTCCAAAACAACTAAATTCAATTAATGTGATACTCAATTTGTATACATAAAAATGCATGTCCAGGTACTCAGATCACTCAGGTTACGAATCTCTTGCCTGGACGTTCGTTTGAGAGTTCACTCTGTGAACGCAGATTTAGCGCGCAAGAATTCGGTTTAGTTATAATTCTTTTAAGGTGCTTGTTCAGCCCTACTTCCAACCTGATAATTCACCACACAAATTCAAACAACTTAGAAATTTGGAAAAATTTATTCTACGAAACTAACAACTCATACTTTTTCAACTACTTTTCCCGAAACATTTTTGCCGTTACCTTTACAATCGTCCCATATGTGACTAGCATTTTGGATAACATCGACAGATAATGAGGTTTTATGCATCATGAAATAGCCTTGTATTTGTGCAGGACTAACATTTTTGCCGAATGACAAAACCTTTTTAGCAAACTCAACGGAATCTGGAATGGAAGTGTTCCCAGTGTAAAATCGCTTGAACATTTCCTCGATTTGATGTTGACTGCAGTAACCAACGTATTCTTTCACATCGATTCGGCCAGGTCGGATTAGTGCTGGATCAAGGCTAAGGCGGAAAAAAAGTAATGTACAAATTAAGTTGAGAACGTTATGTGAGGGACAATTTGTAGACTGTCCTACCGCTCAATGTAATTTGTTGTCATAAAAACAATTCTCGCTTCAGTCGATGCAACACCATCCAAACAGTTTAGGAGACCACTAAATGTTACACGATTCAAACCTTCAAATGCCGCTTTTTGCACCACAGTATCTTCTCTTGAAGCAAATGCAGCGTCAATGTCTTCTAGCAAGATAATGGACTGCTCCGGCGCGACGCTGTCAAAAAGAATTACTTTACGATCCTCGCGAAAATCTGTTTTCAATAAATTACTTTAATAAATGGTTCAGTCGGTCATCAGTCAAGCCACGTTCACTTAAATTCAACAAACAAATGCCGAATTCAATTTCACCGGCCAGAGCTGTTATAAAACTGGATTTACCACATCCGGGTGGACCGTAAAGAAGATATCCTCGTCGATATGGTATACCTTAGAATAGAATACGTTAGACTGAAACGTACACTTAAAGTTAAAGAAACCTTCACGCGTATCTAAAAAAAGGTGTCAACACTAAAAGCGTTTACCTACGCACCTTTTTGGAACAAAGATTGTAAAAACACTCAGAGAAATGTTTCTTGTCGAATTTCAGCTGTTTTGCAATGTATTTCGTATTGGCAAAACAGCTGAAATTTCACCAGACTTAAAATTAAAAACAATGGCGGTAATATTTCTGATATGTTTGAAGCAGTCATTTTATGTTTGTAATAAACATAAAGGAACATCCACGTACTCATGTACCCGTTGTTGGCAATGCTGTTCACCTGCATAATCGATTCCGGCATATTAGCTAAGAGTTGGAAAAATGCTAAAGTCGTCGCGGTGTTGAAACCAAGTAAATCAGCTGAAGACGCATCGAACTATAGACCGATATCGTTATTGAGCTGCAGTTTCAAGCTATTCGAAAGGTGTCTCCTCGGAAGAATCAGGCCAATCATTGAACATGTAATTCGCAAGGAGCAGGCAGGATTTCAGCGAAACCGGAACTGTTGCGATCAAGTATTGGCATTGACCAACTACATCGAAATGGGATTTGAGGCAAACATGAAAACGGGTGTAGTTTTCCTGGACCTGACAGCAGCATACGATGCGGTGTGGAAGCGAGGTTTATTGCCAAATTATTCCATGCCGCAAAACGTTGTTTACTCCTGACAAATATTCTAAGTGACAGAAGTTTCCAGGTCACAGTGAACGGAAAAAGCAGAAGGAAAAGAATCTTAAACAATGGGCTCCCGCAAGGATCGATTCTGTCATGCTTCTTATAAAGTATGATTACGAAAAAATCCGGACGACTCAAGTTGGATGTTTCTATTAACCGGATTCATTTGAATGAAAACTTTTGTCATCCTTCGAAAGCATATATATTTACTTTGTACTGCCACATAAAGTCATACAGTAAGCTCGCCAGTACGGATGAAATCCCGCACCTTTCCTTTGATACCACTCATCATACGGCGCACAGTCGTTCCTTTGATTAGACTGACCAGTCGGTCTATCCCAATAAAATTTCATTGAATTGGTGTCCTTGATGGCTGCTCGTGTCTTCTTCATATTTCTTTTGCCAATTGCCCAAAATTGCTCAATGGGACGAAATTCGGGACAGTTCGCTGGATTCATCTCCTTCTGGATAATTTGTACATGGTTGGTCTTGTACCAATTCAACGTAGCGTTGGAGTAATGACAAGAAGCCAGATCGGGCCAAAACATTACTTTGCCTTTATGCCCTTTGATAAAGGGGAGCAATCGTTTTTGGAGACATTCCGTGATGTAAGAATCTGACTTCAAAGTAGACGATGTAACGAAAGACTTGCTCTTACGACCACATCCACCAATCGCCTGCCAAACCAGTAGCTTCTTGCCGTACTTGTCAACATTGACGAATTTATATTTGTTGGCCACACCTAAACGCTTCTCTGCTACATAAAATTTCTGGCCTGGGATTTGTTTGGCATCAACTTTCACATAAGTTTCATCATCCATGATGAGACAACCTTTGAATTTTGTCAATATCGTCTCATACAACTTTCGGGCTCGCGTTTTTGATCTCAAATTCTGCTGATCGTTCCGGTTCGGTCGTTTTATAGCATGGTATGACCGTGTGCCAGTCCGCAATCGTGTGTTATGTATCATTTTCGCTGAAGTTCCATATCTCTTTGCCCGATCTCTGTCAGAGAGCACTGGATTTTGTTTGAAAGAACGAACAATGTTTGCATGGAGCTTTTTGTCATGTGGTCCTTTCTTTCTGCCGGATCCCTTGGCTCGTTCGACGGATAAGGTTTCCTTATAACGTTTAAGGACATCTCCAACCGTTGATTTCGGCACATTGAGTGACTTTGAAATCTTTTTTAGAGACCACGATGGATTTTTCAAATATTTGTGCAAAATATTTTTTCTTCTTTCCAACTCCATTACTATTTACTATTGGCAGACAGTCTTGAATTACATTTGTCTGGCATACTAAGGATGGCAGGCTCTTGACGACTACGAGGTATTAATATTTCATTATTCTGTGTGTTATATTAGGCTCAGCAGAGGAACAAAGTCGTCCGGATTTTTTCGTAATCATACTTTACTGCCTCTACACGAATGATCTTCCCCGACTCCAATCAAGACTGTTCATCTACGCAGATGACATAGCCGTTGCATATCAAGCAAAGACTTTCAATGAGCTAGAAGATGTGCTGAACAAAGACATGGAGAAATTAGCGAAATACTTCGCAAATTGGAGACTGAAGCCAAACACAACGAAAACGGTGCACTGTATTTTCCATCTCAACAACCGCCAGGCGAGTCGCAAGCTGAGTTTGAAGATCAACGGAAAAACCATCGAATATGAAAAAACTCCGACATACCTCGGCGTGGTAATGGACAGAAGCCTAACCTTTCGTTACCACGCGGAGAAAACGAAGAACAAGTTGAAATCTAGAGTGAATTTGGTGCAAAAACTGGCCGGCACAACATGGGGGTGCTCAGCCATGATCATGTCAGTAGCAGAATACTGTGTGCCTGTGTGGATGAACAGTGCGCGCGTTAAAATGATCGACACTCAAATCAACATAGCTCTAAAAATCATATGCGCAGCAGTGAACTCAACTCCGATTCCATGGTTGTACATGATGAGCAATATAACACCGTCTCATCTAAGACGAGAAGATGCGGCTTTAAAGGAATGTCGGAAGATCGAGAACTATAGTGAACTGCCGATCTTTGCCGACATTGAGCAGATGTTCTCCGGCTAAAGTCTAGAAAACCGTTTTGGGTGTTCTACAGGAACTCGTTTAGTATCTCGGATATAAAAAGCAGATGGAAGCAATGGTGGGAAGATGTAACGGTCCAAAACAAGGAATTGGTTCTCGATCCCACAATCGAACTGAACGGCACAGAAATGCCCCGCAGAACCTGGCGCATAGTCAATAGATTTCGGACGGGTCACGGATGTTGTGCGTACCTTCTTCACAAATGGAAATTTAAGGATTCAGCAATCTGTGATTGTGGTGCTATACGAACAATGGCACACATATACCAAAATTGTCCAATCCACCGGTTCAACGGAAACTTAGAGAACATTCATGAACTGACCGAAGCAGCCCGAGTATGGATTGAAAATTTAAAAATCGAAGTTTGAAAGGATTTAGTGAATTTTTTTTTCTCGTTCTTGTTTTTTCTTTTATTTTGTCTTTATGCAAAAAATATTGTATTAATTTTTCCTGTAGAGTCATTGGTTAAATAAATGTACCCGGAGGGAACAGGTTGTTAAAAGCGTACGTTTCATTTCGAAATTTTTTTTCATGCATTTTTGCGTACATGATACGGGGGGAGGTGGAGGGAAGCTAGCAAATATAATTTTCCTGCATACGCAATATGTAGATGTTCCCTAACGCGATTACAAATTGATTTTTGTTACTTGTAATTATGGTATTATGTTTGGGGTAAGCATTGTATGTTTGTATATAATGCTTGCCCCAAAAAATAGCAATAAATTGTTAAATTATTCTCCGTAAGAGTAGAGTGTAGGTGCAAGTAGAATGCTGTAAACAAAATGTCAGCGAATGAGAAATATGATAATAGGTGGCATTGTACCCATCCGCGTCATCCAATCTTTTATCAATTCTACTACTTATTTGGTTGCAAAGTTCTACAAACAAACCTCGATCCGAATACCACTTTGGCGTTTCTATAAATTCCAAACAGTCTTTTAAAATCTTTTGTGATATTCCATCGTCCAACACGACCGATGACAATGGTCTTCGCTTTCGTGGCTGTCCGAATTGTCTCCATTCTGAGCCCATTGCTGTGTACAGAAGAGTTTTTCCCTCTGTGTATTGCAGGGCCAATTCTCTAGCTGGAATAATATCGTGTTTTAGGAAGCTTCTGTTTTCAGTGGAAGCGTTATTTTACTTTGTGACATGCTTTTCACAAATGACGTAAGTGTTTAGGTACTAGGAGACTTCAACTTCTCCTCCATAACTTTTATATGAAAATTTGACAATTTATGCGTGTCGTAAAGTGCTATGGGAAGTTTACCTCACCAGAAAAGTGCTATGGGAAGTTGACCTCACCAGAAAAGTGCTCTGGGAAGCTTGCCTCACAGTGAATGACGCGTCATGACGTCAGAAATTTTTTCGTGTTCTGTATTGTGCGTTTCGGGAACTACACAGTTTATGAAGCTTGGGTGAACTTAGGGACAATCCTTAAAACTGTTAGTCGTAGAAACATTCTCTACCCGAACCCGGGTTTTGTGGAAGAGTTGCATAATGTCATTTGTCAACGGCACCGTATTTTAGGAATCGCAAATACCTTCTTCCAGTATGTTGAAATATAATTGTCTGTCCCTTCCGAATGAAGTTAACTGTACGGTTTCGAATGGCACACCCATTTGTATATCCAATGTTGTTTGTTCTCTTGTTCTATCTACTTTGATCCACGTGTTTTTGTACCACATGATGTGAGTCCCAACGCTCGGTATAAAGTCATACTTTGTACGTACATGTCCGGTATCCTTCTGTTCGAATGAAGTTTCTACACTCAAATGTTGTGTATTGCGAGCACCGCGCTTCGTGATCCATTTTAGAAGCCATTGGTATGATTTGTCCCTGCATGGCACCTCCAATGTTATCATATAATTGCGGCGAAACAGGATTACCGCTCCTTGGAGACCTTTACGTAATATTGCAGCACCCGCTCCAACAGTAAATAAACCGAAACCTGCGGTAAAGAAATTATTGTCGGCGAGGCCATGAAACAGATCCGTTATCGCTGACATTTTAAATCTATTCACTTCACACCGTGTAGTCAATATTTCTTTTCATTTCAATGGTTACAAAATATTTTACTCATTTCCTAACCAAAACTCACACACTCTGTTTACATAAAAAGTCATCTTAACAGTGAGTACGTTCTAAAATCTGAATGCGTTTCAAGCAAAATTACATATACCACTACGGGTCCGCATGTTTTTATTTACATATTTTTCGAATTTCAAAGTGACAAACAAAAGTTAATCATTTTGTTAATAAATTATAAACATCAAGTTATAGAGCAAGTGACTCTCACATGCCAAGAAAACGTCTGCTAACCAAAACTACTCAGCATGTTGTTGAAATTAGCTCAAGTGATAGTGATTCAGACGATTCTGAAAATGGTTTGCAGATGCGGACCTCAACCGATATAATAAATTCATTTCTGAATCGAGGCGATTCGAGAGAATCTGTTTCAAAGTTCCGTAAAGCGTCAGACGTCATCAATTGGTTTCTAGGAAAGAAAAACGACTTGAATGAAGCGAATAGTTCGCAGGGCTCCCAGTTGCAAGGCGCCCTAAAAATTATTAACAATCATTTGGGGAAAGATATAGTCGGAAATTCTGAAGAAACAATCGAGTCTACTAGTAATTTAAGAGAGGAGGGAAGAGTCACAGCTTCAACTTCAGAACTAAGTTCAGGACCAAGTCTGCGCCTAAAGAGAAGAAAAATTAGTGAATCGGCCAAAACTTTCAGTTCACAATCTCATTCCGATTCCAATTTGGTCAAAAGGAATGGTAAGACTTGTCGGCTGACCGTAACTTTGCACAGAATTCTTCCTACAGATACAAATGTTGTTAAAAAACCAACAACTAGAAGAAATAAGCCAGGTAATAAGTCGGCAAGCGACAAAATTCCAACTTCTCATAGGCGATCCAAGCAAAATATCCAACCACTCGTTCGAAGGACAGTGGAAGACGATTCATCAAGCGAGAGTGATTATCCTTTGTCGACACTTCTTAATACAAAAATCAAATTTGCAGTGAAACGAGAAATAAGGAACAAAAAAACGAGAGTCACAAGGATTGTCGAAACAGAAAAGGTAGTCAAAGGTGAGATTTTGGAATGAAATGAAACTGTGAACTTTCTAATTTCCACATAATTTTCGTCAGGCATTCAAATTCCGAAAGAAAAGTACGACCAAGCGCTAGAAATGTTAAACAACGAAGAATGCCGATACGATGAAACTCCCGTTGTGTTTAGCTATCAGCCTAAACCAAATTGCGCAGACATCCGACGAAATTGCATTTCTCGACAATACGCCGAAGCAACGTACGATGCTGCTAAATTGGGAATGTTTTTGCCCACATCTTTAACTCGAATTGTGTTGGAAATGGAAAATTGCCTGAGAAAAGAGGACTGGCAACAAATGGCTGAATTGATTTATTTTGGCTGTGACCTTATGAAAACGGAACAATCCAGACGAGCCATCGGAACAGCTTTCTTTACGGTATGATATGTCGCATTGCTTTTTCCCTTATTTTTCAATTAATGGTTTGTGGGTTCGAAAGAGTTGCGAAGATGATTTCGTATAAGAATAATGGAGAGGCAAGTCGATATTGAAATTAATTTTAATTTTTCAGTACACCCTACTAATGCTGATTTTAGACACATCTCACGGCCCAACTATGGACGCTAGAAGACAGGAAGTCATGAAATTTTTGATTGCATTGGGAGGTGAGCCGGAAGAAAGCGAGGAGTTTATGAGGGAACTTAATTTCGTATTGGATGATAGAAGTTTTGTCAATGATTTGGTGAATAAATCCTAAAAAAATAATTTTGTTTGTTTGAGAGGATAATTCCTTCCTTCGAAATTTTATAGAAGAAAAACTCGTTTAAATCAAAAGGATAATATCCACAAAAAATCCTTTAGTTTCTCAAAAAATCATTGGATAAGTCCATTTCCACCCAAAAAATGCAATTATTTGCCCCTCGAGTTTACCAAAAATTAAATGACAGGTACACCCGCCGATCCTTAGGGGTAGATGCTTATAAGGGTAATTTTCCTGGAAAAATGCCACGTCACGTCACCGATTCCGTCGTCAGTCGAAATTATTTGTTACGGTTTTTGTGATTGTTACGGTGAATGAATGTTAAACAAACGTTGTTCATTTATTAACTCGAACCTTTAATTATTTCAATAATTTCGTTTCTTCTATGCGACAGTCGAAGTTTATTAATTAATTCGTCTAAGGCTGAGCTGCCATTCAGGAAGCTTTCAATGTTGTGCAGCGTACCCCCTTCGATACGGTGATCGCTTATTCGGTCTTGATTGTAGTTGTAAGTTCGGATCTTCTCATTACGAAGGCTTGTCCCGACTTGAGATTTGCGGGTCGCTTGCGTTGATGCATTCTGAGATAACAAATTTTGGAGTAAAAAAATACCGACATCAAAATCTAATTCTCACCTCAGCGTCTAGGTGTTGTTTGCACAATTTGGCCTGCAGTTTTGTAAGAGCAATTTCTTTATTTTTTATTTGTGACCTTTCCGTCTGACATTCAGCGACTATTCCGGTTGGAATATGAACGATTCTCACCGCACTGTCAGTGGTATTGACGTGTTGCCCGCCAGCTCCACTAGCCCGTTTTGTTTCGATTCGTAAGTCTTTGTCATTGATACTCAAATCTATGGAAGTCAACTTCGAATGAAGGCAAAATCACACGCAGTGATCCACATTTATATACCTACGTCATCGGGTTTCGGTATTACAGCAACTGTAACGGTACTCGTATGAACGCGGCCAGCTTTTTCGGTCGAGGGGATCCGTTGAACTCTGTGCACTCCAGCTTCAAATCGCAGTAAGTTAAACGCATCATCACCAGTCACAATGCAACTAGAATGTCTCAGTCCTCCAAGTTCGGATGAATCGATAGTAATGATTTCGACATTCCATCGCTTGTACACGCAATACTTGGCGTACATGTCGAAGATCTCGCTAGCAAATAACATCGCTTCTTGTCCGCCAACACCAGCGGTTACTTCGAGATACATGGAAGTGCAATATTGATTCTCTGGCATTTGGAACACCGACTCCATAAGATGACCATTCAAAGATTCTATGGAAGCGGAAAATTCCTTTGAATCGATTAGTTAGGACAATGCATAAAAAAATATAATTAAAACAACCTGCTTCTCATCGTTAAGCAGCGCCAGCAAATCATTGTCCTTTTCTTTCGACATTTCGTCGTTTACAATGTTTAAATTTTCGATCGCCACATTTCGACTCTCATATATTTCCACAATATGTTGAAGTTCCCTGATCTTCTCGAATCCCTCGCGACCTAGCGTTTCCCTCCGATTCACTAAGTCATAGTACTCTCTAGTGACATTCGTCAGGTACTTCTGTACCTCGGCATCGTTAATGGAAAGGCCTCCATAGTCGTATCTCTTCGAACAAAATAGCCTCTGATCATTTTTCCATTGATGTTTTGATAATAGCGACGCAGATGATCTGATCAATTGGTTGCAAGTTCTTTTCAACATAATTTTTAATCAATTTAATTACAAATCATGCAACCCGATTTAGTTTAGTATTTTGGTTTATATAAGAAAAGCTTGTCCACCGTTTGTGCTGTTTTGTGTCAACAAAATCTGTCAAAAAGTCAGCTGTATTCGGAGTGTATTCAATGAATCGACGAATGAATCTTCTATTATAGTCATGTATAGTTCAATTGTTTAGCGTTGTTGTCGCTGTCGACATTCGGGATAATAGCAGATTTTGTATAAAGAATTTATCGACAATTTGAATAATTTGCTGAAAATTCTCCAACTTAGAAGTTATTTATTTTTGACTGAAAATAAAAGCTGTAAGTATTTTGTGCAAAGAACGTTCTATATAACCGAAACTAGTCGAACCCTCGCCCCTATGGGCTACGCAAGCTTTATCATTTTCGCTTTAACATTTACGGGTATGTTACGTAGTTCCATCTCCCCCGTATTCCACTTCCCTCGTATTCCACTTACCCCGTATTCAACGTTCACCGTTTTTCACTTCCACCGTATTCCACTTCCCCCGTATTCCACTTCCCTCGTATTCCACTTCCCCCGTATTCCACTTCCCCCGTATTCCACTTCCCCCGTATTCCACTTCCCCCGTATTTCACTCCCCCCGTATTCAACGTTCACCGTTTTCCACTTCCACCATATTCCATATTCCATGTTCACCGTATGCAAAGTTCACCGTATTCAACTTTCCCCGTATTCCAAGTTCCCCGTATTCCACTTCCCCCCTGTTCCACGTTCACCGTATGCAACGTTCCCCGGATTCAACTTTCCCCGTATTCCACTTCCCCCGTATTCAACGTTCACCGTATTCCACGTTCACCGTATGCAACGTTCTCCGTATTCCACTTCCACCGTATTCTACTTCCCCCGTATTCCACTTCCCCCATATTCAACGTTCACCGTATTCCACTTACCCCGTATTCAACGTTCCCCGTATTTCAAGTTCCCCGTATTCAGCGTTGCAGTTGCTACGTATTCTACTCTGACACTTCCCCTGACTTGACTGACTTTTGGCCGATTTTCAATTTTCACCCTTTCTTGACCCATTACTCCCTTATTTAAGAACAATATCCCTCCCAGGAACATGTTTTTTCGACGTTTTGCACCATACGCAACAACATATCAAAAATTAATTTTTCAGTAATTTTCGGGCAGCGGAGCAAATTTTTGTCCATTTTTGCCTCCTTTGACCGACCCTGGACACCGAACCGCTAAACTGATTTTCTTAAAATCGGTTCCGCTACCTTCACACTGCCGAAACCTTTCGTTTGACACCTCACTGGCATCATTCCGGCAACTACCGGCCGAGATATTGGTTAATAAGTGCAACAGCTCTGGATAAAATCGCCAAAGAACGACCTATTGCTCGGGAATATGAAACTTTTTCACCCAACTTTGTTCAGCAAATTTGTTGGCCCAAGCCTCCACTATCGATTGACTTTCACAAATTATCTCTACTTTATCCAACAACAAAAGTTCCCTAACAACAAAGTGAGGAAACCCCAAAACTTTAACAGTTTTCGCTGCCTAGCTCCTCCGCATGAAGTCGGATCAAAAAACTTTTTTCTACAAAGTTGGCCATCAAAAACTCTAAGACTTTGCTTCGCCGACCAAATCTCTAAGACGACATCTTGAGTGATTTTTGACCGATTTTCAATTTTCACCTTTTCTTGACCCATAACTCCCTTATTTTAGAACAATATCTAACCCCGGAACATGTTTTCTCAACGTTTTGCATCATACTTGACAACATATCAAAAAGTATTTTTTTTTCTTCGCCAGTGTAAACGCAATTAAACGCAAAAATAACGGGATCGTGACAGACAGACTTATAAATAGACGAATAGACGAATAAATAAATAGACACATAGACACATAGATAAACAGACGGACATTAGTGGTTTATAATTAGTAATTAAACAGTTTTTTTTCGAATTTGTTAGCATTATCGGTAAATTCTCCATATATAAAATCTGCATTTTATCATAAATCAATCTGGCAGGTAAAGAAGTGAGTTTTGAGCTTTTGAATCGAATTGTTTTGGTTGATCATGATCAATACTAAAAAAACTGTCTTTGCCGAAAATGCTTTCTTTATTTCGCACCTACATCTAAAGTCACCTATTCTGAAATTAGCTCCGATTTGAGTAAGAGATTCCTTTTAGTGTCTCGAGATGTATGAAGCAAACTTCCTGCAGCCGAATTCGCAACGCAGTTTTTAGCAATTTTTTCGGCACGGTTGGTTTGTTCTACCCATGAATAAGTTAATAAAGAGTAAAATAAAGCAATTGTATATACTACTGCCCGCACTGCCCCAACAAGTCAGTAGTCCGGGATGCTATGTCATCTCGTGGGATTCTTGATTTTTCAAATTTTTTTGACCTTGGTGGAAGAGAAGCAAATTTTTCTTTCGAGCATCTTTGCCGCAGCGAATTCGGCTGCAAGGAAGTTTGCTTTGAGGTGTGCTACCATACACATTAAACACACAAACACATACATATGAGCTTTACATTTCACCTTCCAAAAGCCCTGGCGCTCAAACGAGGGCCGTACGCCCACTTTTTTAAAGTCTTATATGGCGTAGAATGCCCACCTACAAAATGCCAAGAAAAGTTGTCGAGCCGTATTCGAGTGGGAGCCAAAAAAGTCGTTTTTCATACAAGTGCCAATGGAAATCAGTAACTAACGACCGATAAAACAATTAAGCTTTACCGATAAAAAATAATAAATGACCGATAATTATTTACCGATAAATTTTTCAACACATATTTTAAAGTAGAATCAAAGCGCGAATCTTGGAAGTTGTGTCCAGGATACCTCATATTTTGTAAAAGGAAAAAATCCCAAGACAAGTAAAGTAAGTAGTAAGAAGTAAAGTTGAATTGTTTTATCGGTCAAATATAATTTCTCATGTAATAACTCGCTAACGTAGGATGTTTTCATTAACTTTAGATTCTTTGAAAATATTGATAATGGTCATTTTCTAAAAATCATATCTCCGGATCCTACGAACCGATTTTAATGAGTGAAAAGACACTTCGCTTTAGAATTTTGCGTAGAATCCGGGAAAATTTTTTTTTGGGGGGTACGTCGCAAAAAGGTGGAGTCAAAACTTATCTGTATACGAAAAAAATTCTCTTAATTTTTTATTCGTATGTGGACTTGCGTCACGGGTGCATTGCTATCGCGCGCCCATGATTCATCTGTTGTGTTGTGTTTGCTCTCAAATGCTCTAAATGCATCTATAACTTTTACTCTCCAATACAAAGACGTTTCATTATATCAACAAAACGAAAAACATGAGAGGCGAACACAAAACAAGTTTAATTTTTTACGTTGACTGAGCATAATATTAAACAAACGCGTAGTGTTACTCAAACAATAAAGTAGAAAGCGTCCATAAATACAATGTCAAGTAAGGACACATCAACGAAAGGAATGGGTGGATCGGGAAATAGCGGAGGAGGTAAGTCAATTGGAACTTCAGACTAACTAAAGTTAAGGCGTTAACTCAATGTAATTACATAAATTACGTGGCGATCTGTAGACTGTTCAATGCAATAGTTATGAAATGCGCATAACTGAATTTGACTAATTTTTCATTATGAAACTAGGTTGCCCATGGAGTTGTGGTGGTGCAGGAGGCGCACAGAAATGCCCTAAAACAGGCGCTGTAGGTTCTAAGGCACAATGTACAGGAAGTAATAAATCAGGCTGCAATTCTGGAAAATCTAAATAATAATAAAAAAAGGAATTTGTATACTTGCAAGCTCATTCTGAGAAAAATTAAGAAACTAATAAATTTGCTTTGTCATTTTGTTTTCAACTTACACATAAGCATACCAATTACGTAAATATTCTACGAAATTAGAGCTAAATCTTTTCTTGACTGACGGAATTCCCTCGATTTTTCTCCGTAAATGTGCTGATGATATTTGTCCGAACCACTCAACTTGGTTTTCAATCGGTCGATTTCTGAGCTGTGCTATCCAGACCTTTTTGAAATTGGCGAACTGTCGCCTGTCTATAAATGTGGTCGTAGAATCGATGTCACTAACTATAGAGGCGTAAACGTCAGTTAAAATTAGTTATCCCGCACAACGTCTCCACAACGCAACATGGCTTCATCTCAAGTAGAGGTATTGAATCGAAACTGATGGAACTAAGTGTTTTGGCGCACGATGCTTTCAATGAAAACGTCCGATTGGACTCGTACTATGTCGATATAAGTAAAGCATTTGACAGAGTGGATGTGTCTAAGCTTATACATAAAATAGCTATAATGGTTTCTGTCCTACCTGGGTACTAGACTTCAATATGTTAGATTGGGTTTCGATAAATCAAAATGCATTGTGGTTGTTTCCGGAACAGGACAAGGATCAATTTTGGGCGTTGTAATGTTCTTGCTGTTTTTCAATGATTCTGACGTTCAAATTTCGGGCGTCTTCAATTTGAATTTTGCTGATGACAAGAAACTAGTCTCCATAATAAGATCGTTAGACGATGCTCGTAAATTTGAACTTGCTATAAACACATTTTATCGTTGGTGCTGTGAAAATGGCCTTGAAATCAACAGAGTCAAATCGAAGGTGATAACGTATACGCTGAAAAGGAAGCCTATCATCTACGGCTATGTCTTGGGTGATGAATTAATTAAACGTTGCGACAATTTATTTGATTTGGGTCATCATCATCATCATCACACTTTATAGACCGTTTGTACCTTTCGGTGTGAGGTCTTTACTACTGATCATGGACCACCCTTCTCCATACCCCCCTATCCTGTGCCAAGGAGATGGTTTGTTCGCCTAGAGAAAGTCC
>CM055405.1:5092070-5104622 GCA_029228625.1 Pseudolycoriella hygida | reverse complement strand
TTCAATATTTTTGCAAATCTTCATAATATAGATTGGTAGGATTGGAGATTTGCTGCAAAACCAGTAACATTTATTTAAGATATGAGTAAATTTGCCCGGCAAACCTTGTAAATTTGATCAAATATAGCACATTTACCAACCTTTGCCGGGCAAATTTGCTCATATGTTAGAGAAATGTTACTGGTTTTGCAGCAAATCTCCAATCCTACCAATCTATATTATGAAGATTTGCAAAAATATTGAAGAAAATTGAGCGAGAAAATTGAGCGAGAAATGGTCAAATTTCGCTTTTGAAAAAGTTTTAATTTGTAATTTGTTTCAAAGCACGTTTTTTACTTCAAAGGTTTGCTTTGATAATTTTTCGGTACATGTCGCGTTTGCATAAGTGAAGGTGTTTTTTATTTGCTGTGTAGTTAAAAACACGTAACATTTGAATGGATCATTTCAAAGGAATAGGGATAAGGATTTCGGACAATTATTGGAAAATTGGGTAATATTTTGAATTTGAGTTTCCATCGAAGATGTTCAAAATAACCAAAGAACTACATTTTCAAAATATTATTAACGGATTCCGTGTTATTGGTTTTTGTTGATAAATTTACGTATTTTGTTTAATTTTGATATCTCTGCTTTGTACTACGAGTAAGAAGAATTTTCTAAATTAAATTTATTATTTAAATAAATTGTATCTCTCGTCGGTCATACAATTTGAGGCATTTCATGGTTCAATTTTATTGTGTTTTCACACCTAAACAAAATATTTTTTCGATTCGCTGTCTTTTTAGGATTTCTACAGAAATATCCACATTTTGTCTTACATTGTGGATGATGAACAAGCCGAATAATAATTAGCCTTTTTTTCAAATTGAACTAAAAGTGCTCTCATACAATTTCTAATTGTCCTATCTGCTTGCCGAGTGAATTAGTGATACTAAAAGAATGATCTTTTAACTAATGTTGGAGATCAGACTTTGTGAAGGAAATATGAATCTTACAAGCGTTGAACGAATGAATTAATTAAAGTAAACACTACACCACCTGTACAAGTAAATGTGAAACAAATACGTTAGGTCGCCTTATTTCTGTAAAGCGCCGATTTCCCGCAATTCCCAGAAAAGTATTTGGATGGTACTGATTTAATTTAAATTAGTTATACACATGAGAATTTTGGTATGATTTTCATAACTATTGACAAAAACATTATCGACGTATATGTGAAACTAATGGGGAAAATATTGAGCGAAATGGTACCGGTGTAATTAGAATTAGTTACACATCCGATCATTTTAAAAGTATTGACAAAAATCATTTGACTTTACATATTATGGTGAGTGTGTGGCATTTGATCGCAGGAGTGATCGTGGTGTTAAATACCTGACTCTTTTTAATAGTTGCATAGACTGGCCCTCTTTGAACGCTGCATCGTGTAAAGGTCTTTATGTCAAACATTTTTACAAATAAAAACCCAAATTGCGTTTCTATAGGTGTTTTACATTTTTTTTGGCAGTTAGATATAATTTTGTAAAATAATATGTCCCGCGAGTGATGCTGTATGCAATAATTATTGTTAGTAAAGCTGTTACTCTTCCTGTTGAGAAAAAAGACATAGAAACTAAGTGCTGAATGAGTGGACATGGACATGGATCATTTAGAGAGGGTATCGCATACATTGGGATGGGTGTGAAGTTATTTTTACATCACGTAAGTTGTTGTTGTTGTTTTACTTTTGATAGAGAATTTTGTTTATGAAATAAAAAACATTTTCTCAAAACGCGCAAAAAATTTTATTACTTTTTCCTAAAATTAATTTCTTAATTTTTATCTTAAAACACAATTAATTACAATTTTCTTAAAAAATTAGTTATACTTTCTTAATTTTTGTTTTTTGAAACTTTTTTTGACATGTTTTCTTAAAAAAAAACCTTTTTTGTTAAATTTCTTTCTTCAAACTTTTTTGGCATTTTTCTTTAAAAATGGTTTATCTAAAAAAAGTCAAAAAAGTTTTGATCATTTTATACGAATGTTCTTAAAATTGGTTTTTTAATTATTTAAGATGTTCGAAAATTTTTGCCAAAAAATATTTTCTTACAATTTTTTTTATTTTTTACAAATTTTGATTTTAATTTTTTCTTTGAAGATTTTTTTTCTTTTGTCTTTCTGACGGTCGAATCCCTAAAGTAATAATATTAATTTTAATGAATGAAAATATCATTCATATAGATAGTTAATTGAAATAATTGGATTTAGTGGTTAAGTTGCTTTTATTTTGCTTAGCTTTCGACAACTAAGTTGTTGTCATCTTCAGAGCAAAATAGAAAGTAATTTTAAATTTTGATTTTTGTTAGTTTAGGAATGATCGGTTGAAATGATTTGTTTAGTTGGAGTCCTTTGTCAGTGTTCATTGTAGGGTTTGTTGCTTGTTTTATGAAAAGTTATGGATGTTTTTATAAAACTAATCAATGAAAGATTTTATAGTTGCCCTTTTTACCATGTGGAGAATGAAACTTTAGATCTGATTTGGTGAAGCTGGTGTACATTACATTCAATACAGTTATAGTTTACGCCCTTCGAATAACGAGTGGTACAGTCAGGTCTCTTTCAAATGATCAGACAGTACGCTGTAATGTGATTCGGTGCAAAATTGTATATAAACGACTTTGGCGGGCTAGATATAGAACCGAGAAAGAACTGGATTGATGTATACTATACATTGTATAGTTGTACAGTCTAAAGTGGTACTCCTGTTGTTGTTTTTGTTGACCGAGTTTACCCATCTTGAATGGTGCACGGCGTTGTTTTAGGCTTTTCTTCTACTACTCGTACTTTAAGAATAGACACGAATAACTTGACCATCACTTAAACAGTTCAATTCGTCCAGACAAGCCTACATTACACTCCGGGGTGCTGTAGTGATCTTGTAGTAGCACATACAACTCGCTGCTGAGCCCCTGAAAGATTGACCGCGCACACAGGATTCCAAATGATTATCCAGTGAACCTTTCAGCTCTTCGATAATTCTATTGAATTCCTTACGGTAGGAGGTACAGCATACCCGTTTACTGGTGTATTATTATTTAAGGAGTTGAAAGAATTTTTTACCATAAAAAGAAAAAAGATTTAAAGAAAAATTAAAAGCAGAATTTGTTAAAAAAATCTCAAAATAAAATTTAAGAAAAACATTTTTTTAGAAAAAAATTTGTAAGAAAATTTTTATAAAAGTAAGTAAAAAAATTGTAAAAATTTGTAGAAATAAATTCTTCGGAAAAATTTGTAAGAAAAAAATATTTAATGAAATAAAAAAATTTTTATGGATTTAAGTTCCTTTAAAGATTGCGGTAGGAATCGTGGGGGAGTATACTGAACATCTTTCGTTCGGTAATTTTTCTTAGAAATTTACACACAAGATCAACGAGATATTTACACTTAAATGGGCACAGAGATGATTCTTCCATAAATATTGATGTTTTCAAAAAATTTTATCGTTCGATACTGCTGACTAGACTCGAAAATATGGAAGTTGTACAGCTACTGATAAAACTATTAGTGAGTGAGAAAGAGGCAGCCGAAACTCAATGTGTTGCCGCAAAGTTTTAGTGTACAATGAGAATTTGTTTGAATTAGATGATGCATCCAGCTACTACCCCGGACCATTATTGCTACTATACCGACGGTATGGAACCAGGTGGCTATAAATGCGTTTACAAACGCACTATTTTACCATAAAGCTCATAGGCGAATGTATCGAGGTGTTGATCATTTGCAGTGTAAAACCGATAAAACTAACGCATATTTTTTTGAAATATCTGACGTTTGCCGAGAGCGTTTTGTAATTTTCTGAATGAAGATATCATTAATTGGGAGTTTTTTAGAAAGCTTATCAAAGCGAGTGTCACTTAAAATGTGTTAATTCTGGTTTACTTATTGCTATCTCTATTGTAGCGCACAATTGGTCGAACTTCGCCAAACGTATATTTATCGCTGTCTTCACTTTTTTTCGAACATCTATCATTTTCATTTTCGTTTCATTTTCATTTCAAATTTCGACCCGGTAGTAGGAGGGGGGGGGGGGAGCATCGAACATGGTCTTTAAATGGCGAATCAGCATTAAAAACATATGCAAAGGACCTTACGTATCAGAATAGATGTCGCAAAAGGAATCGAATGTATTTAAGTAAATATTGCCCTAAACTCTTAAGTATATGAAATTACGTCCAAATTAGATTGGACTGGAAATTGCCGAAAGGGCAATATTGAAAAATCCGTATACGAAGCAACGACGCTAAAAACCTCTCCAAACGCTAAGCCCAGGATTTAAAAAAGACCTAGAGGACTTAGGAGAGGTCCCTGCCCCATACTTTCATGGCTAAAAAAGCTCGCCTCTTTTTTCTCTACAGCACTCCACGAAAAACCTAAACATTAAAGGAATATTCACGAAAAACCACCAAATATCGTGTAGGGTCACGTAGCGTAATTTTGGCCCACATTAAGGACACTACAACCCGAACCTTTCAACAGATTTTAACTAATTTAATTTTCGTGATTTTTGGATGTCCACATCTTTCACTCAAAACCTTGAACAGCGGTTTCCGTTCTATTTTCGCTGAGATATAAGTGAAAAAGCTCCACCAACCTACAAAAAACCACATTTTTGACCACTTTTTCGACCGTAACTTCGACTGATTTCGCCCAAATGCGATTCCGTGATCAATTTGCTGATTATCTTTCAGAAAAAAAAGAAGTTTTTGAACATCGGATAAGATTTACCCGATTTATGTAGAGATTCGGTCAAAAACGTTCGAAGTTACGGTCGAAAAAGTGGTCAAAAACGTGGTTCTTTGAAGGATGGTGAAAAAGTCACTTATATCTCTGCGAAATTAGAACGGAAATCGCTCTTCAAGGTTTTGAATGAAAGATATTGACCTCAGAAAATGACGAATGAATTTGGTGATTTTTAGCGAATATTCCTTTAATGATTGGGTTTTCTGTGCAATATTGTAGAGAAAAAAGAGGCGAACTTTTTTAGCCATGAAAGTATGGGGCAGGGACCTCTCCTAAGTCCTCTAGGTCTTTTCTAAATTCTGGGCTTATTTGAAGGGTGGGAGTGTTCATAAATGACGTTTGCGTTCGAGGGGGGGGGGGAGGGGAGTCATTAAAAACAGACGAAAGCAGACAGGGGGGTGTCTGACGAAAACATATTTTGTTATGTCGCTCAATTTGAGACTTTCATCGTTTTCATAATGTAAGCTCACTTTCGAGCACACCAAAGTTGTCCCATGCCATTTTCGAAATCGGCCATCAAATGCCGAAATATTGGAAATAGTTATTTACGTCACAAGGGCAATAGACCGAAAGTGCTTTGCCGAGTGACGTATCAAGTTTTTCATGCTTAATAGCAGTCAAAAATGTGAAAATCTCAAGGGCGAAAGTAATTGAAATTTTCTACTTTCTGCCCTGCTATGAAGCATGAAAATGATATTTGAAAAATAGTTATGCCTGTTGCACAGTCACTCCGCTTAGCTCTCCGTTTACGATTAAACAATGACCACTTTTCATTGTTCATTCGTAAACGGAGTGACTGCGCGACAGGCCTTATTCGGACCGCAAGGAACAGAAGAAAAACACTTCAATCAAACGCAAGGGCTGCAATCGCACTAGTCTCACACTTTCATTACAAGAACTACGATTTCGCATTATGCATGTCCACTTTTTGCATCATGTGTTTTGTGCATTACTTTCGCTTATTTGTATATTCGGTTCTCGAAGGTCAAATAATAATAGTAATAATTAACACCTTAACACCTTAACAACCCATGGAGGGATAGAGGCTAGATCATTATTTGCTATTTTCGCTGCTTGTAGTTCTACTTTTTTTGAGATCCTTTCATTACCGGAAAGTATTTTTACTGCGCCAGTGGTAAGCTGTGCGACAATCCTAGTGCCATCTATGCGATGTATTAGGAGCGAGAGTAGTAGTAGTACCGGCACCTCCCAAAAATGTTTGTTTTGTTTACAAATCTAACTACTGGCTATTGAATTGTTTCTCGAACGTCAAATAGATGATGAAAATATGGCGTCTGTTTTCGGGGGGTGGGGGGTTAATTGGAAAACAGACGAAAACAGACATGAGAGTGGGGGTGTCTAAAAAAGCCAAAAAAATGCAGACGTCATTTATGAACGCTCCCTAAGCCCAATAAATGACAATATTTCCTTCGTGCCTACAAAAAGCTTTCATTTCTCTGTTGCACAAGATTGGCGAAAAAAATATGTTTGATAATTATTCTGAATTATAGATGGCACTGAATGAGTTAATTCGAATAAAAAATTAAATTGTCAAAACTTATTTTTTTCCTCACAAGATTCTCAAAACCTTTAAGAAGGTCGTTCAAAAAACTTCGATAGCTTAACAATTTTCTGTGTGCGATAAAAAAAAATGTTTTCTCGATTATCGATTGGCGTTGCCCAAGTTGTCAGAACATTTTCGACATCATCACAGGTGAAAATTCTGAAATTATCATTATGTGAAAATTATTACAGTTTTGCTAATGATTTTTTGATCTTGACCGAGAAAACGTGTTTACGTAACTTGAAAATAAAATCATTTTTTCTTTTTATCTTTTCTTTCGTTGACACAACTCACATTGTTGGAGCATTTGAACAATTTTCCAATTGATTTCTTTGGAATTTTTAGAATAATGTTAAAGTGGCAGTGTGTGGAGCCTCTGGTGGCATTGGACAACCATTATCGTTATTATTGAAGCAAAGTCCATTGGTGACACAATTACATTTGTACGATATTGTTCATACGCCTGGTGTTGCTGCTGACCTATCTCACATTGATACACCAGCCGTGGTCCGTGGTTTCAACGGAGCCGATAATTTAGATGCAGCTTTAAAGGGTAACGCTAAATTCACATACTTTCTTTCAAAAATAGTTTGAACTTCAAAATGTATTTTCATTCGTGCAACTTCCAATCGAATTCTATTAATAGTCGGCACGTTCGAAGATGCGTTGACTTGATGTACAGTATTTCTTCGTTTTTTTGTTATCTTATCGCTTAATGTTATGTAAAGTTAAAGAGCACCGCTTCGGATTATTTTAATTCTGTTCGTTCTGCTGCGTCTTTGGTGAATGTCATTGTTTCAATGAGAGTCAGCTGAATAACTCAATGTCTAATTGAGATGCAATGAACGAAGTTCCTATCTCCCGTTTGTTACGCGTATCTGTGTCCTTTCGAAAGGTCAGGAAAAATCGCATAATACCATCATCGAAATCCAAGAATGGGTTAGCGTCGTTATTCAATAGCGCAGTGGCTAATTCGTGATACTTCCCACTGATGTCTGTTCCATTAAGTTGCCGTGTAAGATTTCAAATCCAACCGCAACAGAAACAAAGACCGATTATCGAATGTATACAAAAACCACAAAAACTCAGCTGATTGAATCCACGCGTTTAGTGCGTATTCCAGTAAGTATTCCAGATTTCGTTACGAAGTGTAAAACAGCATATTTACATGCTTTCGCATTGCTATGTGTAGGGCAAACATCTCAAAGAGCCACCAGCAGCGAGGCTAGTAAAAAATTATCTAGCCCCAAACCATCGACGGATAATAAATTCGTGTGTTTCGGATGAACACGAAGCATATATGATCTCTATGGCAATAGAATTGTAGGGTAGGTGTAATACAATAGGTATATGTAGAGGTGGAGTATTTTGTAATATGCTAAAAATTCGAGACATAATCATGGGATTTGAAAGTCGGTTTGAAAAATTACACCTCATACCTAGAAGAGCTTAGCGTTAATAGCTTTCTGTTAAGAATAAATTGTCCCTGGTAAAAAACTATCAATCTTGGTGCATAAAGACGAAATTCATAACTACAAAACAAAGTTTACCTTCATTTTTAGATGCTCAAGTTGTTATCATCCCGGCTGGTGTTCCACGAAAACCAGGTATGACACGTGATGATCTGTTCAACACAAACGCCGGTGTTGTACGTGATATTGCTGCCGCTATTTCACGCAATTGTCCAAAAGCATTGGTCGGAATTATTACAAATCCCGTCAACTCATGTGTACCGATTGCTTCCGAAGTGTTGAAGAAGGTGAGTGAATCGAAATACTCTTGGTTGTGATATCCTACTATGGAAAATTTTCTTGAAATCCACAGGCTGGATGTTACGATGCGAATCGCATTTTTGGTGTATCCACATTGGATATTGTTCGTGCGTGCGCATTCATTGGCGAAGCGGCTGGACACAATCCATTGGATGTCACCATTCCAGTCATTGGTGGACATTCCGGTGTCACAATCATTCCATTGCTTTCGAACTGCAAGCCAGCGGTAAATTTCCCAGAAAGTCAAGTGAAACAGTTGTCGGAACGCATTCAGGAAGCAGGTACAGAAGTTGTTAAGGCAAAGGCTGGTGCTGGTTCGGCAACATTATCAATGGCATATGCCGGAGCTCGATTTGCATTGTCGTTGGTCAGAGCTATTAAGGGCGAAAAGAATATTATCGAATGCGCTTACGTTCGATCGAATGTCACAGAAGCGACATACTTCTCAACGCCATTGAGACTCGGACCAAATGGCATCGAAGAAAATTTGGGACTACCGAAGTTGAACGCTTTCGAGCAAGGATTGTTGAAGGCTGCTATTCCAGAGCTCAAAACAAACATTAAAAAAGGCGAAGAGTTTGTTCTAAAGAATTAAATATCTCGTTGACGGACAGTTATTCAACCCCATCCTTCTTTATTATTTACACCAAATATTTTTCAATTGTCAGAGACATTGATTTGTTATTTTGCCACTTTGAAAAAGTGCAAACGAAATTTGTATTCGTTGTAGGAAATTGAAAGGATTTAATTAATTCGTTCATCTCCTGTAAAAACCCTCTGTACATTAAATAAATTCAAACAAAACCCACGGCATTTTTACTCTCTCTTTAAAAGTATCAGATGACGAAGCAATTTTGTTGCTCTGAACACAAACGACTTTCATCTGACTGAGATTTTTATTGGCTTCATTACTCGATGAACAACACACTTAGTATAAAATTTTAAAACTTTATAAATATTTCGTTTACCAACCCGGTGTTGTATTGGCTAACCGTCTCATGCGACGTGTATTACGATCTTGATCGCGAATTTTCTTTTCCATTTCCGCATCAGTTAACGTTTCCAAAAATGGAGCCCACGCGTCGGCGTCGCTGGTCGCTCGGAATGGTACTTCAACGGTGGCTAAAGGTGCTTCACTGAATGCATATGTTCGGTGATGCCAAGACAGTTGTCCTCGTATCGAATAGGCGATAGCTGTCACAAATTCTCCTCCTAATCCGAGCTCAGCGCAAAGTTTCATTGCAAATTCTTCTGGATTGTTGTCTTTACTTGACATGTCCCATTCAATTTGGTCGACCAGTGACGTGTTGCCAACGTGAACATTTAGCTTTATAATAACTCGCTGGTCGCAGCTTTCTTCCAAAATACTCGGTTCACTCGGAAATGCCTCGATCTGTTGTCGAATTGCCAATGCGATCGCCGGAACGAACGGTACCGGGTTCAAGTCCAAGTCATCGCATAAGATTTCAGCAAATTGTTCCGGTGCAATCATACTCTCATTTTTGTTCCATGTGAATGTGTCACGTAGTTTTTGTCCTTCTAATTCCATGTCCAAGCGAATCGGAACTAATACTTCTGGATGGGATGCATTCTCGATGCAGATTGTCGGATCAGTGTCATCGAAACACATTGGGAATGTTCGGACTTTTTTCGTCAATACACGATTTCGATTGATTGGAGTAGCCTGTGGCACAGCATCCAGATGGCTTGAATTGGGCATAGTTTGTACCCATGGTTGTGGTTTCTTTGATTTGGCTTCACGGACTGGCGGTGGTTCTTGCACGCTAACAATGTACTTGTCATCATTTCCGCCGATTATTTCATCCACCTCAACTGCACGAAGTAATGACACTGAACTGGCAAGTAGATGGCTGCTGATTCCCGATTCGGCCAAACGTTTACGTTCCTCGTTTGTTAGTGTTTTTCGAAGCATTCCCGGATATTTTTTGTATAAGGAGCCGCGAAACATCCGAAGGTAGTTGCCAATCTAAATAAAAATTTGGTTGGTCTACGTCGTTTACCCGGCTTACAAAATGTTTACCTCTGATCCCACGTAGTAAAATTCACCATTCTCTTCAAGCTGAAAGCTTAATGGCTTGTCACCATAGGTTCGTAGTGCCATGTTCCAAAGTTTTTTGTGTTTCTCCGTCAGTTATTAAATCAAAAAATTCAACGCTAGTTTCAGCATCAGAGACAAAAACAAAAAGTTTTGAGAGCGGACATATTAACGATAAGTTTATCGATTCTCATCATTTTTTTCTTTCAAGTCTATATGTCACCTAATGAAGGTGCGGGAAATGGCTGATATAAAAAAACAGTTTTTCACTGATTTTTAAATATTTGTCTCCCTTTTTCGTAGATACTTTTAAGGTATGGCTCACCAGAAAAGTGCTATGGGAAGTTTACCTCACCAGAAAAGTGCTCTGAGAAGCTTACCTCACCAGAAAAGTGCTCTGGAAGCATTCCTCACCAGAAAAGTGCTATGGGAAGTTTACCCCACCAGAAAAATACTCTGGAAAACATGCCTCACCAGAAAAGTGCTCTGATGAGTAAGAAGCAAAGAAAATTTCACGACGAATTTCATAACATGTCAGCGACCGAAAATAATGGGTGACACTTCGTATATACTAAACGAGAGAATTTCCAAAAAATCAGAAAGTGAAGCGCCATTTAAATGTTTGTTTCTGCGACTTTAAAATACGCGGCAATTTGAACGAATTTTCCTTTTTTCAATTTTGCATTTTTCCAGTGGAAGTATAAATCCACACATTGGTGAGGTGTATGTCGTCAGCACCCCCCAAATTTGTGCTAGCATGGAAATTGGGTCTAAAATTTGCGCCTGAATTTGTGCTGTCGAATGGTACCAGTCCTAGAATTTGTGCTGCTCTGGGAGCCGAAAACGACTCGATCGAAAATTGAATTTTCCATTTTTCGTCATTTTTGTGTGGGGAGACCCTTTAATTTAAATTTCTCCGAACTGAAATTGGTTTCCCGAATTAGTGCTCAATTTGTGCTGGCTAATGGTAAAGTTCCCAACATTCAAAGTAGTCGGGGCGCCGAGCACAAATTGATAAAAAATCAAAATTTTCATTTTTTCGTTAATTTTGCATGGGGAGTGCCTTTAATTTAAATTTTTCCAAACTCAAGTTGGTTTCCCGAATTAGTGCTCAATTTGTGCTGGCTAATGGTAAAGTTCCCAACATTCAAAGTAGTCGGGGCGCCGACCACAAATTGATAAAAAATATTTTTCATTTTTTCATTAATTTTGTATGGGAAGCTTCTTTAGTTTTTGTCAAATTGGTTTTCCTAATATTTCTGAATTTGTGCTGGATAGCTGAACCGCTTCAGCAGTCTTTGTAAGAATTCTACAATTTTTCCTTTTTCATCAATTTTTGATTTCTCCACTTCGAGTCGGACCTACTCTAAAATATTTTTCGCAAAATTTTGCATTTATTTGTCATTTTGATCATGAAATTGGTTCACACGATCCTGAGATATGAACTTTTGAAAATTTGAATTTTCATACAATTCAAAATTTTCTTCAAATTTTACTTCTCTATATTATTGGTATTTACACCATCATAAATTGAAGATATTCGAATTTTGACAGTGGAATCTATCGATTATATAACACTGATTCCACTAAAGTTCGCTAAGCGTAATTTTATTACACGTTCCTGGGATGCAACACGCAACCTAGGGTAGGACACAGTAATAGTTAATATTTTAACCTCAAATTCAAATATTAGATTTTATTCTATGGTATGTATACACAATAGATGTAAGAATACCCAGTGATGTAATGTCCAAGAGCGATTTTAAATAAGATGTATTTGAACGTGTTTACAACGAAACTTTCGTGAAAAGTGATAACATCGATGATACATTACTCTTACGTAATCCAAAAATGTATGGGAAAATTAAAATGTCGAAAAGTGGGGGCCCCAGCTCTCAAACGATCTCAAATGTATCCCTGATCAAAAGTTAATATGAAGTTAACGCAATCCGGAGTGATCTAGGGGGCTCCCAAGAGCGAAATAGCAGAAAAAACATGAAAATCAGATATGAGCATTTTACACAGATACTGATGGTAGAGAGCATGTTAACAAATTAACACATTTGATTAAATGCTTCTATTTTTGATCTTGTAGTGGTGAATTAATTTTTTGCTAAGATCACTCCGGATTGAGTTGGATCCATATTAATTTTTGATCAGGGATACATTTGGGATCGTTTGAGCTCTGGGGCCCCACACTTTTCGACACTTTATATTTTTGGACCACCCTAGTGTGACATGTTTTCGGATAATTCTTATCCGATACTTCATGTCTACGCATTCTTATATTAATGGTACACACGGAATCTAGAGCTCTCACGTTTTGAATCTTTATCTATAAAGTATAAAATTTTAAGTTTCCATTCCTCTCCTGGACTAAC
>CM055405.1:5040523-5085250 GCA_029228625.1 Pseudolycoriella hygida | reverse complement strand
AGATGGAAATAGATGGATCGAAGACTGAAATAGATGGATCGAAGATGTAGACATAGATAGAAATTTAGCATTTCAAAATTTTGCAGAGTGAAATACGCTCTGACAAAGTACACATGCTAAACAAACACCCTTCGACTAAATTTTCCTTTAGGTAACAAACATGGATTCAGTTTTTTAGGGTTGAGGCAAATCCTTAAATGGCAAAACAACAAAAATTTGGGTGCTGAAGTCACACCCCGCGGAGCCCCGTTTCCATAACTTTTTTTTTCCGAAAATGGTATTTTCATGGTCATTTGTTTTGTTTTTGTTGTAGATTAATAGTTGGAGGTCTTCTGAGGAAAATAAAAAAAAATTAGGCCGTGGGACTGACGTTCAAAACCCTTTAACAATTTTTTTTGTGAAAAATTCAATTTGTGTAGGTGTGATGGGTGGCATATAGAAGGCGTTTCCCAACTCCTCCCGATGTTCCTTATCCGAAATACCAGCAACGGCTCTCCTTTGTACAAAATATCGGTGGCTACACTAAATACCTTTAATGAACTTCATTCCCCTAGTACGAAATTGCGAGGGCTACTCAAAAAATTACAAAATGATGTCCTCTTCCAGAAAAAATATTTTTTATTGGTCGAGAAGTCGTTGTCCGTTTTTGCGGACGTCACCATTGAGAAACCTTACTTGTTGCATTTTCATCAGATGACCTCCAACTATTAACCTACAACGAAAAAATAACAATTTACTATGAAAATGCCTAAAAAATAAAAAAAATGGGAAGTTGCACGGACCCGATGAGTGGCTTCCGCGCCCAAATTCTCTTCAGGGAAAGCACAAAAAAATTGTCTCTAGGGTTTTTACCTAAAGAGAAACTCCTCCCTCTTCCCCCTCAAACGCTTATTTTCTGCATTAGCATGGATGAGAGCACGGTTTTGTGTGAGTATTCTGTTGATTCGATACTATATCTAATCTAAGAGGGGTAGGAAAGCTTTTAGACTGAGGCACTTCTGATGTTTTTAGATGAAAATCTTCATGTCAGTCGAAAAGTTTGACATTTCTTAGGAAGTTTGAGACAAATTTTGTTCGTAAAAATTTTGACCACCCACGTCACGAGAGGTCTGGAACACCTTTATTAAGTAGCGGTAGCTACTTTATGGGAATTCTCTGGCTGTCTGTCTGTGCATGTTTTTTGACAGCTGTCTCTCTCTGACATTTGTCTCTTTGACATTTGTTTTTTCAAGAAAATTACTCTACCGGTACTTTATTATACCATTTTAATGGTTTATTAAGTAGCGGTAGCTACTTTATGGGCAGTCCTGACTGTCTGTCTGTTTGTCTGTGCACGTTTTTTGACAGCTGTTAAAGTGGCAGCTGTCAAAGTGACACTCTGACATTTGTTTTGTAAAAAAAATTACTCTACAGCTACTTTCTCATACCATTTCAATGGTTTATTTTCTTGAATTTCCAAAAGTGGTGTGTCTGATCGTGACTTTCTGAGTTAACTAAGTCCATCAAATATAGTTTTTCGGAAAGCTTATTCATCCTACACAAACCGCTCGGAAAAAATCGTCCAGTCATGTTTGCACAGCTATACTTGGTGTGGAACCTCGGAAAATCTCAAAATGGGACAAAATTTTCGATGCTCTTCCAAACTACGTTAGGAGCGCTAGCAAACCCTACGCTGGAATTCAGCAGTCATCAGAGGAGACCTACCAAATAACTAACTGCCTTGCCTCCACAGTTTGCCTAACTCGAAAATTTCATTTTGTATGGGAAAAAGTGTAAGTACCGAGGGATTATCCACTGGTCAAAAATTTGTACCAAAAATTCCAATTCCATAAAAAAATTCCAAAAATTCCATTTTAATTCCAAAATTCCATCAGCCTGTACCAAAAAAAAAAAAAATGAAGTGGATAACCCCTCGGTAAGTACGGAAGTAAATAATGTAAACTGTTAACATTATGACAAATAAATATAAATGTACATTACATTGGACCATGCGAAATTACTTGTGTGTCCGAACCGAAGGCGAGGTTTGCAACTACACGAGAAAAAAAACAGTTTCCAGAGCTTGTTTCTCAAAATAAACGAGTGAGTATGCGAGTTCACAGAATTGTTTCCGAAGTAATGAATGATGTAGCAGGGTCCAGTGTATAATGTTTGAAGTTGAATTTGACATAAAAACTTACGAAATGTGCCATCATGTAATGGATTATTTTCGTAGGTGGTATATTGACATGTAATGGTCAACTTTCGCATGGGGTAGATAAAAAAATAGTATATTACAGTAGCAAAAAGCATTGAAAACTGTTTTTTGACGTGTGTGAAATTTGTTTCCCGAGCCGAAGGCGAGGTATACAACTGCACGAGTCAAAAACAGTTTTTAAAGCGATTTGCTTAAAAATACACGAATGAGTTTGCGAGTGTCACGAAATGATCCAGAATGGATGACTTACTAAGCACCCCCCACTGTATGCTGTTTTAGTCGGTGTCCCATCCGAAAACGCGTCATTATATGCAGATATACATGTAATGAGAAGTTTCCGGTGGGGGCCCTAACATACATGTAATGAATAATTTCCGTGGGGTGCACATATGCATATAATGACAAGTTTTCGGTGGGACATCGATTAAAAGTTCTGGCCTGCGAATTTTCTGTCTTAGTAATTTAAAGTTGAAATATGAACTAATTTTACTCATACTTGTTCAAAGCACTGATATCGAGTCCAGGGAGCATTTCGATTTGTTTAAAACAATAAACAAATATCGGTAAACTCCTAATTGAAGGAAACAAAAATTGACAGAAAACCTGGATTCGCCTCTGGTCAACACGTGTAGCTTCAAATCCTTTGATTATGTCAAAAATGTATGTTCCATCCGACGTTCGCATACCATATATCATACAATATATTTATAGCAACGTTGAGTTAGAAAAAAGTTTAAGAAATTCCTTAAGTTATTTACTGTAAATTTTCCATTTCTTAACCGCTTTATTTGCCGTAGCTTCTTGTCTTACACGTGCATTAAAGAGGCTGTCCAAAATTATTGTATACACCCGTACGAAGAACGCAGTCGAATTTCGACCTGAGAGTTTTTCGTTTTGGGTTTCGCCCTGTAATCTGCAGATATTTCGGCTGTCTGTCCGTCAACATGATGACTCGAGTAATGATCACGTTTTTTGTCTAGTTTTGTAGAGATAACAAAGCGGAATTTTTTCCCCATGGAAGTATGAGTCCGAGGCATCTACTTAGTGTCAGCCCAGGGCCAAAAGTAATATTTGTGTCTGTGCTGTGGGGAAAATTTGATGTGGAAGTAATTTCATATACTTAAGAATTCTATGTACCACATTTCTTCTTTTTGCACATCTATTCTTTTGCTCACGGGTCCCTTACATATGTTTGTATATGATGGGTTCACGGAACATAAACACTTTACAGAACGGAACAAATTCGGACACCAACTCCCCTTCCAATGCAAATGCGAGAAGTGAAGAGAACTCATTCATTTAGCACTCTTTTGATCAAGGTAATAATTGAGAAAATTCTCGTTTTGGTACAATTGCACCCATAGAAGTAATATTTTACTATGGCTGTTGTACCTTCGGCAGATTAAAGTCCACCCGCTTGAATCAACATTTAAAAGCCACTCACAATCCTTCATCCTACTTCCAATTGTTAAACAAAAATCGAAAAACTAAAAGTGCTGATTTCGTCGTTTACGACTCATCAGTACACCTTGTCTTAAGACCATGTGTATATCAGCAACGATGGCCATAGAATGATACTCAGACGAAATGACATGCATCCAATCGTAGGATCTGGATTGAATAAAAGGCGAGTTGACATAGTCTGAGTATCATTCTATGGCCATCGTTGCTGATATACACATGGTCTTAAGACAAGGTGTACTGATGAGTCGTAAACGACGAAATCAGCACTTTTAGTTTTTCGATTTTTGTTTAACAATTGGAAGTAGGATGAAGGATTGTGAGTGGCTTTTAAATGTACTTTTTTGATGTTATATGTTATGATTGGTAGATGGTGTGGTCGTGAGCAACATTCCATAATTTTCCTCCTATCAACTTATATGTGAACTAGGTAAATGAATGAGAGATTTACGGATGAAAACTGCTGCTCCTTACAGTCACAATTTAAATTTATTTTGAAACGCAAGATATTACATTGAACACAACACTCAGCGAACGTCGTTCTTTCTTGCTTACAACTTAAGCAAAAGCACTTGTTGTCGTCATTTCAAAATATTTTCATTCGTCTACTTAAACCCTTTTCATGCGTTCTACTTCAGTTACTTCCCTTTGATTCATTTTACAATTTAAATAAATGGATAAGTCTGACGATCTTTTTATGTATAACTCATGTATTGTCATTCGTTCATCCCATAATCAGAAAATAAAATAAACAAACGAAGAATTGTTCCTATTTGCCCTAAATTAAATTCAACTCGTGCCTTGAATGTTTACATGTGCCATGTCGTATACAGCACTCTAAAAACGTATACATATAATGCCTACAGCCGTACGCTGAGAATATTAAAATTAAGCGTTTCTCTTCATATCCTTTTCTTGATATTTCGACTGATTTTCCTTTAGATTTGTACAACTCACAGAGTGCTGTAGATTTGGTAGTAGTAACTTGTATCAGCATTGGCATTGTTCTTGCCGTGTTTGCAATTTTCTATGGAGCCCAAGGCAAGGTTCATAAGCACTCGTCAACACAATAATTAACGAGCAATGACAAAGTATACTTTATGTGTTTGTGAAACGTGAATACAACAAACCACCTTGGATGTGGTCCGGCCGACATGGATTCTTTACATTCTTATGGAATGTAGAGACTTCATTATTGTCTGCTTCTGAAAACAGGAGGTTTTTCATGTTACTAAAGGTGTGCGGGTCGCCCTACCTTGGGTCCTAAGGAGAAGCCTCGGACACATACTTCCATAGACAAAATGTTTCCCTCAATTTGCTCTGCAGCATAGCAAAAAAATTTTTTTGGCTAGGGCCGACCTTAGGACAGTCCTGAGGGCCACTTGGTGGCATAAGCACAGGCACCTGGCTCAAGTTTGTTTTTGAATATAATTCGGTACTCGATTACTTCTCAAATAGAAAAAGAATCAACAAAATCGGTTAGGATTTACCCGATTTGTGTAAGCAAACACGTTGGGCCCTAGTAGAGACTTAGTTTCACGTCCTGGCTGAGTCCAGCGGCTTTTTATCAAAAATTATCTTCTCTGAAATTTGAGACATGAAAAAAGTTTGAGATGAAAAAAATTTTGAAAATCGGAAGAGAGTTACTCGACTTATGTACAAAAGACAAAAAACTTATCAAACGGCGCTAGCTCGGCGGCCCTTGGCCCGACAATGCCCAGATTGAATTCAATAAAAGATTTTTCAATTACCTTCGAGGAAAAGAACTTTTTTTGGCAATTTGTTGAACTTTACTCGAGTTATCGTGTTGAGGGACGGACGGACAGACGGATTTTTTTTTTTGCAGATTCAGCATCTAAATCTAAGTACAATGATGGATGCTTCGCCGCTACTTCCCCTCAAAGAGTATATTTCAAAATTTTATTCGACAAAATTTTATTTTTGATGTAAAAATAATGAATGATAACAAAAAATAATGTAAATTTTGTGTACGTTTCATGGAAAAATGATGGAAAATTCATGCATCATTATGAAAAATGTATGTAGATCATGTAAAGAAGATGTACAAAAGATGGATAAATCATGTACTCTACAATTATTTCCACATTCAGAGTTAGATAACATTTAACATCATTTTAGCATGATTTATAATACACTATTTTCCATCATTAGTACGTCATTTCAAAATGATTTACATCAATTTTAGATAGTTTATCCATAAATTTTTCGTTAATGTAACAATGATGTAAAATTTATGTAAATAATGAAGAAATGATGTAAAAGATGTAAATGATTTTCTAGTTTGGAATATAAAAATTATGGAAAAAACATAACCAAAGACCCGTACGTATCAGAATAGATGTGACAAACAGAATAGATGTGGCAAAGTTACTCGAACGTACCTAAATATACAAATAAGCAAGCAATCCAACGTTTTCTGTTCTTTTATAACTGTAAGAATTTCAAAGATCCATAGAAATTACCCAAGGTAATGTCAAAGGCCCTACCGAAGTACGTCTCTATCTTCAAATCTAGAAAAGCTTATATCCAAGGACTAAGTCGTTTTTCCCTTAAACCCAGAAACACGTGTTATCTAAAATTTTATTGTCTACAACTTTGTCCTTGGAAGCAACTTTCTACCTCTCATAGTTCTGGATATCTGCGTCATCCTACCCAATTATTGAAGTGGCCATATACCAGGATTGGGCCATATTTCCCCAAAACCCTGAAACACGTGTTCGCCTAAATTTAATTCTCTACAACTTTGCTTCTGGAACCAACTTTCTAACTTTCACAGTTCTGGAGATCCAGGTCATCCTGCCCAATTATGGAAGTGGCCATATACCTGGATTGGGCCATATTTCACCAAAACTCTGAAACACGTGTTCGCTTATTTTAAATTCTCTACAACTTCGCCTTTGGAACCAACTTTCTAACTCTCATTGTTCTGGAGATCTGGGTCATCCTCCCTAATTATGGAAGTGGCCATATACCAGGATTGTGTCACATTTCCCCAAAACCCTGAAACACATGTTCACTTAAATTTAATTCTCTATAACTTCACCTTTGGAACCAACTTTCTAACTCTCATAGTTCTGGAGATCTGGGTCATCCTGCCCAATTATGGAAGTGGCCATATACCAGGATGGACCATATTTCCCCAAAACCCTGAGACACGTGTTCGCTAAAATTTGATTCTCTACAACTTTGCTTTGAAAGTAAATCTCTGTATTGCGTATTTAAGCAAATACTGAAAAAAAAACTATCTCTTATCATTTTGGGCAGAGAAATTTATTTTCGCCCATTCCATGGCTCACAGTGCCCAGACCCCTGACCCGATTCCAACAAAAAAAAAAAAATTCCCCAGTTTTTTGGTCTCAAATGCTTTCATTTGACACCAAATTGAGCAATTTCCGTGCTTTACTTGCTGAGATATTTGCGAAAATGTTTCACCGACTCTCGATAAACCATGTTTTTGGTCACCTCCTCGACCATATCTCCGGAACCACTTCATCGATTTTGCTCATCTTCGAACTTGAATCATGGGAGGCATGTACCTTTAAGGGAAAAAAAAGTTTAGGCTGATCGGTTGAGCCGTTTGGAAAAAAAAGTGGAGACGGACAGACGGACAGACGGACGGACGGACATTTTTTTATTGCTGATTCGTCATATTAAGACGATAATAGATGCATCCCCCAACTCCCACGTCGACTTACCCCATGTTACAATAAAATTGTTTGTAGTAAACGTATAGGACCTTTGTACTTCGTACGGGTCCAAACAGCGAAAACCGGACGAAGTTGGCCGACTTTACGGTACGCTAAAAAATTCTATTAGACCAGCCCCCAGTAAAATAAATGAAAGTCGGCGCCCAACTCACGCTACTGCATTACACGACATTATGACAAATGATGAAGTTTTCCTTGCAATGTTGTAGAGAAGAAAAGCCAATCTTTTTGTCCATGAAAGTATGGGTCCGAGGCCTCTACTTGACCTTAGGTTGTTCCTAAGGTCGACCCCAGCCCAAAAAATTTCGTTTGCTATATTATGGAGTAAATTGAGGGGAACTTAAAGTATGATTTTTTATAAAAAAATTTTCGAAATTTTTTTTCCAGTTGCTGCGGGAGGGTTTTTCAATATTGCAGCAATACAATTTAATGTCGACATAATGTCATATACTCTAGAGTCAACGCAATATTTATTTAGATTTAGTTCAAGTCTTCTCGGAACATCTATTCTGTTTGCCACGTCTATTCTGATGCGTACGGGTCCCTTGCATATGTTTTATATGTTGTTTACCTTTTGTATCATTTTTACCCAAAAATAAACATCTTTGGTTCTTATCTTTGAAATTAAACCTTCTGTGTTTAGAGACTTAGAGTTATACATTAGCAAAATTGCAAATGTGTAATCGGATTAAATGAATGTTGTATTGTTTGCTTCTCATTTTGTGTAATTTTATACACTTATTTACCAACAAAGTTCGCTTACTTTCCATTGTCTTCATAGGCCTGTGAAACGCACTAGAGTCTTTCGAAATGAGTGGAACTTTGTTTCTTCAATCTCAGTAAAGAATAAAAAATATTGTGTGAAATATTTGTTTAGGCTAGAGCTAGTGACCTACAGGACATAAACAAATTAATTAGGTCATTGCGAATTACTTTTCTCTTACCATTGTTTCTACAATGGAATTATCCGAAAATCGGTTGGTATCAGTAAATTTGCGCCGAGCGTAGACGTTATTGATGAAAATAACCGCAACACTCCGAGTTAGGATCCATTTATAAATTGCGCACTCTATAATTGAGGAACTTTAGGTCCCTTCGCTCGTCACATCGTACGTTTTTGTCTAACCACCTCCCCTTAAAACGAGTGTACTTTGGGCGACCTGATTGTTCTACTAGAGTACTAGTTTCGGTTTTGTTTCAACCAATCGTGCGGGTATAGCGTAATGTCTACAGTTACAACTGCCATGCGACTCATAACATTTCATTTTGAACGGCGACCGACATACGCTTGAATAGGTTTTAGATAATTCCACTAATTTGTCTTAAGATGTGATCGTTTTCCAACTCATGCATAATTTAATTGCGCTCACAACTAACGAAAATCGAAATTGACACAACTAGTGGTTACAACACCAGATAATTGGCGTAAACTATTGAATGAGGTCGATTGTGAATGAATGAACCATAAAAAAAGAGCAGGGAAATGTGTGTTATCATTGAAATTGTTTGCAAGTTTATAAAGGAGATTGTGAGAATCAAGTTTCGTTATTGTTGCTTGTGTAAGGGTTGGCGCTGTCGATGGCGTAAAGAGAAAAAGGTTCTTTTTTATGTAATAAAAACCTCAATTCGTTTGTGTTGTTTCAATTTATTTATTTCAGGAGAATTTAGTGGAAAAGAAACATCATCGTCTTGCTCGTTCGGCTCGATCGGGTATATCGGACCGTGATGCGAAACCTACAGCAAGGTAATGAAAACAAATTTCAGCTCTTCGCTTCGTTGAGCTTAGAAGAACTTTTTTTTTCGTTCAGTGTTCGCGATCAGTTAAACACAATTGTTCATCGATATCCACCAACGCATCAGTTAACTAGTGAACAACAAGATTTGTTGTGGAAATATCGATTTACTCTGAAAATCAACGAAAAAGCATTGCCAAAATTCGTCAAGTGCATCAACTGGGAAACTGGTACTGAAGTTAATCAAGCTCTCAAGCTATTGTCACAATGGAAACCCATGGATGTTGAAGATGCCTTAGAGCTTTTAGGTCCATCGTTTACGCATCCAGCTGTTCGAAGGTAAAAGGAAATGTGATCCCCAATTTTGAACAATTCAAATTGTTTCTTTTTTCCAGATACGCAACCACGAGACTGAAGCAAGCTCCGGATGAAGACATTATTTTGTATCTGCTTCAGCTGGTGCAAGCTCTAAAATACGAAAATTTCAACGACATTGAGGTAAATGAGTATTTTCCCATGTTATGAATTCGCTTCAGTTCTTCAGTAAACGAATATTTTGTAGGCGGCATACAAACGATTGGCTCCGGACCACGAAGTCATCAAATCGCTGGATGACAATGAGAACAACAGCACTACCTCGGAATCTATGGGAAGTCCAAGTAAGTTTTCGATTGGATTTTCGGTGGAACAAATGGTGTCATAATTTCTGTTAGGTGAATCGGGAGTTGCAAACGTTTCACAAATTATGCACCAATCGCATACTCATTCACTTGTCTCAACACAAACATCGTCGATAGCGTCGTCCAACGATGCTCTCTACAGCAGAAATCTTGCTGGTGACAACAATAATTCGACGTCAGAAATTTCCGACATTTCTAATACGCTAATGAGTGACCAGTCGACAACGACGTGTGACTTAGCGTCATTTCTCATTCAGAGAGCGTGTCGCAATCCAACGTTAGCTAATTATTTGTACTGGTATTTATGCATTGAATGCGAAAGTCAGGAGTCGGTAAGAAAACAAGATGAACAAGTGAAAAATATGTACGACAAAGTGTTAAAGACATTTAAGCGAACGCTAATGATGGGTACGATTTTTGTGCGTCAAATGAGATTTTTATTCAAAAATGTGTGCCTGCAGGTAATCCAGAACTCAAGCAAATAAAAATCAATTTGGAAAAGCAACAAATATTTATCGACGAGTTGGTCAAATTGGTCAAAATTGTTGCCAAAGAATCGGGTGATCGAAAGAAAAAAACCGAAAAATTTCAACAATTGTTGTCCGATTCGAAGGAGTTCCGCGTCAACTTTGCCAACTTCGAGACAATCCCATTCCCATTGGATCCAGAGATTTGCATCCGCGGAATTGTACCACAAAAAGTTTCTCTATTCAAGAGCGCGCTGACGCCATCTAAGTAAGATCCACGCAATGAAGCAGACGGTTCAAACTAAAGGAATTCTTTCGTTTAGATTAACGTTCCTGACCACGACGAACAAAGAATATTTAGCAATTTTTAAATATGGCGATGATCTGCGACAAGATCAAGTAAGTTCGACCTTTTAAACTTCTACCACAAATTCTTGATTGAGGTTATCGTAAATGTCAATTCCAGTTGATTCTTCAAATGATAACGCTGATGGACAAATTACTGCGACGCGAAAATCTAGATCTGAAATTAACGCCCTATCGTGTGTTAGCTACAAGTTCAAAACATGGTTTCCTGCAGTACGTTGATTCGATTACCGTAGCCGAAGTTCTAGCAGTTGATGGAAGTATACAAAATTTCTTCAGAAAGCATCATCCGTGTAAAAATGGACCTTACGGCATATCTGCTGAAATAATGGACACGTACATCCGTTCTGTGGCCGGTTATTGCGTCATCACTTATTTACTTGGTAAGCCACGCAATTGTAGAATGTTGTGGATGGTGTTCTTCATTGATCGTTATTTTAGGTGTCGGAGATCGTCATCTGGACAATTTACTATTGACGACAACGGGTAAATTGTTTCATATTGATTTCGGTTATATCCTCGGTAGAGATCCGAAACCAATGCCACCGCCAATGAAATTGAGCAAGGAAATGGTCGAAGCTATGGGTGGTATCAGTTCGGAACATCATCAAGAATTTCGGAAGCAATGCTACACAGCATTTTTACATTTACGTCGTCATGCAAATGTTATGTTGAATCTATTTTCGCTAATGGTAGACGCTTCTGTGCCAGATATTGCATTGGAGCCGGATAAGGCCGTTAAAAAAGTCGAAGAGAATTTAAAATTGGCACTGACTGATGAAGAGGCTGTTCACTATTTACAAGGTTTACTAGAATTATCCATTAGATCGGTAATGCCTGCCCTGGTGGATCAAATACACAAATTCGCTCAATATTGGCGAAATTAGGATAATTATGTGATTTGCACTTCTAGATAAAAACAAAATAGAAGAATTCCAGAAAAGTAAATTTCATTTTTTTTATTTGGTGCGTTTAAAAAAAAAGACAATCGCAAGTTACATTGACCGTAATTTAAATAAGAATTATGTTCTGATGCACAGGTGATGTTCAAAACCTGCGTAGAAGAACATAGTCTTTATTTACAGTCAGTTTGTTTCTGTTTTACTTCTTGATCTGCTTACCAGCTGAGTGGATACGAAGTTAAAAATTGTTAATGTGTTCGTATTCGAAATCGAAGGAGTCAAAAGCCCCAATCGAAATGTTATTATTAATCACGATGGGGAAATCTCGCGTTAAAATTTCTTTTTGACGAGTTTATCGGGTGATACCTTCAATAAATTTTGTTGCCAAAAGGTTGAAACCAGCTGATGCAAAATAGATTGTATATTGCGGTCAATAGTGAGGGTATAGTAAAAGATGTTCTGGATGAGATTCAAGGCGCTGTGAACAAATTTGTCTATTTGTCTATGTCTATTTTTTATAAAATCGCAAGCAATCGTAAGGTAATGTGTGATACAGTCCGTAAGTCCGCTTTGAAATGAATGAAATAGTTTGAAGTAACGATTTCGCTGATAAAAATTTGTTTGAATAGAATGTATAAAGTATATAAAGTTTGTGTATAAAGTTTTATTCTTTTAAGAACTTGCACATCATTATTACCGTAGGCGCCTCCCAGGCATAGTGGATTGCCGCGAAAAACTTGATGTCAGCCATATAAAGAGGAAGTGGAAGAAGGAATCGCCATCGTGTTTAGACCCGTACGAAGTACGTAGGTCTGATGCGTTTACTACCACGTTTGTTACATTGCGAATTCGAACCCGGGAGTGGGGGGAACCTTTTTTTGTTGCCTCCAGATGACAAATCAGCGAAAAAAACAATGTCCGTCTGTCGGTCTGTCTGTCTGTCTGTCTGTCCGTCAACACGATAACTTGAGTAAATCTTGACCGATTTTCAAAAACTTTTTTTTCCTGAAAGGTAGTCGAAAAATATTTTATGGTGTTGAATCTGGGCACTGTCGGCTTAAGGGCCGCCGATCTAGGACCGTTTAAGTGGTTTTTGGTCTTTTGCACTTAACTCGAGTAAATCTTTTCTGATTTTCATAAATTTTTTTTTGTTCGAAAGATCTGGGCATGGCCGACAATTTATGGAAGAAACTTTTTTTAATTTGAGTCCTTGGACTTAGCTAGGGCACTAAAAACGAGTCTCTGCTAGGCTCTTTGTGTTTTTTGTACATAACTTGTTTAGAATCGTATAACAATTAAGACCGAATTACTTTGGACATAAATTTCTCTCTTAATTGTTTACGCATTTCATAATCAAGAGCTACGGGGATTATCCGTATCTCTTCGTAACATTTGTCTCGTCATTCATTCGTTGACGATATTTCAGACGCACAAGAAGTGCATTCTGAATAAACATTGAAATAAATTCAACATTTTGTTAAATATCTAAAATTTGGAGTTTATTATTAATTAAATTAATACAGTCCATTACAAATTCGAACATAACTCGAGTAAATCTTCACCGATTTTCATTTTTTTTTTGTTTGAAAGATCTGGGCATGACCGACAATTTGCGGAAGAAACATTTTTCGATTTGAGTCTTTGGCCTTAGCTAGGGCACTAAAAAAGAGTCTTTGTTAGGGTCTTAAGTGTTTTTTGTACATAACTCGAGTAAATCTCTTCCGATTTTCAAAAACCTTTTTTTGTTTGAAAGATCTCGGCACGCCCGACAATTTATAGAAGAATTTTTGCCTGTGCTCATGTCGGCCCTAACACAAAAAAATGTTTTTTGCTATGTTGCAGAGCAAATTGAGGGAAACATTTTTGTCTATGGAAGTATGTATCCGAGGCCTCTATTTAAGGCCCTAGGTCAGTACTAAGGTCGGCCCTAGCCCAAAAAATAGTTTTTTGATATGTTGTAGACAAAATTGAGGAGAACATTTTTACGTTCCAGTATTTTCGTAACATCAACTCTGTTTGCCGCATCTATTCTGATACGTACGGGTCCCTTCTATGTTTTTAAACTAAGTTTCCAATAAAAAAAGCGACGAATTTCAACCAATTAATAGTGATTAACGCAACAAGGGAGCAGGTCGAAAGTGCTTTGCCGTGTTGCGTATTACGTTTTTTATGCTTTCATCGATTCTAGGAACTTGTTACACTAATTCCTCGTGCCATTTTTCTCTTAATCTGCGTCTAGGTGAAACCTGATGATGTCATCTCTTGTTAATACCTCCAGAGATAACGGCTCATTGGATTTCATTGACTCTAAGTCCTGGTCAAAAAAAGTACTCTGTTTGGACAATTACAAATTCAAATCCACAACTTACCTTCTAATTGTAAAAATCATGTAATTAAAGGATCGTTATTTTGTAAAAGGAAAATAAGAATTGATCGTCAAAAATAAAGGAATGAACGCTGTAAAAAATAAAAAGGGATAGCTTTCTTCGTCTTCTTATTTTACAGCGGCCAATTCTTCATTTTTGCAGTCATTTCTTATTTGAGAATTATTTATTTAAGTTCTTCCTATTTTAAAATTACACTGTAGCTGCACGCCTTAAAAGCACAACCTAAGTTCATATGCCAATGTGTTTTTTGCGACATTTCTTGCTTACTTACCTAAACGTTTTCAGTCAGTTGTTGATATTGCATGTGATAAGCGCGTTAAAAATAAACGAACAAAACGATCAGACAATTCGATAAAATTACGTCATCCAGGTCTTACAAGTCTCACAATAATTTTCTAATTCGACTAATTCTGCGTGATTCATTGGTCGCATAATGAATTAAAAAAACTTACATGAATATTCCATTATAACAGAAGCAAAAAAAAAATGTTCAATCAAATTAACAGTTAAACAATGCGGAGATGGATACATTAACAAGTAAAATAGGCTTTACGCATCCAAGATGTAAAGATTAGCCTCTCCTAGCTTTTTTTATAAGGGTGAGGAAATTTTCATAGACATCCGGTCCTCCTGGACCAAGGTAGTGTTGTATTCCATTCTTCAATGACCTACCAACTAAAACCTCCTTACTCTACATGCTCTCCCCGGAACCGCCTCACAGCATTACTTCGGGGAGGGGCTGTGCTTTCGCACCTACTCTCGTAGATCATCTATAGTTATTTGGATCACAAGGGATAAAAGTATAAAAATTCGACCCTGTGCGAGAGTTGCTGCCCGCGCCGAAGACAAGGTCTGATCGCACAGGTTGAATTTTTATACGTCATCCCTTGTGATTCACGAGAACTGCGGAAATCGTAATTTTTCACTTCCCAAACTCAAATTTTCAACACAACGAAATTGCTGATGCAATCATATTGTTTACATCCTTTCCATCAGTTATTTTCGGCTCTCTTTTAAGAATCGAAAGAACTTTCGGCCGTCTTTAGAGAACCGAAAATGTTTTCGCATCTCTTGGCATGGCTGAGGTTTGCAATTTTTCATTTTTTTTTTTTTTGGGAAGTGAAAATTACGATTTGGCGTGGCTGAGGTTTGCAATTTTTCATTTTTTTTTTGGGAAGTGAAAATTACGATTTTCGTGGTTCGAGTGATGAAAACAATCTTTTTTGATCCATGTACTTTGCAGCTTCCCCATTATTTTTATAACTACACTATTCGCTACGTTCCACACGTCCTCATCGCGACACATCTTCGATGTTATTCTGGCCAGTGCTGCGGTGGCTTTCATTGCCTTTTCGCACGTGTAGTCCACATGTCTATTAAAATTTCTGCGGTCGTTCAGCATAACTCCAAAGTGATTTAATTGGCAAGTGGATGTAATTTCTTCCCCGTCAATGTTCATTACGATCCGATAAGTTTTTTTGCAGTTACTCACAAGCATGATCTCAGTTTTCTGGTGGGCCAGTTTGAGTTTCGTCGTTGTCATCCAGTTTTCCACAGTTTGTAGCGCCTCCTTCGTAACTACCTCCACCTCCATCTTCTTGGCAGTTTCAGCCGCAGCGCTGTGTCATAAATTACATTCCACAGCGTTGGTCCTAATATGGATCCCTGTGGTACTCCAGATGTGATGTCTACTGCCTTCTTCCCTTCAGTAGTATCGTACGTTAGTACTCGTCGCTCGAAATAGCTTTTCAGCATCCTGCAGAGGTAATCGGGGCCTCTCATGGATTGCAACGCCTCAATCGCCGATCTCCCTTTACGAAATCCGAATTGCTCGTCTGACAGTCCGTGCTCTCCCTCTGTGTGTTTTCGTAGTCTATTCAGAATCGCGTCTTCCTGCATTTTTCCCAATCCATCCAACAAACATACAGGCTTTGATGATGGCTTGTCTGGCGGATTCCTTGGTTTTGGTATTAGAACCATTTTTTTTCCATATTTCAGGAAAATATCTGTCGTCGAGGAAATTCTGTATTGTCAATCTGAGCACGTTAGGGTTCGCGCATGATGCTGTCTTCAGAGCTACATTGGGGATTCCAAGGAGTTTTCGGTCATGTGATCTGTTCGTGCTGTGGGAAGAGCTCTCTCACTATGGCACCTAGCTTCTATGACACCTAGCCAATTTTGCATTACGATGTTCCTCACACCTCACCGCTCTGACGCTCTCGTTTCTCGCGCTTTGCATCCCCCTTCTTGTCTTAAAACAAGTCGCTCGCAAAAGTCTTATTTCGTCGTTCAACCATAATGCCGGTTTTCGTTCAATCCTCGGCTCCATTTCTCTTGCATTCACCATTTCTTTCGTCAATTCTTCTGTCGATTTCTCTTCGTCTTGTGATTGGAGATATTCCTTGAAAACTTCTTGATTGAAATTTCCCGTCCTCCATCTTCACAGTCTTCTATATCGCCTCCGTGCTATTTTTCACAGAGTACATCAACGCCTGCTGATCGCTGTGTGTGTAACTTTTATCCACTCTCCAGTTCAGACTTGGTCTCGGACTTGGTACTAGTACTGGACTGCAGAATATCACGTCAATAATCGACTCTTGCACATTCTTGCCAGAGCCACATTCAGTCTAGCTAGCGCTAGTGTCGATGCGTTAAAATCGCCTCCAAGGAAGAGTCACCAACAACTAGCTAGGTAAATTCGGTGATTGGCCGTAGTTGTGTGATCTTTTGGATGTCCACCAACGAAATACTTACTTTTTGGTTTCTAAAAAATAAATTTTTCTTTACTAGCCGCATTCACCAGTCACATAGTTTGCATGGGTTTTCGTAATTTGCAGCGGCCCGAGATGGGTTTTCAAAGTTACCATCAAAGAATCAGCGAAAAGTTGATGCAATTGAAATTTTTGCGAGAGGATTGTTACTAGTTCCTAAAGCCACTTGGAAATTGAATACTAGATGTAAAGAATTTAACTGAGTAATTCCAAGCTATGGAGAGAAAATGGATTTGCCAAGCAGAAGGGTTATATTATAACCAGCAAATTGTTGTCGACCTTCTCCAAAAGGACTAAACGATTTTACAATTCTAAAGGTATTTTATAGTCGTCATCAGAACGTATTTTCATCACACATTTGATCGACATTATTCCGCTAACTTACAAAATCAGAGATAAGAGACATAAAACATGACTTTTAATTAAAAATAAAAAGTTTCTTTGAGCATGAAAAGCTTTATATATCAGTGACATTTGATTCGAAGTTATTTGTCTGTATGAAGGTGTCGTATCAACGTGTTTTACTCTAAATTAAATAAGGCGCTGTTCGTATCATAAGACAAAAGTTCAATTTATCCAATATAAATGCATGCAAGTTTAGAAGTGATTTAAGTTCATTCAGGACAAGTTTTAAGCATAATAAATTAAATGTGAATCCGAAAAGTGAGTAAATTATAATTTTACTTTCAACGGAATTTAAAGGAAAAACCAAACTAAAATTTTACGAAGTATAAGTGAAATATCATTCGATCCACACATCATACCTCATCAACGTAAAGTAATTTTACGGTAAAAAATTAACAAATGAGACAGACTTTCCTTCCAAAGTGTGAATTATTTCGCTTAGTATACATCAAAATGGACCACTTTATTCCAATGACTTTAAAAAATTTGGTTCACAAAAAAAAAGAATACAACTTCGCAGATTACAACATTAGGATTGGAAAAGAATTTTGGTTCGTTACAGTAAAAATGTGTAGAAAAAGTTATAGAAAGATCGCGTAAATTAAATTTTCTTGGCTGGGAAGTCCGTTCAAACGTTCAGCCGTCAGGGTAGAAGCATTTTGTGTTTAAACCACAAAGACCAATAGGTGCCAGTGGCTCAAATTGGTTGCTGCTTTCTTTGTATACGTGCGCCAAAGGTCGTTCAACTCGGTGGGTTTCACCCTCTTGGTTTGAATTCGTATATATCATTCACTGATCCAATTTCGTGGAGTACTCCATATCGATTGCCTTCAAGGATCACTTCTCTACTATTAGCACATGCCTGGTGATATATGTTATGCAGGAAAACACCGTGAAAAATGAATAATTTCCACCAGTGCTCACAATCCGCTATTTCTCTTATCAACGCTGCGTACTCATATCAATGGACCACTGAATGTTTTAAATAAAAAACTGTAATCACCGAGGGGAAAACGACTTCTTCGATTGACCAGATTTACCGTGATTAACCATGATTCCACCATGATAACCAATCCATTAAATTATTGGATTGGATTGTTTTTTTTTTTAATTTAATTGATGTTTGGATTGGATTGATTGTTTGGATTGGATAGATTGTTTGAATTGGAATGATTGTCTGAATTGGATTGATTGTTTGGATTTGATTGATTATTTTGGCAAAAATACATTATTTAGGGCATGTTACCCGTTTAACATTTGCATTTATTATGATTTTACTCGGTAACAAAATCTCGTATTTATACCTAATACTAGGTGTACTCTGATCTCAATCATTTAATTCAACTTATCAGAGGATTTTGATTTCTATTTTGTTGTGAGTGATAACACTCTTGATTCGGGATTCAGCAACGTGTGTGTGTAGAATGTGGTCGTTAATTTGAAAATGTGTTTTTTCGGCTCAAACAAGGGTTAACAATTCCTTACACGGGTAAACCGTACGATGATCCTACGTCCAACTTCACATGACTTAAATCGATTCGAACATATCCTTCCGCTGTTGAGTTTCGAACCAACGCACTGGCAACTTAATCTCATAGTAGCAAGCAGATATGTTAACCACTACGCTATCGAGTTAGTTCAGCCATCTTTTGGTATTCCCCATTGGCTTGGTACTCTGAAATGTTGATCTGATGGTTGGTGGTATATCTAATTTATGACAGCGATAACTACCCAACTCTTGCAGAGTCCCAATGTGTTTGCCGTCAATATTTTACTATGACAATTCAATTTTGTTATAAAAACAACTTCTTCAATTATTTTATGGCCTATAGTCAAACAAAAATGTATTTAATGAATTTTAGGGCATACAATAACAATAAATCGCTTAGGTAAATTCACCTAACCCACATTTTTGTTTCTTCTACTCGAAATTATTGTTACCTTCCACACACAAAAATTATGTTTTTTTTATCTTAAAAACCATTTCAAAACAAACATTTATTATTTTTAATTAATTTTCTTGGTTTGAACGTAATTTTCGATTACAAATTGAATGCTCTGGGGGCTTACTAGTTTTTCGAAGAACGAAAAGTGACTAAATGTTTTGATAGACAAAAGCGGTTTATCGTTAGATTGCTATCCTAAAATTGAGAATTTTATTTAATTAGAACATCATTTCGAAATGTTTTTTTTATGGCTAAACGGTTGTCTTAGATATCGTCAAAATATGATTTCGTTGTTTTTCTTTCTTTTAGTCAAAATGAAATTAAGGCTGTGGATACTCGTAACTACATTTACTATAATCAGTTCATCGGCATCTTCGCCACCTTCGAAACAATTCCAAGAGATTGAACCTTTTCAAGAAATTATAGACTATCGACTGCCGACGCGTGTAGTTCCCAGTAACTATGAAATTACAATCACACCATATTTTGACCCTGGTGAGAAGCAATTTACATTCGATGGTGTTGTACGGATAACAGTTAGAACGAGTCAACAGAATGTGAATGAGATTGTCGTACATGCCCATGATTTGACGATACGAGAGAATATGAATACTTTAACGGAGGCAAAGGATCCGACGGCAATTATTATCACGAATCGTTCGCGGAATGCAATCACTCAGAAATATACATTGACCTTGGCTACAGCAATGAAAGTCAACATCGATTATGTGCTGGAATTTTACTACTCAGGGAATATGAACACTAACATGAAGGGATTTTATCGCAGCTCGTACATTCAGGATGGTGTTACGGTGTAAGTTTTTTTCATATCCCAATTATAGTGTAACAACAACGATCATCAGCAAGTTCTTCCATATGATCGCTGTAATTTTAACTTCCTTTTTTGGGGTGATAGCAGTCTTTTAACACGAAAGTTCTTTCAGTTCTAACATTGAACTGAAGTGTCATAGCATCGCGCCACAACTATTGCATTCAAAAACAGTAGAGTAGCATCAGAAGTAATAAAAACGTTTCCGTTGAGAGAGTCGCAGTTTCATTTATTTAAAAACAGTTGCCGACACGTCGATGTCGTGTAAAACAATTTTTTTTGGTAGGCATCACAAATTGGAAAAATCGAATTGAAAAATTGATCTGACCATTTGGGCAATTTCCTATGTGATGTTATAAGGACGTATAATTAGTAATTTGATAATATTGCATTACATTCTCTACTTTACTAGTAACTTTACTTTCGGCTTTGTGGGGATTTGTACTATTGCGCGTAGCATATGTCTTGGAATCAAGGCAGGTAGGAAGGGGTATAGGTAGAATGAAAATGCGAGGTTTCTTAACACAACCGTACAGAGTACAGAAGAATTGTCATCGTAGGAATTACTCTTCTAATAAAATGTTTATTCCATCAGATGGCTTGGAGCTACACAGATGGAACCCACATACGCTCGACGAGTTTTTCCATGCTTCGATGAACCGCATTTCAAAGCGACATTTGATTTGAAAATTGTGAGACCGAAAAACTTTAGTATTAGTTTTACGAACACTAAACTTAACAGTTCCTTTGATATTGGGTACGTAAAACAAAATGAATTACGCAAATGTAAACGTCAAATAATGTTCCAAACCACAGAGCCCATGAAGTCTTTGAAGAATTCAAGACAACGCCGAGGATGTCTACATACTTGCTGGGATTTGTGGTGTCAGATTTTCGAATTCGTGAAAACACTGCCAGGACATTCTCAGTAATTGCTCGAACGGAAGCCTTTACTCAAACAGAATATGCGCAAAACATTGGACCGAAGATCCTGACCAAGCTAGAAGAAAATTTTAACTATAAATACACAAATACTATGGAGAAAATGGAAATGGTTGCGTTGCCAGATTTTAATTTCAATGCAATGGAAAATTGGGGACTTTTGACTTACAGAGAAAGAGCTTTACTGTATGATCCAGACGCAACCAATGACGTAGATCAACAAGGTATTGCCAAAATGATTGGCCACGAACAGGCGCATATGTGGTTCGGAAATCGTAAGATTGGAGAAGTAGAAAAGTTGAATAATGTAATGCTAAACACTTTGTTTTTTCGTCAGTAATTACTTGTGAGTGGTGGAAGTACTTATGGCTAAACGAGGGATTCGCCAGATACTTTGAATACTTCGGACTGTCATCACTGGTAAACTGACAATATTTCATTAGATCGAAACTTCTTCAAACAATTCTTTATACTTTTCACAGCCAGAAACCAATTGGAACTTAGACCTGCAGTTCAATGTGGACTCGTTTCAAACAGCTTTATTCGACGATTCAAAGTCTACAACACATCCCATGACATATGATGTTGGCAGCCCTGACGAAATCCTTGCCATGTTCGATTCAATATCCTATGACAAGGCGGCTTCTATCATTCGAATGACTGAGCACATCATAGGAAAGGACAACTTTAAAAGGGCAGTCCAGCAATACATCAACGACAAGTGAATCAAATAAGAAAATGTTTAGCTAATGTCTGTAACAATTCCTATCATCACAGTCTGTTTGGCATATCAACCCCAGAAAAATTGTATTCAGCATTTCAACGATATGCCGGCGACACAATTTCAATAGCAACGTTTTTGTCTACATGGAGCACCCAAGCTGGATATCCACTGGTTGTGGTCGAACGAAAGGGCGATGGAAAGAACTTGTTAATATCTCAGCGACGTTTTGTTCTCAGAGATCGTACACACAACGATTCCACCAAATGGGAATTGCACCTTAATTACGCTCTATCGACAAATCGTAATTTTGAAAACACAAGACCGTCATTTGTGATGTCAAGGGTACAAGAATCGATTCAGCTGCAACTGCAAGAAGAAGTGGACTGGGCGATATTCAATGTTCAGCAAACCGGTAAACTCAATACGGTTGCAGAAGTGACTTTTATTAAGAAAAATCATTACAGGATTCTATAGAGTTAACTATGACACAGAAACTTGGCACAATATTGTAGCTACACTTAAAAACAACATTTCCCACATCCACGTGCTGAATAGGGCTCAGGTAAGTAAAACACATACAAAGGACACGTACCGTATCAGAATAGATGTTGCAAAAAATTTTGTTATTGTCGAATTAAGTATCTTAGTAAATATTGTTTTTTAACTCTTAAGAATGATATTATACGTCCACATTGGATTGCAAATTGCCGAAAGGGCGATATGGGCGAAATTGAAGAATCCGTCCGAAACAACGGTAAAAAATCCTTCGTAAACCACACAGAGAGGTCGATCGTAGTCTCGACATGGGTTCTTGCTATGTTGTAGAGAAAATTGAAGGGAAAATTTTTATTGAACCGTCTACTTATGTCCAAATTTTTTGAAAATTTTTGTTATTAACTTTTAGACCCTTACTCAAATTTTTTTTTGTGTGAAAAAATTTGTTTTTAGTTTTCAAACTTTTTTTGGGATTTTTTTTTTAAACTTTAGACTTTAGGGATTTTGAGAGATTTTTGCGCCGTTGCTTCGGTCGGGTTTTTCAATGTTGATCTTTCAGTATGTCATCATGGGCGCGCGGTAGCAATGCGCCCGTGACGCAAGTCTTACACGTCAAAAAATTCACAAGAAATTTTTTCGTAGACTAAGGAACATATATACATATACAACATATACATATATGTACATATATAAACATATACATATACAACATATATAACAGGAACTGGTATATGGTCACTTCCATAATTAGGCAGGATGAACCAAATCTCTAGAACTATGAGAGTTAGAAAGTTGGTTCCAAAGGCGAAGTTGTAGAGAATTAAATTTAAGCGAACACGTGTTTCAAGGTTTTGGAGAAATATGGCCCAATCCTGTTATATGGTCACTTCCATAATTAGGCAGGATGAACCAAATCTCTAGAACTATGAGAGTTAGAAAGTTGGTTCCAAAGGCGAAGTTGTAGAGAATTAAATTTAAGCGAAAAAGTGTTTCAGGGTTTTGGGGAAATATGGCCCAATCCTGGTGTATGGTCACTTCCATAATTAGGCAGGATGAAGCAAATCTCTAGAACTATGAGATTTAGAAAGTTGGTTCCAAAGGCGAAGTTAGAGAGAATCAAATTTAAGCGAACACGTGTTTCAGGGTTTTGGGGAAATATGACCCAATCGTGGTATATGGCCACATCCATAATTAGGCAAGATGACCCAAACCTCCAGAACTATGAGAGTTAGAAAGTTTGTTCCAAAGGCGAAGTTGTAGAGAATTAAGTTTTAGCGTACACGTGTTTCATGGTTTTGGGAAAATGTGGCCTAATCCCGGGATAACGCCACTTCCAGATTCCAGAGGGATGATTCATACCTCTAGAACTATGGCAGCTAGAAAGTTGTTTACAAACTTACAAAAGTACTGATATCCGCAAAAAAACCTCTTACAGAGGAGGTGTGACGCAAGTCTTTATGCCTGCTTACAAAAGCTGTGAAATCAGAAAAGTGTGACGCATTAATCAACTAAGGTAAAACTATTTTCTTCCAGTTACAAAAGTTCTGAAATCATGACGCATAAGCTTCGATTCGCAACAAAAATTTTTAAACAAAATTATGTTGAGTTCAAAAAATTGCGTCACAAATGCCAGACCCACCAGCGGAATAATTTTTCAACATTCAGTTTTTAGACGCAAAAATTAAAATTTACCCTAAACGATGTAATAAGAAATAAAAGTCAAATTTTCGCAGCGTAAAAACTGAAAGTACAGAAAAATTGTTTCGTCGTTGGGTCTGGCATTTGTGACGCAATTTTTTGAACTCAACATAATTTTGTTTAAAAATTTTTGTTGCGAATCGAAGCTTAATGCGTCACCCCCCTCTGATTTCAGAACTTTTGTAACTGGAAGAAAATAGTTTTACCTTAGTTGATCAATGCGTCACACTTTTCTGATTTCACAGCTTTTGTAAGCAGGCATAAAGACTTGCGTCACACCTCCTCTGTAAGAGGTTTTTTTGCGGTATCCCATACCGCCACTCTCGGGATATCGTCATATGATTGGGTCAAGAGAATTGATATGCGGGCTGACCGTCGGTACTGATGAACTTTACAGTACAATGACGCTCCACCGACATCAAATTCACACGAAAACCTGAAATCGCAGCATATGTTGCTGATGAAAATGTATCCACAATTCCAACATTGTGAAATGCATTAAAGAAAATACTTGCTCACCCGAAACCTGTTGGATCGTCGTATAGCGATGTTTCACAAGACATTGGAGATCTCACTTGGGCTGCATTTTCGCAACTCAAAAACTTCTACGTTGATATCGACTCAGACCGGTCGAGTTCCCGTCTCATTTTCTTTTGTTTATCTAAGCTAATGATATGAAAACTATGATTTCAATCATTAGCTCTCATTCGCATACGGTCGAAAATAAAAACTCATAAAGTACATAACATATTACGGCGCACGGACAAGGAATTCATTATACATTTTTTCAATAATTTTCAGATCATAGACGACAGTTTGAATCTAGCCCGAGGTAACTATGTGGACATCAAATTTGTTTTGTCACTTCTTGAATATCTTCAAAATGAGGAGAATTTTTTGCCATGGAAAACTGCATTGAGAAATTTGGATGTCATGTCAAGTCGCTTCAATGCAACTGATGTTGGAGTTTATGAGGTGCGACTGTTTATGAGGTCATTCTTTTCTTTAACTGGACTAACAAAATTCCTTTAGAAGTTTATGCTTCAACTGCTTCATAACGTTTACAATCGTCTGGGTTTTACAAGCAAAGCCACAGATTCTCGATTGGACATTTACTTGCGAATGTTGGTAATTCAATACGCATGTAAATTTGGTCACGAGGAGTGTCGAAAAGCCGCAAAATTAGAATTCGAACACATGGAAACATCGTCAACGTACAAGTAAAATATCTTCTTACTCAAAGAGCTGAATATGAGAGACTCATATTTTTTTCAGAATTGCAGCCAACATTCGTCCAACGGTCTACTGTACCGGAATAGCCGAAGGTTCGGCTACGGAATGGAATTTCTTGTGGAAACAATTCATTCAAGAAAATGTGGCAACAGAAAAAATGGTAATTTTGAGAGCGTTAGGCTGCACAACGGATAGGAATTTATTGCAGGTTAGCCATTGCTTCACATAACTGCGTAGAATTTTTTTTCACGAAATCATTTAGCAATATTTGGCATACATTGCAACTGAGGCCATACGATTACAAGACAAGAAATTTGCATTTGAGTCAATTTTGAGTGGATCACAACGAAATGTTCAAATTGTTTTAGATTACGTCATCACCAACAGTCAACTATTTGTAGACTCGTAGGTATTGTGAAACTATCTCTATGTCGCCAATAACGAATGCCTACCCACAGCTTCGGTGGATATTCGAAGTTAGCTGAACTTCTGTCACTCACAACACACACATTTACCAACCAACAACAAATCAATGAACTTGAAACGTTCTTCAACACAAAACTGACAGAATTCGGGGAATCCGCACCTATTTTGCAAAAAGCAATCGATAATGCGAAATCGGATTTGAGATGGGCTCAGGAAAACTTACATGACGCGTTTGAACACATGCGAGAAGTGGCTGGATCCGCGTCTGTTGCTGTCGCTAGTTTTGTATTAACGTTGGTTGCGATTTTCATAATAACTTGGTGATTCCCTTTTTTGTATTGATTTGTTTTTTATTAATTAAAAACAAGTTCTCTCTAATATTCTGAGGAATCCTAGTTTTATTTAGACTATAGCAGTGAAACCTTTCTCATTTCACCTTTTCAAAGTATTGCTCATTGAAGTGAAGTTCTATCAGAGGAATGTTTTCAGAGGTGTAGTGTAAAAAGCTCGGTGTAAACATTCAAAAGAGCTTTAGATGGTGCGGACGAAAACGTTGGTCAAAAACGTCCTTTTTTAAGGGCCGATGAAACTTTTTCGAATGAGAGATTTGATGGGAAACTTTAGAGTGAAATTTTTGTTCATAAAAGTATTGGGAATTTAGTGTAACGGTTTCTAACACTGTGGCCTAGGACGGGTGCAATTTCCAATACAACTAAGTGAGTACGTCTTCCCTAATTTAGCGAAATGTCATTAAATTCATCCAGCGGCGGACGTAGGGGAATCGTACAGGTGCGCGAAGCATTCTATGTAAATTTTTTTTTCTATGTAAATCGCGTAGATTCTAGAGATGAGCGGGTCGACCATTTTTCGAAACCCGACCCTACAAAATTTTTCGAAACCCGAAACCCGAACTGTTTCCAAACCCGCCCGGACCGAACCCGACCCGATTAAAATTTTCGAAACCCGAAACCCATGAACCTGAAAAAAAAATTCGGGTTCGGGTCGGGTTTTTCGAAGTTTCGCTCATCTCTAGTAGATTCTGTCAGATTATCTTGCTTTTTTTCTAGGTAATGTAAAGAACAGAAAAACTATAACACTGGTGGGTACGGCATTTGTGACGCATTTTTTTAATCAAATGTGAAAATATTTTGAAAGATTTTTTTCGTTTCGAAGCGTTAAGCGTCACCCAAATTGATATCAGTTGTTTTGGAAGAAGGAACAAGGACTTGCGTCACATTTCCCTTTTAAAAAGGTTTTTGTTGTAATACGACATACAGTTCACTCGAGAGATATCTTTCATTTAAAGCCTTAGAAAGCAATTACTGTGTTTGTTTCGCAGAGGTATATGCGAGAAAGTTTCACCGATCCCCAAAAAACCATGTTTTCGGTCACTTTTTTGACCACATCTTCGGAACTTTTCGACCGATTTTGTTCATCATTAAACCTGAACTCATTTTTTCGGTTAAATTTCGGAGGAAAAAGAGTTTGAAAATCGGACAAGTTTTACTAGGTCAAAGCCATATAGAAGTGACGAAAACTCGTCATTTTTTGGCAGACTTTCATTAAAATGGCTGCCCTCCGCTGCAATGTTACTTTTCCAAGGGAGTTTTTGCATATTTGAGTAGTACATATTGTAGGCTTTCCAACGGTATATGACATATCTCTGAATCTTTCTATTGCAACTGACCAGAGACTCCCGAAAATTGCCTATTTTTTCGCATATATCGGCTAATAACGACTGACCATCAACTCCTACCTAGTCAAGTATATAGTCAAAATTTTTGTCGTTTCAAGACCTAAAATCGTGCCAAAAAATTTTTGATTTGAATCAACTTCGTTCGAGTTATAGCTAAAAATTGATTTTCAGCACTTCCTTGCACGACCTTACTTAATGAGCTCTATCTCCAAGACGAAACATTTTTTTGCAAAAGTGAAAAATTACTTTCGTCACAAAAGTGCAACGAAAAAAATGAAATATGACTCGACCAATTCTGACGACCCTTGTTCCGAGACTGTTCGAAGATTTCGCGATATTACTCTTAAGACTTAACAATTCTATGCATATGTCAGAGTCACAGTTGTTTGCAGAAATTATAAATCTGGGGACGTCCATTAATTACGTACGCAGCGAGGGGGGAGGGGGATGGGGGTACGTGAAAGCGTACGGCTGCGTACGGAACCTTCAGGGGTGGGGGGGGGGGGTTGGTACATAAAGTACGTACAACAAATTCATTTAAAAAAAAATATATGCACAAGGTGCGAACGTATCGAATACTTAAAACGATTGTGATCTCTTATCATTATCTTGTAATAATATATGAACGGTTTGATTTTATCTGTAATAAGACAAAAGGAAGAAAAAATATTAAAGTCTGCCGATTAAATGGAACCACATGCCTTCAATATATTTTATTATCGTTACACGCAAGGAAGAATAGACCTGTCCTAATTTTATTTTTACAATTATCTTTCTATCTCTAATTTTATATTTATTTTCTGAAATTCCATATTAATGCAAAAATGTCCCAAAGAATATGTGACCTATGCACCAAATTAAAGTACAAATGAAATGTAGAATTATAGTAACCTTATAACAGCATCATTGGTGTAGCCAGTTCAAGTTCAGAGTCAAAAATTGTATATTGTACTAATTGTTTATTGTATATTTTGTTCGGTTCAAAGTTAATAATATGCAAAATCGCTTCAAAATTAATTATTTTTATCTGAACTTTTTAGTCTTTTTGCGTACGTACAAAGTGAGGAGGAGGGGGGGGGGGTTGGTTAAAATATACGGATGGGTACAGGGGTGAGGGGGGGGGGGTCCAAAAATCACATTTATAAGGATCCACATCAGTCATTAAACAATAGAGAAACTAAGAAAATATTCTTAGTTGGATGGACCTCTCTGAAGTAATAAAACTCACTTAAAGTTGAAGTTTCCTACATCCCTTCACCCCATCATTACCGACCTTTTACGTCTATCTGGAAGCCATTTCTTAGGATGGAAAATGCAAACATTTCAGCCAAGAAACGAAGACACCGAGGAATTGAGCTGTGGGCCATGCTAACACTTCTATAGTGTTAGTGAAGTGCTAGGTGATCTTCTCTTGCAATTTTTTTTTCACTTCCTCTAACGTTTATTTCATTTTCAGATTAGTATCCTTTTGGTATTCCTAGTGTCAGTGAAAGAAAATTATCAGGTTTAGTAACCGGTGTTTCTTGAATGAATTTAGAGTCAGTTTTTTGGACCCGTACGAAGTACAAAGGTCCTATACGTTTACTACAAACAATTTTATTGTAACATGGGGTAGATCGAGGGGGGATGGGGGGGATGCATCTATTATCGTCTAGAGATGTCGAATCAGCAATAAAAAAAATGTCCGTCTGCCCGTCTGAACCGATCAGCCTAAAATTTTTCTTCTCTGAAAGGTACATATGTCTCCCATGATTCAAGTTCGAAGATGAGCAAAATCGATCAAGTAGTTCCGGAGATACGGTCGAGGAAGTGACCAAAAACATGGTTTTTCGAAGGTCGGTGAAGCTTTTTCGCAAATATATCAGCAAGTATAGCAAGGAAATTCCACATTTCGTTGTCAAATGAAAGCATTTGATGTCACAAAGCTGGGGAAAAGATTTTGTGGGAATCGGTACAGGGGTCTGGGCACTGGGACCAATGGAATGGACGAAATTGCGATTCTTGGCCATATACGAAAACAGCTTTTCGTCTATATTTCCTTAACTATGCAATATGGAGATTTACTGTATAAGGCAAAGTTGTAGAGAATTAAATTTAAGCGAACACGTGTTTCTGGGTTTTGGGGAAATGTGACCCAATCCTGGTATATGGCCACTTCCATAATTGGGCAGGTTGACCCGAATCTCTAGAACTATGAGAGTTAGAAAGTTGGTTCCAAAGGCGAAGTTGTAGAGAATTATATTTAAGCAAACACGTGTTTCAGGGTTTTGGTGAAATATGGCCCAATCCTGGTATATGGCCACTTCCATAATTGGGCAGGATGACCCAGATCTCCAGCACTATGAGAGTTAGAAAGTTGGTTCCAAAGGCGAAGTTATAGAGAATTAAATTTAAGCGAACACGTGTTTCAGGGTTTTGTGGAAATGTGGCCCAATCCTGGTATGTGGCCACTTCCATTATTGGGCAGAATGACCCGAATCTCAAGAACTATGAGAGGTAGATATGTTGCGAAACCGACCCGGTCAAGTGTGCGAATTGCAAACCAGCTCGCCAAAAGTGAACGCAAAAACGTGAAGTAAAAACTCGGCATTAAACGGAATCATATATCGTTAAAATTAGAACTTTACATTGAACTCTTCCGGCGACCATTCCTCGTGCGAACTTTGATAAATCGACATTGTGAAATATTGCGAGGAAAAAGTAATCGAAATTGTGTTCATCTAAAGGTTTATTTTCATTTGTATAAAATCCGACGTCAATATAAGTTAAATTCGTCCATTACATTTTATATTGAACTGAGAATTCTACAGATGATCGTAATCAACGAATTATTATAAAAAAAGGTGATCCGTTCGGATTTAAAGACATAATTTCAAGTAAGAAGATTTGTTAATTTTATTTAATACAAAGATGAATATTTCCTACTCAAAATTGAATTAATTCTAACTTATATGTCTAAAAATTTGAAGGTTAGAACGTGAGTCTCTTCGCTATTAAATTGATTTTGAGATAAGAAAGGCCCTTAGAAGAAAAACTAGAAGTAAGTTCGATTTCTAATATATTTGAATGAACGATTTATGAATTTGTATCGCGTTTATTTCTAGAATTTAAAGCTTCATCAAGTGAAACAAATAAATTTGTATTTGGAAAGGATCCAGAGTTTTATTTGAGTTGCTGTTGAAATCTGGTTTAATTCATCCATATTACGGTCAAAGGGGCCGATCGTAACAAGATAGTTGCTTCCAAAGGCAAAGTTGTAGAGAATAAAATTTTAGATAACACGTGTTTCAGGTGTTTAGGGAGAAATGACTTAGTCCTTGGATAAAAGCTGTTTTTATTTTATTTATTTATTTCATCAAATATTACTGACTACTTACAAATCCAATTATATGTGAAAACGAATACAATAAAAAATATATAAGATAATAAAGAAAAAACAATCAAAAGTTCATATGAACATCACATCATCTCAAACAGAGAAGGTTACTCGTGGGCCAATACAGTGCAGTTCCACCTGTAAAAAAATCGTTAGTTTTTGTGACATGTTACAGTCACAGGAACTGCGTGAGCAGCGACTAATGCGTGAGCATCGAACAATTGTCAAACCATTGGTGAAGTGAGAGCCAATTTCTATTGGCACATAGCAAACCAATTTGCATTGCCTGAATGAGCACTATTTGCACTATTTAATCAAGTAAACTTAATAAAATTGATGATGAAAGGCATACGTTGCTCATGACAGCTTGATCTTACCGTTCATCTTAATCGGAATTTTCAATTGCTTGACGGTTGTCTTAAAAAATTCTCTCGAAATGCCCCGAAACCAGAACTGGGAAAAACGGTTAAATTCGATACACATGTTATTAATCGGTTCGTGATGACCGTACTTAGTTCTGTGCTTATGCATATTCAGAAAATCATCAGCATTCATGGGATGAGGATTCAGAGTGATCTTCTTAGCAATAGAATGCGCGTCAATATTACCGTTAAGAAGATCAGAGGGGAAAAATGCACAAGCATTAGTTCTACGTCTGGCTAAGGAATCGATATTGATCGAATTGCACCTGTCAATATAGGGAGGGAGCTTGTGGTTTGCATCGCGTCTCACCGTCTTCCTAAGCGCAAATATCAAAAACTTCTTTTGTATCGACTCAATCCTGTCCACAAAAGTGTCCTGATACGGGTGCCAAACAACAGACGCATACTCCAGGTAGGAACGCACATAGGCGAAGTACAGACTTTTCAAGGTCCTGACATCCTTAAACTGCTTGGAAGCTCGTATGACGAGTCCTAGCATTGAGTAAGACTTCGAAATGATATATTCTACATGTTTACCGAACGTTAGTTTCTCGTCCATTAGAACTCCCAAATCTTTGACCACTCGTAAACGTGTAAGTAGAACTTCCCCAATGGAATAACCGAACTCAACTTTCGTTTGCTTACGAGTGAATGAGACAACATTACATTTCTTAACATTCAAATAGAGCTGATTGACTTCACACCACTGTAAGAATCTGTTAAGATCACGTTGTAGAGCGCTTGCGTCAAGGACACTCTTTATAGCCTTGAAAATCTTTAAGTCATCAGCATACAATAAGAAAGAGGAAGAGAGGAAAATTTTCGTCACATCGTCCATAAATAGTATGAACAAAAGGGGACCAAGACCTTGAGGGACTCCAGATGTCACTTCGAACGTCTGAGATGACCAGCCCACCATTTTGACGAATTGTGACCGCCCACTTGGTCACATCTTATTGATGTGAACACTCCCTTGACTTTGATTATTAATGTTTATCATACATGATGTAAGCAAATTGTAAATACAGTTAGCAAGTTCATAATTTAGACATGAAATTCTCAACCAACCAATTAGCAGCTGAAGCGCTCAGACAAACCAATAAGCAAATAAATTTACTATTTAACTCTACATTAATTTATGAAGTCAGGTGCATTCGCTCTTTAATAAATTAGGAACCAAACTGAAGGGTAGCGAAGTCAATTCAATTTCATATTCAATTTCAATTTCATAAAAAATTCAACAATCGAACATCGTTTTTAGTGATTCCTATTTGAGAAGTAATCGAAAGCCTAACTGTATTCAAAACAAAATTTTCTACCGATGCCTGTAACCTTTTTTTGACAAGGTCATTTTTCTAATGGGTCCAATTTGGTCTCCATATCAAATCATTCCCTTGCGATGTAAAGGGTTTTTCCTAGGGAGAGAATGGCCACATTGCCTCCTTATTAAAGTAAAGTAAAGTCCTGATCCGGTTTCTTCATATGACGAAGCATTCATAATTGTGATTGTAAGCTTAATTTGTGAAACGAGAAGGATTTTATTTATATTAGTTAAATTAGTTTATCACAACAAAGAAACTTCTTCGAAGGTAGAGTGCGACGCAGTCCGTAAGTCCACTTTCAAAATTATTCATATCGGTAGAGGTGACGCTTTCGCTGATAAGACGTAAACATTTGTTTGAATAGAATGTTAGCTTGTGGTCATAGTTTTATTATCAAAAAAATTTGCACCACTTTTTTTAGAACAAAATTACGTTGTGTTCAAAAATTTCGTTACAAATGCGAGACCCACCAGCGTAAGAATTTTTCAACACTTTCAGTTTTCACACGCAAAAATTTAAATTATTGTTAAGCAATCTTTGAAACGGAAAGAAGAGTTATATTTCTGCAGTGTAAAAACTGAAAGTATAGACAAATTGTTTCGCCGTTGGGTCTGGCAGCGGTAGCAGAGGCCGTGACGCAGTCCCCTTACCACAAAAAATGTCCACAAACCCAAAAAAAGCCCATACAAAACCTTTGGGACAAGACACCTATGTATAAGCGAACTTTTGAGATTTTCCCCCTTGTCCCAGCCCCCCCCCCCCCCAAATTATTTTTATAAAAATTTTTATCGAATCCCCATTAAAACGAGCTATCACACATCAAAATCGGTTGAAAATAGCTGAGATATCGAGGTTTCGAGATGACATTTTTCCATACATTTTTCGCTTTTCTATATATTATCTATAAATTACGTGAAATGGAGTGTTTTTTATTTAAGTTATTATCTTGACACTTTGTCTAAAAAATGAACTCGACGTAAAATCAACTTAATTAAAAAACGCTCCATTATACATAATTTCGCCCGGAGGGTCGATTCCATGGAAAAAAAATGATTGTAAAAGGGTACTTGAGGGATCACAATACCAAAAATGGTCGAAAAATGGACTTTTTTGTAATTTTACATAGGAAATTCAACCCAAATTGGGAAGGTTGCTGTCCGAATGTATTGAATGTAAGCTAGGTCATGAAATGCTATTGTTTTGAGTCAATTGTATTGTATTTAGAGGCATTCGTAAATGTTTGTCGAAGAAAAAGTGGGAAAATTGGCATCTTTTCACTAGAACTACCATAAAGAACGCTGGGAATCGACAAGTCCGTCAGCTATCTAGGTTTAGTCGGAATATTTTTATCTGAACTATCAATTAGAGTAAGATTTTAGTCATTTCACTTAAGTTTCAGCCACTGAAAATGTGTAAAAACAAAGGTTTTGATGAAGTAAAAAATTGAGCCGGGGAGACCTACGAAGCATTTTACAAAATACTGCTAAAGCGAATATTTGTCACCCAATCATGTACTTTCGATGCCACACCGTGGATTTTTTAAACGTCTTTTCCTTCATCAATCGGGACACCCTAGTATATATGGTGACTTGTCCCAAATGCTTCTGTATGGCGTTTTTTGAGTTTGTGGACTTCTTTTTTAGGGTGTGGGGTGTGAAGTTTCAGAGGACTCTACACACCAAAATGCCTGATTTTCGACTGGTTACAAACGTCGTGATGTGCACATAAATAAAAATACATCAGCGTACAATTACTTTCATTTATTTTTAAAAAGCTGCGCAGAAGTACAAAATTCTATTTGATGCAAAAATATATTTCCGTAAGTGTATTCAATATCCACATATTTCTCAGAATTCTATTGTTCGAACAATGGAATTTTATTACCTGGAATAAACCCACAAAAATATAGATTGTAACTACGACTCGGATAGGTATCTAAAGACACACGGACACGGACACACGGACGCGGACACACGGTCGCGGACACACGGTCGCGGACACACGGACGCGGACACACGGACACGGACACTCGGACGCGGACACACGGACGCGGACACACGGACGCGGACACACGGACGCGGACACACGGACGCGGACACACGGACGCGGACACACGGACGCGGACACACGGACGCGGACACACGGACAAAATCGACCCTAATTCGGCCGTAAGACCCTGACTAACGTCAAGGGAATATAGGTAAGAAGAGATCCACTCTAGCAGAACGGAAGGTATACATTCATTCATTTCATACATTTTTCAATTTGTGTTGAAGTATCGAATACTTGACTCTATCGAAGGCCTTCTGAAAATCAGTATAGATTGTGTCTAACTGATGTTTAGACTCCATAACTCCAGTAGCGTAGCTAACAAACTCAACTAAATTCGTAGATGTAGACCTGCGTTTCATGAAACCATGTTGGAACTTCGAAATTATTCTATTAAACTTCACTGTTAAGATATTAGTAACGATTGCTTCAAACAGTTTTCCAATCGTTGGCAAAATCGACACACCTCTATAATTTTCAATATTGTTTCTCGGGCCACTCTTAAATATCGGAGTCACGTACGACGTCTTCCATCTCGTAGGGAACTTTCCAGTTGAAAGCGATGAGTTGAAAATGTGAAGCAACGGAGATGACATACCATCGACACATTCTTTCAATATAGTGGGTGAGATTTTATCAGGACCATCGCCTTTGCTAGTGTCAATCTCCTTCAAAGACTTCACAACATCTTCGGCTGTCAATGAGATCGATCCGGTGTCAATACGTCTATTTATGTGATCGAATTTACGCGATAAAGTAGACACATCAACGTCGTCAGTAACGTAAACACTCTTAAAAAACTCTGCAAACAAGTTGCACGTCTCAACAGGACTATTAGACTTTTTATCACTTCTGAACATCATCGAAGGGTAGCCTGTAGTTTTCTTACGTGATTTCACATCAGACCAAAATTTCTTAGGATATGAAATCAGCATATTCTCAGTGTTAGCCATATACCTATTAAAGGCTTCATCACGCAACGTTCGAAATTCATTACTCAACGATAAAAACACCATCCTTAGATCATCTTTTTTCAATGGATCAACTATGGACTTATACCGCTTGTTGGCCTTGGACACTCTGTTCTTAAGGTTCTTCAGACTTCTATTATACCATGGTGGATCGTCAACCACAACCTTTTTTTTTAGGGGAACAAACCTCTCGAAACCAGCCAGCAAAACGTCATAAAACCGGTCAACTACTACATCGACGTCCGACATATCTGGCATAAAACCATCGCAATCGATGGAACTCAGGTATTCATTTAAACCAACGAAGTCAGCTTTCTTGAAGTTAAATTCACTCGAAGATCCGTCACACTGAATGTTATCCACAACGTCAACAGAGATTAATATCTCAATCGGATAGTGATACGAATCAACACGGCTCAAAGGTATTTCGGCTCTAGAAATCCTTACGTCACTAGGATTGCTGAAAAATACAAGGTCTAAGAGACTACCGTAACGATTACGTATGGTGTTGACTTGGTTAAGACCATTACTCATCAAAAGATAGACTATGTCAGCTCTTGTTCCTTCTCCCACCTCAGACGGGAGTAACACATTAGGCTCGTAAGACTCACCATGGATATCTACCAAGTCTCACCAAAACCATCTCGACACTGCTAGTACCAGGTAGATTTGAATGGTCTGAGACGTACTTCGGTAGGGCCTTTGACATTACCTTGGGTAATTTCTATGGATCTTTGAAATTCTTGCAGTTATAAAAGAACAGAAAACGTTGGATTGTTTCCTTATTTGTATATTTAGATACGTTCGAATCTCTTTGCCAAATCTATTCTGTTTGTCACATCTATTCTGATACGTACGGGTCTTTGGTTATGTTTCATTAATGTTTTTTCATAGTCAGTGTGAAAGTGTCTCTGTGTAATATGTAAAAATTAGAAAGGTGTTTTTGTTTGGTTGTTTGTTTTTTAAAGAAAAATTACGACAATCTGAAATGAGAGAACGTACAGAAAGGTCAGTTTTCATTGTGTTCATTAGTTGATCATATTTTCAATAAATACTTTAATAAAACCTTTTTGACTTTTTTCGTGATGTTTTTCGAAGTGTTGCCCATTTTATATTTCTTCTTTTCTTTTTTTGTTTGAAACTGAATAATTTCCGCCTATACCGTAGAAGGCTTATAGTCATAAATTTCTCAACACTGTCGTCCCTGACGAGTCTCCCAGTGTGTTTGTTTCGGCATAAAATTTACGGGAATTTTATGTAACCGAACTAGTAAATTTTGAGACTAGCGGGACGAAACGGCGACTTGAGGATACTTTAGGGTAAACACGACATGACTTGAACTAGTTTGCTTTTCGTTACGTTTCTCGCGTTTTTAAATTTTAAATTTGACTATTACGACATTTAGTTTGGTTCCTTGTTGTTTCTTTTAACTTTACTTTTCAGCTATTATATAAAAATTAATGTTCAAATTGTCAAAGATTTTCAGTTACTGTCAAAAATTTCGAAGTGTGAAAAAGGACCCGAACGGCGATCGCTTCGCTCGCCCCTGCTCAGATTCTTAGTCTAATAGCCTTGCGCTGTGGGTGAGTTCTATTGTGACTTTTTGGCAGTCGCAATATTAAGACTTAAACAATCCTATGCATATGTCAGAGTCACAGTTGTTTGCAGAAATTATGAATCTGTTCATGATGTGTTTGTAAATTATGTGTTTGTTTCGCCATATTTTATGTGACCGAACTAGTGAATTTTGAGACTAGCGGGACGAAACGGCGACTTCTGGACACTTTAGGGTAAACACGACATGACTTGAACTAGTTTGCTTTTCGTTACGTTTACAACTTTTGTACTTAAGGAAAATCGTTTTACCTCAGACGCTTAATAAGTTACTTTTTCCTGATTTCAGAACTGTTGCAAACAGACATAAACACTTGCGCCACACCTCCTCTGTAAGAGGTTTTTTGTGCTAAAGCCGTCAGGATTATTTCATGAGGTAAATAAATCCCAAAAATTTTGTTTTGTTATGTTGCAGAGAAAAGTCATTGCTGATGACAATGCGTAGGTGATGGTTTTTAAGAATGTTTCAAACAAAGTTACACAACCGCGACATTATTTACTCGTGAGATAAATTAAACAAACAATCGAAGCCATTGAAACTCAACTATAATCAATTGAAACTTTCGATCCTATCGTAAAACGAAATTCAACATCTTTAACCCTTATTGTATTTCGCAGTCTTTGTCAATTAGGTTCTGACGACACGCTGTTGCGGAGTATCTTCTTCAGCTGATTAGTACGATAAGGTGCATCAGTAAAAATGCTGCCGGAAAACATCCCATCCACTATTGATGAAATTATCACACAGTTATTTTGGTCTTCGTATTTCATTCCGAATTTCATTGATTCATTGATTTGATTCATAATACCGTAATTATGAAATGCCTTGCCGCTAAATGGATTGATGAAGTCGGCCCTTCGGCAGAATAATTCATTTGTTAAAAAATTCAAATATTTTTAGAAAATGTATTTGTTGTTACCAATGTCCTTCATGGCTCAAGCGTTTGCAAATGTTCCGGGCAGCGATAACAAACTGTAGAAGAAAGCAATTAATAGAAAACTGACGATGGGATTGATCGTGTGATTTTTAGTTTCACAGCAGAATTTTTAGGATTTCTCTCATTCTTTACATCCAACATCAAACGTACATCTTATCGGTTGGGTGAACCCGTTACGCATTCTGGAATACAGAACAGATCTTTCCAATTTTCCTCAACATTCGTAACGGCGCGTAACGCGTTAATAACAAAAACACATTATGTCACATTACGTCGAACTATGTGAGCTTCAGCTGTAGGAACCGTCATACAATGTTCTTGCCCGTTTCCCACCAAAATTTCGAAAATGGGTGACAGGTATTTTCCCGCAGGGAATTATACCCGAGACCGAAGTAGATTGGAATTATCACCCGAGAGTGAATTTCCTTATACAAATTGGGTGTTTTACATTCAATCCAAGAGGAATTTTCCTTGTATAACCGCTTTAAATATCTGGGTAAAAATTCCTGCGCGATAATTCCCTGGGTGATAATTTCCATTCTTGGGGATAATTCGATGGGAGAAAATTCATATTGTCGCGAAAATATCAAGAGTCGATTGCGTCCCCACAGCAGAACGTATTTCAACCTTATTCGCCTATTTTAGAGAAAACACGAACGATACCGAAAGCAAGAAAAAAAAAGCGCCGAGACGTCCGCCGCTTAACTGAAATTGAGTATTTTGTGCAAGATGCCGTTTTCGGTCCAAAGAATGTTTATCATGGGCGCGCGGTAGCAATGCGCCCGTGACGCAAGTCTTACACGCCAAAAAATTCACAAGAAATTTTTTCGTAGACTAAGGAACATATATACAGGAACTTTTTGACTTCCCCCCCCGAGCGACGTACCCCCGGAAAATATTTTTCCCGGATTCTACGGAAAATTTTAGGCCGAAGTGCCTTTTCACTCATTAAAATCGGTTCAGTCGTTCCGAAGATATGAATTAAACAATTTTGCTAATTTGTATGGAAATGGACTCAAATCGAATATTTTTAACTAGTCAATTTGGTAAACCTTTCTTTCTTTCGATGTTTCTTTCTTTCTTTGTTTGTGGCAATTTTTGGCAGGATGACCCAGATCTCCTGAACGATGAGAGTTAGAAAGTTGGTTCCAAAGGCGAAGTTGTAGAGAATTAAATTTAAGCGAACACGTGTTTCAAGGTTTTGGAGAAATATGGCCCAATCCTGTTATATGGTCACTTCCATAATTAGGCAGGATGAACCAAATCTCTAGAACTATGAGAGTTAGAAAGTTGGTTCCAAAGGCGAAGTTGTAGAGAATTGAATTTAAGCGAAAACGTGTTTCAGGGTTTTGGGGAAATATGGCCCAATCCTGGTATATGGTCACTTCCATAATTAGGCAGGATGAAGCAAATCTCTAGAACTATGAGATTTAGAAAGTTGGTTCCAAAGGCGAAGTTAGAGAGAATCAAATTTAAGCGAACACGTGTTTCAGGGTTTTGGGGAAATATGACCCAATCCTGGTATATGGCCACATCCATAATTAGGCAAGATGACCCAAACCTCCAGAACTATGAGAGTTAGAAAGTTTGTTCCAAAGGCGAAGTTGTAGAGAATTAAGCTTTAGCGTACACGTTTTTCATGGTTTTGGGAAAATGTGGCCTAATCCCGGGATAACGCCACTTCCAGATTCCAGAGGGATGATTCATACCTCTAGAACTATGGCAGCTAGAAATTTGTTTACAAACTTACAAAAGTACTTATATCCGCCAAAAAAAACCTCTTACAGAGGAGGTGTGACGCAAGTCTTTATGTCTGCTTACAAAATCTGTGAAATCAGAAAAGTGTGACGCATTAATCATTTAAGGTAAAACTTTTTTCTTCCAGTTACAAAAGTTCTGAAATCAGAGGGGGTGACGCATTAAGCTTCGATTCGCAACAAAAATTTTTAAACAAAATTATGTTGAGTTCAAAAAATTGCGTCACAAATGCCAGACCCACCAGCGGAATAATTTTTCAACATTCAGTTTTTAGACGCAAAAATTAAAATTTACCCTAAACGATGTAATAAGAAATAAAAGTCAAATTTTCGCAGCGTAAAAACTGAAAGTACAGAAAAATTGTTTCGTCGTTGGGTCTGGCATTTGTGACGCAATTTTTTGAACTCAACATAATTTTGTTTAAAAATTTTTGTTGCGAATCGAAGCTTAATGCGTCAACCCCCTCTGATTTCAGAACTTTTGTAACTGGAAGAAAATAGTTTTACCTTAGTTGATTAATGCGTCACACTTTTCTGATTTCACAGCTTTTGTAAGCAGGCATAAAGACTTGCGTCACACTTCCTCTGTAAGAGGTTTTTTTGCGGATTGACATCCTGAAAAAAGATTTTTGCGCGTAACAGACAGAGTTCTCTATATGGCACGTTTAAAATGATTAAAGCTTCATATGATGACGAAGCGCAAATCCAAACAAAGAAACAGCACAAATTATTGGCAGAGTTAATTGTAAGTCAAGTTACCTTTTTGGCAGCCTCCTCCGCTTCCGTATGTTTCTTATACGACAAAGTAATCACCCTCAATTCGGAGTCCGGAAACTTTTGTAATACGTTTTCTCGTATCAGCACTGGACATACTTGACTATATATTTCGAACTTCCCAGGATCCTAGCGAAAGAATCCATTCTGTTGGAACAGTGAATACTTTGATGGCTTGTGTATATTTTACCTTTGAACCAAAATCGATCAGGTCTTCTAGATTCACGTTCAACGGAGAAAATATTGAATTTTTGCACAGCCACACGGGCCCAAGAGCATTTGGCAGATAAAAGCGGTTACCTTTCGGATTAAATATTTCCCAATTCGGACCTCCATCTGATGAAAATAGAAATTAATAAAATTACATTAGAACTCACTAAAACTCTGACTAAACTCTGACAAACCTTTGACTCTTGGTTCGGAAACGTTTTTATAGTACGATGGCAGAGGTTCCGACTTTATACGTCGGGAATAATTTGCACTTAAGCTTGGAAACGCAGATTTTATCAATAGTCCGTCGTGGCTGTGTATTTTGCACAAAAGTGACATCTCATATTTTTGGTGCGATTCGTTTCCAGGGTTTAATGAATTTGCAATAAAACGTAAATCGTAAAACGTAACCCAGCAAAATAAATACGCGATCAAAATTTCAAACAATTTTCTTAAATTCTGTCAAGGTTGGATCGTTATGACGTTGCTGATTGTCATTTTCTGTCAAGGGGGAATATGCAGAAAGGAGAGAGCGGAGAGAGATAGATACACTTTATTGAATGGTACCTAGGTGGCGCACACGTTCAACAATATTGAAAAAACGAGGGCCTCACATTCGTTAAACCAATCAGGGAGTAACTTACTGTGAAAATGTACACATGTTTGAATTATGAATGAATTACTATGAGCTGACCTCAAAGAAAGCTTCTTCCATGCTTTCATTTGTTAAGCGCCAATGCTACGGACGATTCAATGTCAACGCTGCAAAGATGCTCTTTTCAGCCGTAGTTCGCTCTCATATTGAATTCGCCAGCACGATCTGGGCACCTCACCATTCAGTCCACATCCAGTCATTAGAGAGTATTCAGAGACAATTCGTTCCAGGTACCATGCATTTAATTCTGAGTTCATTTCTTCAATCATCGGCTGGATGGTTACGCTAAAAGCTGGTGGTCCACATGGGTCGCCTTGTTGACATCCAGTTTCTGATGATATTTTATGTTCTCCAAAAAATAACAGTGATGGAATATTATAACTTGATGATAACAATGGGAAAATTTTTGACGATTCTTGATAACATTTTAGTTCGGTTGATAGAATTAAATGCGTTTTGAAAATCTATCTTCAAAATTATCTTATTCGATTTGCTGTTTCTGTTCACATAAGTTCGTATTGCATGAACCACACTTTCACCGCCTAGTTTCGTTGCTACTCCTACTTGGTGGGGATTCAATTAAGCATGAGCATCGTCGTGTGTATGTAAACAAGCCAGCTTGCCGCTTAGTCTTCGTAATGTGTTGCCTCATGCTATTGGACGTATACCATGATCTTTCTTTGACAAAGCACAAAGTGATGCCCCAAAAAATATTGGCACAATATCCTTTTGTACATTTCCAGATAAAACGAAATTGCAAAATTTTGTTATCGTCGATAATGCTCTAGAGGCAGGTTCACCGGCAGTTTTTGAAATGATGTCTTTTAAGAATTGTGGACGAAAACCATCGATGCCAGCACCGGATCCATGTTGAAACGAATTTATCTTCTTCTTTACTTGCTGTTCGGTCACTTCTGTTTTGCTTGTCACTTCCTTAGGCGATTCGATTGAATTTGGAATTGGTGCGCTTGGATGTTTGGATTGTAATTTCTTAAAATTTGCATCATCAAACGGTGTCTGCTTATCATTTGAACTCAAGATTTTGATCGCACCTTTTATGTCAAAGTCATCGATCTTTGCTTGTATTCTCTTACCTAAAGTTGATATCGTTTTCGTTGTCTTTTAAATCGAACTTCAGAATAGTTTCCTTTATCTTTGTGGTCAAAGATTAGTTCTTGTCTCCTTTCAAATTGAATGATACGTATGCGAAAACAAGTAATTTCTCCCATTCAAGATCGAATTTGTTTGAATTACATTCTCGACAACTGAAACGAATTTGTCTGCAGCTTGGTATCGCGCGCCTTTTGGAATTCTTCGGACAGTTGCAACATTGTTTCGGTAGAACATCAATTTTTCTGCAATGATTTATGGACTAACTTCGTCCAATGATTCTAAATGTAATAACTTGTCTGCATGTTTCTTTTCCAGATGCTGCTGAAGGCGTTTTTTATCTTTGAATGATTTAAATGGTGATTTATTTATTTATGTTATTTATTTGTCGATGTGATAATAACGCAAGGCATCAACGGACTAATAATAAATACGCCTATTATTTTTTTTTCCAGAAACTCTTATAAAAATGTGGTAAATAGACTTTCAATCGAAATCGACCTACAAATTTTACAAATTGATCACATCATGTTTTCAAAGCCTTATTTCTCGGGATATATTAGTCCGATTGAGATACTAAGTACTTTACAAGGAATCCTATGATCACGCCCGACAGACTGGCATTATGTTTCACCAAAATCCTTTTGCGCAAAATTTAATTATTTTGTTTATGCTCTAAACAAAATCAATGACATATGAACTTTTTGAATCGAGAAGGCTTGTTATGCGCTTACAACTAAGTGCTTGATTTTTAATCGTTGTTCGTTACATGAATCCGTGGGATAATGGTTAGCGTACAAGACGCAGCTGTGAATGTGCCAGGTTCAAATCGCGATATGGAGATAGTTTTTTTTTTATAAAAATAAGAAGAGTTCATTCTGGATGAACTGGACCATACTGGCTCATTAAGTAGGTCGCATCATTACTGCCTAGCATGTTAAATTACATCTACATAGCAATGAACTTGCACCATATACTCAACGTACCGTGTGCGTAGTACACGTTAAAATATTTTTTTTTTGACGTTTTCTTTGCTGGTTGTAATTCTTATAGAAAAGTTCTCTAGAAGTAAAGTTTTTAGGATTTTTAAAATGAAAAGTATTCCAGTCGCGGAAACTTTTAGCGGCAGATAACAACGTCAGCCAACTTTGAGCGACTTCCAAAATTTACCGACTCTCTAGTCTGTCGGTTTCTTAAATTTCGCACTTAATTTGTCTAATGCTGTTATTGAAAACATTAAACGAAATTAAGAATTCAACTTATTTTTAAATTTTGTTTTTAGACAAATAAGTTAATTATCAAGTTCTTGCGTCACAAACCCCCGTTCCGCGCTTAAATAAATGATATGAAAATCCAAAACTGTAAGTAAAAACAACCAGAGCCGCAACTGACACAAAAAAAAATTATTTCACGCGTCTGACATAACTGTAAGTACTGAAGATAAAAATTCTCGAACAAATTTTACATGCTTCTGCTCGGTAAATGCGTCATTACCTCGTCGCAGGCGACTCGGAAAACGTATTTACTGAGCATCAACATGTAAAATATTTTAAAATCACATTTACATCGCTTCGCTCATGTAAAATGCGCATTTACATTGCTTCAACACGTAAAAAACGGTACGTAAGTACTTCCAAATTTTTATTTTGACGAGTGGGAATACAGCACTTCCCTTCGGATCGCGCCGTAACCTTCCCACTCGTCAAAATAAAAATTTGGAAGCACAGACGTAATGTACTATTACGTAAGTACTTCCAAATATTTGTTTTGACTCGTAGGATAGCAAACTTCCTACGAGTGTACTATTGAATGTTACACTCACGGAAATATATTTTTGCATTAATAGAATTTTGTACTTCTGCGCAGCTTTTTAACACTGCAAAAACCTGCGCAGAAGTACAAAATTCTATTGATGCAAAAATATATTTTCGTAAGTGTATCTTTACCAAGTAATGAAGGAATTCGTAAATCGCCATTACTGAGTTAGTGTTGCGAATCTCTAAATGTCCCTCATAAAACTCATTTGGACGTATATGATCCATGCGTTCCACCATTTGGGACTACTTTACTTTCCAATAAACGAACTGAGAATCACACCCGTGCAAGTAACTTTTAGTTGCAAGTAAAATATGTAAGCGATGTGCTTACAACGCTATTTTCCAGTCAGTGGCCAGACGACCTAATTTTTTGTACCACTTTAAAAAACTTATATTTTCAAGCAATGGAAATAATTGAAAACTTAAAAATGAGAACGTAACTTGTGCGTCATGTTACCTTGAGTTCAGATGATCTGGCAAAGTTGGAAATTAACTTTACAATTAGCAAACTGATCTCGAATTTTCGGTGTTTTTAAAAAACAGACAATTCAACATTTTCTACCAACATCAACTTGGTGGAGGACATGAGAAAATTGGAATGAGGAAGTTGGAGTGGCTTTTTTAGA
>CM055405.1:5019938-5040023 GCA_029228625.1 Pseudolycoriella hygida | reverse complement strand
CTTGTTAAAGTTCCTGAATTAGATCTACTGGAAGCCGTTTGCATTAAAATTCATCTTAGATCAACCAACTCTAAAATATATATATATGGTTTATATATACAATATGGTTCTACAGAAGAAGTGTACTCAGCACATTTAAAGGCCATTTTGGCTGCTCACTCAATGATAAATCACAACGATATCTTCCTTGCCATTGGTGACTTCAACATGTCCTCGGTTAAATGGTCTGCAAACGAAGACGGTTTCGATTTTCTTCCAATCATTGGAGACTCTGAGTCTGTACAAGCTAATATTGCGAGAGAAATTACTTCATCTCTTCTAAGTTGCGGACTTTTTCAAATATCATACATACAGAACTCATCCCAGAATGTTCTCGACTTAGTCTACACTAACATGCCGGAACTGTTTATTGTCAATCCAGCTGATTTACCAATGATACCAGATTCATCCCAAGACCGCGCTCATGTCCAGACTCAATGCCTTATTGAATGTGAACCTGCTACCTATACTGAAACTCCATCTTCTGAGCAGATTTATTGCTTCAGGAAAGCACCATACGATTCAATTCGTGAAGAACTTGCAAAAGTTAACTTCGATGAGTTATTCTTTGAGAAGAACTTAGATGAAATGCTCAGTGCACTCTATGCCAAATGCTATGATATTTTTGATATGCTTATTCCAAAGGCATCGCTTCGTACGACGAATCATCCGGCATGGTTTGATGGTAAACTAATCAACCTGAAAAATCGAAGGAACCGTGAATACAAGAAATACCTCAACACATCTAAAAACTCAGGCAATGCAGATAAATCATCATTTTTAGCAGCTAAAGTCAAATTCGAGAAATATCGTGACGATCTATACAATGAATTTATGTGTGACCTTGCAATGAACTACAAGAAACAACCCAAAAAGTTCTGGAACTATATCAATTCCAAATATAAGAAAAGTTGTTTACCCGGAAAGATGTCCTTCGGCGACGAAATTGCGACAAATGATGTTGAAAAAGCTAACCTGTTTGCTAAATACTTTGCTTCCGTATACAAGCAATACCCCGACGACGACCAGAAAATGACCGAACTGCTATCTTTCATTCACTCAAGAGACGATACAGGTTTTTCGAACATCACAGTCAATGAGGATATTGTGAAAAAAACCTTGTTGAGTATGGACCTCAGTAAGGGGATTAGTCCAGATAAAATGTCGCCGTTATTCCTCCGTGAATGTGCAGAATTGCTATCTCGACCTCTATCAATCATTTACACAAAATCACTGCTGGAATGCTATTATCCAAATTTGTGGAAGATGGGTCATTTGATACCAGTTTTCAAATCCGGCAAGAAAGCTGATGTTGGTAACTACCGTGGTGTGTCTTTGTCTCCAAACTTTGCTAAGGCGTTCGAGATGATAGTTTTGGAGCAGCTAAAATTCAATATTTTCCCACAATCATCACCTACTCAACATGGCTTTTTCCCGGGTAGGAGAGTCGAATCTAATTTGATGGAATTATCAATTTTGGTCCACGATTCTTTCAAAAACGGCGAACAAACGGACATATTCCTCGCAGATATCCACAAAGCCTTCGATGTTATACGATCTGTTCGACTGGTAAAGAAGATGTCAGATGAGAAATACCAACTTTGCAATTCAATTCTACTCTGGTTTTGCTCCTTCTTATCGCGTCGGAAACAGATGGTGAAGATAAACTCAATTAAATCTGATATAATTGATGTTCTTTCTGGAATCGGTCAAGGCTCAATACTGGCTGCCCTTTTATTCGTAATCTACTTCAACGATTCTGATGGTGCTCCTGGTCCCACTAGAGACATTAATCTTGCAGACGACAAAAAGCTAGTTCACAACAACATTTCTACCATCGATGATACTCACTTCATGCAAGAATCAATCAATAATTTTGTGAAATGGTGCTCCGACAACGACTTTGAACTCAACTCCAGTAAATGTAAGGTGATTAGCATATACCGGAAGCGTTCTCCAATCTTGGCAGAATATCATATGAACGGCAACCTGATTAATCGTGTTCACAGCACAAAAGACGTCGGAGTCACATATAATAACAAGTATTCCTTTAATGACCACTTAGAACTCACTATAAAGAAGGCTATGTCAATGCTTTCATTTGTAAAACGGCAGTGCTATGGGAGATTTAACGTCGGAACAGCCAAAATGCTTTACTCCGCCATAGTTCGTTCGCATCTCGAATTCGCTAGTACGGTTTGGGCACCTCATCACGCGGTTCACATTCAATCTATAGAGAGTGTTCAAAGACAGTTCGTTTTTTATGCCAACCGTGACCGTCGGATTGAAGGAGATACCGACTCCTATCGGATTCGTCCATATGCTGATAGGTGTGCTGAACTAAACCTTAAATCCTTACTAAGGCGCCGAACCAACGCAGCGATCTTTTTCATCCATGATGTCCTGACTGGAAAGTTGAATTCTCAATTTATCCGAAATAGGATTATTCTGAACGATGGTACACATGTCTTACGAAGATCTTCATTGATTAGAATCACCGGAAGCGATCATGAATATTCTCAATTTTCACCATTCAACTTCGCATGTCGGTTGTTTAATCTTGCCGCAAGTCACGTCGATCCTACACTTCCATCTCGCTTTTTTAGAAACGAAGTGCACAAACTAGACGATTCGGTATTCCAAACTTTTGGTATGGTTGGATAATGTGTTTGTTTTGGTGCTTTCTTTACACAATGACTACTTAAATCCGAAAGCACTTTCCCGGTGATTACCTTTTACGTCTTTCCTAAGCTTTTCAAAAAGTTAAATTATTATTTTTATTTATGCAGAACATCACCTTGATTGCTGAAATTTTTGACGTCTACATCGTCTCCATGACAACGTATTTGATGACGGCTACGCTTTAGATGCTACTTTCTAATTTCGACTTTTCTTTTTTTTCAATTTTTGATGACGTCACTTTGGCAATTTAATTATTTATGACATGATGGCTGATATTTTTGACATCTACATTGTTACGACAACGTATTTGACGACGCCTCAGATGCTACTTTGAAATTTCGAATTTTCTTTTCTTTTTTTATATTTTTGACGACGCCATTTTGGCAATTATATCATTATGACATTTTTTTTTTCTTTGACGATCTATGTCTTTGACATAGATTCATAAATTATTTATTCTTGTGACTTTCGTTATGTTGATTTTGACGTAATATTTTTGATGTTTTCTTACTTTTTGTTTGTAAATTTTTTGTAATTTTCCTTTTGTTCTATGTTAATGTTATTAATGTTATTTATATATTGTAACGTTTTCATGGTTTTTTAACGAGGGCTATGACAGCAGTCATAGTCACTCTTTTTCCATGTCAGCTAGAAAATAGTAGACAATAAAATTATTATCAATCATGTTTTATTTTTCGCAAAAGTGTAATGAGACATTAATCAACCTGATTTTTTGACAGGAAAACCACTTTGATATTCTAATTCCTGGAGGCGGTGTGGGAATCTTCAATGGCTGTCAAAGTCAATGGTCAGCCCCAGCTGATGGATGGGGAGGTAAAAATCACTATAACAAATATTTCATCGTTTTCTTCTCTCTAATAAAAATAACTTGATTGTCACAGCCCGATATGGAGGCGTCACCAGCAAAAGCCAATGCTCTCAACTTCCTGCACAACTTCTCGCAGGGTAAATTGTGAAAGTCTAATTTTTTTTAAGTCTTTAATTTTAATTTACGTAGATGCCAATGGCGCTTTGATTGGTTCTTGAATGCTGATAATCCAACATTCACTTTTATTCCAGTCACATGTCCATCAGCAATTACTGCCGTCACTCAATGTGTTCGCACCGGATAAAATAAAGTTTTTTTACTCAAAAAATCTCATCAGACTAAATCTAAACCTTAGACGGTGCATTGTACCAACTTTCATTGTTGCAGGCTCTTTTATTGAGAATTTCTAATAAATAGAAAATAGAATTTTTGTTTCGAATTTCTCTATGCCTGGCGAATAAAATGCTTTGTGAACATTTTCCAGGGCCGCTTTTACCGCTCACGAAAGCTTAACAATGTTCAGACACACGTCCACAGTGCCCTGAATTGGATAGGAAGAAATTTTATTTGACGATCGATTCCCTCAGTCAGAGGAATAAGTGAGCCACTCTAAGGTATTTTTGTACTACTTCCTTGTTGCACCTGCTGATATATTTGTGAAAAAGTTTCACCGACCCTCGAAAATCCTTTTTGGACACTTTGTCAACCACATACGACAGAATTTTTTGACCATCGCTACATCTACTGAAAATTAAAAATATTCAAAGTTGAACTATTGAATTAATTTATTCCGAACCCAGGGAGGTGCAGGAAATGCTTGATTTAACTGGTTTTTTTACCATTTTCCCATTATTCTCCAAATTTCTCATATAATTACTGTTATCCGTGTTACAAGAACAAGTGTACTGTGCAATGATGCCAAATACATTTTTTTCTTATCCAATTTGCTAGTCTTCAATGATGATTGCATCTAACGCTTCATGCAAAGATCCAATATGCAATCATATCGAAATGCTATCGATAATTCGCTAATATTTCTGTTTTTTAAAACTGTTAATTTTTCGGTGTAATAGTAGCGGTTTTATCGCAATTTTGACATAAATTTCAGCTATTTTGCGAACATTTGCGTTTGTTTACTTCTAATATCATATAGGTTGGTATGTCTTGAAGAGATCTTCCCAACGAGCCCTCTTATGTTGAAATTGAACTGCTTTTCAATTAAACTTGAGCAAATGTTCAATATTTTACCCATTTTAGCGCTTTCTTTTGAATTCTTGTTTATTTATGTTTAATTTCCTCAAATTTCGTATGGTTGGATAGGTTTTGACGAGACCTTTCTAATGAACCATTATTCATGTCAATCTGTGTTTTTTGGATATTTTTTTTATCTTTTTCCAATGTATTTTTGTAGCGCTTCGTGTAGCGCCGTGGTACTTCAAAAATTTAAGGTATCCGTAGATCTTGTCTCACTGTTTCCAATGAATCACCACATGAGAAAATCTGCTAAAGGTAAGAAGTGTTTCCGAAGATGTAAAAATCGCGAGAAAAATCGTCAAAACAGTAAAAGTATACTTTTACGAAAAAGTAATTTTTTAGCGCTATTATGACCAAATATTCACATAATGAGTTCCATTTTAATCGCAATTCATAAGGTATAATTGAAATTAATAAAGTCTTTCAAAAAAACTCACGTTTTTACCATTCAGACACTTTTTGAGCCTTTTTTCGAAGTTTTTCGTCCTTTAGCGCTACTTGTAGCGATCTAGCGTTACAAATACATTCTAAAAGTATCTCACATCTTACACTTGTCCATTTCTTTCCAAAAAATTTACAAATGTCAAAATCTGTTAGAGTTGCGATAATTTTCGGAGAATGCGAAAATCATGAAAACCTTCAAAACCATAGTTTTTCGAAAAAGTCACTTTTTAGCGCTATTTTGACCAAATTTCCACACAGGTGCTTCCAATTTCCTCGAATTTCATAGAGTTTCGTATGCATTGATGATACCTTTCATATGAACCCACTTTTGTACCATTTGGACACTTTTCAGATACTTTTTGAGGCTTTTTTCGTCCTATTTTCGTAGCGCTACGAATAGCGCTACAAATATTTTCGAAAGTATCTCACATCCTAGAACTCACTCTCTCCAACGAGCCCCCAAACACTAAAATCGATTAAGATTACGATTCAATACGGTTCAATTTCAACCTAAGAGGGCTCGTTGGGAAGATCTCTTCAAGACATACCAAACTATATGATATTAGAAGTAAACAAACGCAAATGTTCGCAAAATAGCTGAAATTTTGGTCAAAATTACGATAAAACCACTACTATTACAACGAAAAATTCACAGTTTTAAAAACCAGAAATATTAGAGAATTATCGCTAGCATTTCGATATGATTGCATATTGGATCTCTGCATGAAGCGTTAGATGCAATCATCATTGAAGACTAGCAAAGTGGATAAGAAAAAATGTCTTTGCCATCATTGCACAGTACACCTGATCTTGTAAAGTTATACGGGTAATAGTAATTATATGAGAAATTTGGAGAATAATGCGAAGTTGGTAAAAAACCAGTTAAATCAAGCATTTCCCGCACCTCTCTGTAAAAAAACATTTCATTGTAAATGCAGTAATTTGAATGACGCAGTTATTTGGGACATTAGTAACGGAGTGATTAAACAATGGAAATGCATGCAATGCGAAAAACGAAAATCCACCTCACCTACACCGCCGAAATCGTCTACAGTATTCAGCGTATTGATGACGTTGTGAATGATATGCAAAAATACTTGAATAATAAATTCGGTGAACTACAAGAAATTGCTAAGGTACTCAACGGCTACGGACATCGTATCAATCTTATTGAGGATTCAAACAAAACTCTCCTATTTAACACAAACAATCTGGACACACGGGTAGACAATCTTGAGCAAACCAGCCTCTCTCACAACTTGGAAATAAATGGAGTTCCCATGGTACAACCTGACAACCAGACAGATATTATTCAAAGAATTGGCTCTAGCATATCTCATCCTATTTTACTAGATGACTTGTTGAATATCTGCAGACAATACCAACAAATGAATAAAGACAAACCTCCAGTTATTAACCTAACCTTCAGGGACTTATCTAAACGCGATGGATTTCTGTCATCAGCTAAAAAACTTCGAGGATTGACTCAATCTAACATTGGTATAGATACTGAGGGTAATGAAAATTTGATTTTTGTGAATGAACATTTGACAAAGGCAAGAAAAAAGCTTTTTTTCACATCTAAAACCTATAAAAATAACAACAAATATAAATACTTATGGACGAACAAGGGAAAGATATATTTAAGGAAGAAAGATGGAAGCCAAGCGATAAACAATAATTTTTACACGAACTTTGATAAGCTTGAAGGAAATGCATAATACTTTTCAATCCCCGATGGTGGTATGTTTTCTTTATTTTGATTTTGACTTAATTTTTGGAATTTTATTGAATTTTTACTTATAACTTGAACTTTAAATTTTTATTATGAATCTGAATGACCTCAATGACGAAAAGCCAAACTTCTTAAACGACACATTTTACAGTGTTATGAGTTATTCTAAATCTCGATCTGCTTCAACTGTGGGATTGCGTATTTTTCAGGCTAAGTTTAGAAGCATCAAAGATTTGACCCGCTTTGATCTTTTTATCCAGTTTTTGAGTGAGTTCCCGGAAATATATGATATAATTGTTGTCGGGGAAACATGGATTGCTACTGATGAAGAAGGACTATATAATTTGCCAGGTTATAGTGGCTTTTTTGCATCCAGAAATGGGTTCGCAGGGAGATTAGCTGTTTTCATCCATGAACTCTAGTTTTTTCTTCATTTCATTGACCATCCACTCACCACCTAATAATATATATTCAAAATTTATATTTCATGCTTACTATAGACCACCCCATGATACAAATGCTAATGAATTTCTCGATCACCTATCGTTAGCTATTGATAAAGATGAATTTGGCATGATAGTTGGAGACATGAACATAAAGATGATTGCAAGTAACTCATCTGCTCTCAGGAGACGCTACGTAAACATTCTTGAGAGCTGTAATTATGAAATTAGTAATAACAAGATGACTAGACCAGATAGTAAGTCACTACTTGATCATGTTATCTTGAATTGTAAAAAATACATCACAATGGAAAACTCAACTATTCAACAAAAACTTAGTGATCACAGTGTAATCATTACTGAAACGTGGAAATTTTACTTTAATTTTCGATCACTTAGACAAGTAACAGAAGGTCACAGGTTGAGAATTTTTATTTTGAATTATTTTGTCATTGTAATGACGCTGAGATTGAACTCAACTAGAACAGTTGTGTTCTTGAACATATTAGAAGCATCAACATTTCGGCATCCAGTGCCAATCATCAGTCAAGTCATGCACCTTGATATGCTGATATGGGGTGAAGTACCGACTATTTGATGTTCCATGTGAATGAACATATTACTAATGTGAGTTCAGTTGTGTCGTGTCGAATAGGTGTTATGAAAAAACTACGATTTTTGCCGAAGAAGATTCTCAGATTGATATATTTTGCTACGATTTACTGTCATTTTTTATACTGTATAGGAATAGATGAGCTCCAAGTACTCCATAAAAAAGCGCTCAAAGCCACGCATAAATTACCGATACAATATTCTACCGAACTCCTTTTAACTGCTCAGTTTCCAAAGATGCTAACAATCCCTCAGATGTATGAATTTGGCGTATGTAAATTTGTATTTTGTTGCGTCACTCATTACAATTTTTGAGCAATTTTAACCGATATAATACAACATATTCCTATTTATTGAAGCAACCCAACATCTACTAGACCTACTTTATTTAATGCAATCCCTCCACAAATTAGAAACTCTGCTACACTTTATCAATTCAGTCGTTTATTAAAGGCACATACGTTGAAATTATTTTGATGAACCCTATTAGTGTTGTTGTGTTCCAGAAATCTGTGCTTGTATCGGTAGCCTGTGGGAGGGTCGAGTCGCGTAGTGCAATCGGCTCTCTCACAGATTGTTGGTGCGATTGCGGAGGACGGTATATGACTGTAAAAACAGAATTCTACCACGATCGATCGCAAGCTCACCATTTATTATTTATCATGGGCGCGCGGTAGCGATGCGCCCGTGACGCAAGTCTCCATACGAACAAAAAATTTGGAAAAATTTTTTTCGTAGACTTCGGAACCATATATACAGCTAAGTTTTGACTCCCCCCCCCCCTTGCGACGTACCCCCGGAAAATATTTTTCCTGAATTCTACGGAAAATTCTAAGGCGAAGTGTCTTTTCACTCATTAAAATCGGTTCCGTGGATCCGAAGATATGACCTTTAGAAAATGATCAAATGAATGAAGTTGAGGGGATCATTTTCGCCCATGGAAGTAGTAGTCGCCGCGCTGCGGTTTGGCGGCGGCGGCGGCTCAAAAAAAACTTTTGATATATTGTAGAGGAAGTTGAGGGGATCATTTTCGCCCATGGAAGTACTAGCCGCCGCGCTTCGGTTCGGCGACAGCGGCGGCTCAAAATAATGCAAAACATTACAATCACAACGAAAACCCTTTTTAAAAGGGAAACGTCCTCGTTCCTTCTTCCAAAACAACTGATATCAATTTGGGTGACGCTTGCAGCTTCAGAACGCACAAAATTCTTTTGAAATATTTTCACTTCTGAGTAAAAAAATGCGGCACAAATGCCGGACCCCCAGTGTTATAGTTTTTCTGTTCTTTCAGTTTTCACAATGCAAAAATTTGACTTTATAGGATGTATGGCGTATTTTGCACAGAAAATAAAATTTTTGCGTATGAAAGCTGAAAGCGTAGAAAAATTATTACATAGGCGTCCCTTCTTCCAAAAGAACTAATATCAATTTGGGTGACGCTTGCAGCTTCGGAACGCAAAAAATTCTTATGAAATATTTTCACTTTTGATTAAAAAAATGCGTCACAAATGCCGAACCTCCCAATGTTATAGTTTTTCTGTTCCGTGATGTGTGGAGTACGGGTAATCAAATTTGGCGTGCAAAATTATTACGTTGGGAGGACTTGCGCCACGTTTCCCTTTTAAAAAGGGTTTTCGTTTCCGAAGCGCGGCGGCTACTACTTCCATGAGCGAAAATGATCCCCTCAACTTCCTCTACAACATGTCAAAAGTTTTTTTTTTGAGTCCCCGCCTATTTTCCGCCATTTTGGCGGTCACCCTGATACACTACACACCCAACCCAACAACTTTCCCTTTGACACCAAACCTCTATCTCGAACACACAACCATTGCCTCATACAAAATGTGCTATCATACACACTACACACACAAACACATACATATGGGCTTTATATGGTGCCTTCTAAAAGCCCTGGCGCCCAAACAAGGCCGGTACCCCCCTTTTTTAAAATCTCATATGGCGTAGAATGCCCACCCGAAGGTCCCTGCAAAATTTCAAGAAAAGTTATCGAGTCGTTTTCGAGCACGAGCCAAAAAAGTTGGTTTTCATACAAATGGCCCTGGAACTAACTAACTAACCAACGTAGGATGTTTGCATTAACTTTGGCTTCTATGAAACAGCCCTTTTTGTATAGGAAATGATCATTTTCTAATCGTATCTTCGGATCCACCGAACCGATTTTAATGAGCAAAAAGACACTTCGCCTTAGAATTTTCCGTAGAATCCAGGAAAAATATTTTCTGGGGGGTACGTCGCAAGGGGGGGAAGTCAAAACTTAGCTGTATATGGCTGATTCCAAGCAATCTATGAATTTTCTATCTCTTTCACTCTTCAACATTTTGAATATATTTGTCTGTTTCACTCTGCAGCGTTTGAATGAGTCTCAAAAATGTAATGTGGACAGGAACGTTTTTTGTTTCATTTTTTAATGGTTTACACTTAAAGAATGAAAGAGAAGCAGATAAAAATATGTGCCGTGGACAGTAATAGAAATAGCCATATATGGTTCCGAAGTCTGCGAAAAAAAAATTTCCGAATTTTTTGTTCGTATGAGGACTTGCGTCACGGGCGCTTCGCTACCGCGCTCTCATGATATTTTGAATAGTTTATTAGTAATTAATAGAAATAACCTTAGATAAGTAATATCTATTAGGTGAAACACTTTATTTTTGTTATAAGTTTTGTAGCTCTTTCGAATTGCCGCTTGGCAGATTAGAGTTACGCAGTGGAAAATGATGTATTTTATGAAGAAAATAAATGAAATGAAATGAAAGAATTCCTTACCACAGCCGGTAACGCATTCGAATCAGTGACTCCGCATATAATGGTTTCCTACCGTCCTACCACTAAATCAAATAATCACAAAAGGAATTAATAGAAAAACAATTGCTCTGCGCTCCTCCTCCAAACTTTCTTAGACCATAAGCATACCTCATCACATCGTAGAGTTAAAGGACCCATCGAGCACCTTCATCGCTACCGCATCCAGACCATACCTTCTAGACTTTAAATCGGAAGAAGGCCAGACATTATCCCATCAATACAAATAGGCAGGTCGCTCACACGAAGGTCGTTGAATTTCATGAAGCAGAAAATGGTAAAAGGTTACAGGATTTCTCTGTTTTAAATGGGTTGGTTACCTATTTTTCTTTCAAACACAATCATCACTATATGCACATGAATGGGTCTTAGGTTAGTGATAGAGTACCTGAGAGATACTCGCGTCTTCATGGGCTTTATTTTTTGTTTGAAGAACTTTTCAGTGGGACGTCTACCAGTGAATGTTGAGAGACACACGGGATGGTTGAAGTTGAACATAATTCATTAAGTAAAGCGAAACGGCTGGAATTACATATTTTAACATGATTTTTAATTTAGCTATGAGGTCATCTCACTGTTATAATAAGGGCAAGGAATGTGAGAATTATACCACTAATGCGCCGTTCCCATTTTACATTCATATTTGACGTGTCGTTTTTCGTCGGAATTACAAATTATAAAGTGTACTATTGTGCTTGATTTTTCTAATAAATGCATAAAAACAATGTCTTCTTCGTAATTGTAACGGTATACGAGTTATAGTCCATTAAATGCTGAAAGAAAACCTCGGGACGGCACATTAGCCTTACCTCTAATGACTCATCTTTTCTACTTCAAAACAAAACTCAATTCATGCCTTATCTACTTTTTATTATCTTCTTTTCGACGTAACTGTAGTCCAACCATCTTCATCGACAGTTGGTGTTTTACTTGCACTCTGTACATCTACATTATTGCTCCAAACTTCCATTTCTTCGTCTTCACCATCGCTACTACTCATATCCGAATCTATTGCGACTTCCACCTTGAAATTCGAATTCAGCCACTGCGTACATGGCGGCATTGAAGATGTTTCATTTTTTATGGCGTCGTACTCTTTACTCAGGATCATGTTCAAGTATTTGGTTAACATCGTAGAGATTTCTGCAAAGGAAAATAATTAAATTATTCAGCTATTCTACAGCATGTACAGTGGGAACGGTTTCAAGCGTCTAAATGTCAAAAAGTCAAAATTGTCAATGTTGGAAAAACTTTTTCACTAAAGCTTAACTAAGATTTGATCCATACCACAAAAATCTCACTTTTCTGCCATTAAGTCCGTTGAAGCCGTTCCCATTGTATATGCTGTAGAATAGTCAAATTACACTTAAAATACATTAAGTTGCTCGATACACAGAATATTTTTCTACGATAGAACAATTTTCTTGCAAACTTAAAATTGAGGTGAGGTCAAATACAATTGGTCGAAAATATGAATAGTTTTTTTCACAATCAATGCAAGCTACCACCTACCAACAGAAGAGTTATCTTCACATATTGCGTTGAATTCTTGGTCCATTATGTCATCCAACAATTCCTGAATCTCTGACTGTGTTATATTATCGTTTCTAGTACAATACTCGAACACATAGTTCATTGATTCTACAGCAGTCTTAAAAAATTGAAATAAATTTGACAGAATGTTTGGTTAGGTTAAAAAGGGCAGAATTTACTTGTTGACCATGTTGACCACCCATTCCATGTTCAACCGCTAACTTGAGTGCCGTCCATTGGTTAAATATATTCTCCAATATTTTTCTAAACAAATCTTTGTCACACTCGTCCATTTTGAGATAATTTGAAATTTATTAACAATTCTGAGTCTAGCGCACACGATAGCACACCGTGGAAACGATTTTGTTTACGTTGATAATGTCAAATCTGTCAAATCCATCCAGTATAAACACGACATTACAAAAGAACGCACTAAAGATTGCTTCCTAATGGTTTGACAACACGACATATGGACAGAGATAAATGTTTCGATAAAAATGTCATAATATAAGAAGAAGCAATGTCAGTATAATTGTGTCAGAAAAGCGGTTTAGTTTGTTTTTCTGTTTACAACAAGTTGTCAAAATCATTCCGTAGGATAAAAATATAAATTTGGGAAATGGAATCGGTGTTAAAAAAGTCAACGGCTGACCAGGCCATCGACCGAATATTAGCCGAAATCGCTCAAATTTTATTTAAATGCAAATTTTGTGATTTCATTACGGATGAGAAACTTTTGCTAATCACGCATTACCGTTCGATTCATGTTAAATCCATTGACTCAACCACCAGAAGAGAATCGGCATATCATCCTTCCGACGTGACATCGAAAGAATTGGATGAACGTTTCGTTTGCAGTCTATGTTTTTCCGTATTTTTGTCTCGTGAATTGGTCAAAGATCATATGATCACGGATCACGGTTGCGTACCGATGGCAAATGAGGCGGACAATCAACAGCAAGTGCATTCCAAATTGAAAAATTCGGATATTGCTAATAGCAAAAAAGACGTTGACAAAGAGTTGCATCGACCGATATCTTTGCGCGAACTTCAACTCAAACTAAAAAGTTCATTTGTTTTAAAGTATGGGAGTGCTTTGATAGAAATAAGGAATTAAAGGGCCTTTATGCTTCAGGTGTTCGGTTAAAGGCTGTAGTAAGCGATTTGAGTCAGAGGAAAGTAAATCTTACCACGAACGCTGCCATACACTCATAAACAACGAATTCAAATGTTTTGAATGCCAAGCTGTGGCTAAAAACTGGCGCAACTGTTCGGCGGTAAGTTTTCAATTTGCAAGCAGAAGTTTTCTTATGTCGCTGAAGTTCGACCAAAGCTCGGACTAATGAACTAAGCTCTCTCTCTCTCTCTCTCTCTCTCTAGTTCATTTGCTATAGTTCATTCGTTCATCTGTTCTAGTTCATCACCTAGTTCATCATTATTTACAAGAACTTAGCTGTGCGGGTCGAGTGAGATTTTGGTCCGACCAAAATATCGACTTTCCGCGTATGGTTAATTTATTTACGAGAACTTAGCTGTGTTTGTCGAGTGAGATTTTGGTCCGACCAAAATCTCTAGTTATCGCGTATGGCTAATTTATTTGCGCAAACTTAGCTGTATTTGTCGAGTGAAATTTTGGTCCGACCAAAACCTCCTGTTATCGCGTATGGCTAATTTATTTGAGCAAACTTAGCTGTATTTGTCGAGTGAAATTTTGGTCCGACCAAAACCTCCAGTTATCGCGTATGGTTAATTTATTTACGAGAACTTAGCTGTACTTGTCGAGTGAAATTTTGGTCCAACAAAATCTCAATCGACAAATACAGCTAAGTTTCCGCAAATAAATTAACCATACGCGGGAAGTGGATATTTTGGTCGGACCAAAATCTCATTCGACAAGTACAGCTAAGTTCGCGTAAATAATGATGAAGTAGGTGATGAACTAGAACAGATGAACGAATGAACTATAGCAAATGAACTAGAGAGGGAGAGAGCTTAGTTCATTTCCCATATACATCACATTGTCGCAACGCCGATCTTTGGTCGAACTTAAACATGGTGTTTTCTTGATACCATTCTCTTTGACAGCATCTCTACAAACATCACAAAATTGATGTCGATTTACTGAAGTGCATTTTTTGTTCGTACAAAGGTAATTCTTGATATATGACTGACGCATAATTTTACAAAGAAAATAGGGACACCTTCGCAGAGTGCCATTTTCACTTGAATTTTTATAGATATTTTCGTTGAAGACTTTGAGCACTAATCGATTTTTCACGTTTCATATTTCTTCTCTCAACCAATGCAGCTGGTTTATGTGGTAAGTTCTCTTACACGCATCCGAATCCGACTCAATGATCAAAGAATGGAATTTTAGTTCAAATCTTTAGACATCTTCAAGTCCATGGGGCAACAAAGGGATTTGCATGTTCGAACTGCCCGAAAGTTTTTAAACAATTCTCACAACTTCGAGTACATGGCATAACACACCATCAAAACGACGGTACCCAAATGCGTTGGTATTCGCAAAAGAAATGTGACATTTGCAACAATATGTTCGCCAATTCCAAAGTTTTGTCGAAGCACATCAAAACCGTTCACAATCAAATCAAGCCGTTCATTTGCAATGTTTGCGGCCATAAGTCGGCCAGGAAGGTAACGCACATGATTCACCTGCGTCAGCATACCGGCGAAAAGCCGATTTCCTGTCAGTATTGTAAGTTCAAAGCAGCTGACCCCAGTGTTATAAAGAAACATGAACTTCGCCACCAAGCTGTACGTTAGTTGATTTTCACAAATAAAAATAAATAAATATACGTTAAAGTTGATTTCTATCTTGCAGAAAGATCAGTGGAAGTATAAATGCAAAGACTGCGACTACATATCCATACAGTCATCGACAATGAAATCACATCTGAAAAAATATCATCCGAACAGCCATCAGGCCATTCAATGTGAATTTTGTTCCTTTGTCTCTTTAAATGTTAATGTACTTAACAGACATAAACAAAGCCATAAGTCGCTAACCACCGCAGGTAAAGTTTTGTCTTATTTTCAATTTAGGTAGGAAATATTGATTGTGAGTTTCTTGATAACAGATGCGATCATTAACAATTCTGGACATCGATCGGATGATCATTTGAAACGTGAGAAAGAGTTAAGCGATAAGCCTAAAAGGATTGTTGATGTATATTTTCATCGCTTGTCAAAGGCCTTGATTTTATTCAATTTTTTCGATTCAGGTTTCATCGGATTGTTTCCTGCCATTGGAAAGCACGGATTCGATTTGCCACGATCAACTGGTAGACACTGGTGGTGTAACAATACCTGAAGGTCATACAGAAGAAACCCAATTTCCGTCGTTCAGTAGTGACTGAAGTTTATGTTTATTAATTAAATGTTTCCAATAAAAATTTTGTTAAGAAAACGTGTGTCAAATGTTGAGGAACATTGTATCCTCCCTTGAAACGTTGCGGATAACTTTTATCGAATTTATCGACTGAAATGCTAAATTTTCTCAACGCTCTTGAAGGGACGAAATTCCCTAGGGACGGTAAAAGCTTCTTTCTCTAAGCAATTCGAAGGAAATGCGAGTTCTTGCACAGATGACTCGGATTGAACTAACCGAAGTTTTTGTGACACTTAAAAAAAGTATTACAACTCGCTTCGTTGTGGTTGTAAACTCGCGAGCTTCATTCTGCATTTTTAAAGTAAAATGGGCGAATTTCAGAACTTCAAATCTTTTGTGTTAAGTTGTACTTTTTGTTTTCTGCCATAAAGCTCACACCCAATTTGATTTTCTCTGCTCTTGTTATAAAATGTATTTTTTTGGAATTTTTAACTTAGTCATTTATCACATCAGAATACTTCTTAAAAGAAAAAGTGTGACGCAGTCCTAAAATCCACGTCCATCATGAATGATATGGCTTGTAGTGACATACGCTGAAAATACGAACCAACAAATTGTACGTTGACCCTACACAAAAAACAGACTTCATGTTAATAAAATTTTCTTAACCTCAAATGTTACATTTTTTATGATCATTTTTTGTGTTTTTTGATTTTTTTAAATTTGTTTTTTAAAAACTTTTTTGTTAAAGTAATTAAATTTATTGATTAAACGCTGTTTTTGTTTGTCGAATTAAACCATAATTGACTAAACGGTTGTGTCGGCAAAAAATGAAACTCCAAGAATTGTTCATAACGAGCTCAAGCAACACAACAGTTAGCCAATTTTTATTCATTAATACGTTCTGTAACAATAGATTTTCTATTGGTATAGATTAGAATACAACGGGTTACACTAATAAACGAAACAAACGTGTCGCATGAATGATACGATAACGAGGCGACACCATTGTCTGCTAAGAATACTCTGTATTATGATACTCAAAGTCCGATTTTGCAAAACATTCATTATACCTTTTTTTAACTCAGACCTTTGATACTTAACTTCAAAACATGACGCTGCGACCTTCCAATGCCTTCAGACATGTATACTACATTATTTATTCCTTATAAAAATTGGACGCTCTAGATCTAGACCCCACCCAAGTGGCATTTTCCTTGTACAAACTTACCGCTTTGAACTTGCTGGGTGATGTTTTCCCGGGTTATAATTCGCATTTGTCTAGGGGATAGTTTCTGGGTGATAATTCCCATTTTTTTCAGTATGGGGGATAATTCCCTGGTGGATAATTCATGTCGCCTTCTACACATCGAAGTTCATTCAGTCAGTAAGTTTTATTATATTCACTCATGAAAGCAAAATATCCAATACGCAAGACCATTGGGGGCAACGTTAAAACAACTGTTCGCTGTGCACTTTAATGAGTTTTCAGCAAGTTCTTTCTAGCGATACTAGGAATAAAGGCTACTGACGGTATCTTATGCACAATGAGAATTACCCACTTTGTGGGTTCCTGCTCTCCGTTCTTATCAGGGCCTTTTATAACATACAAGCTCGGAGGAAAAATCCACCCCAATCCACCCCACTTTATAAAAATCTACCCCAGTGCACCGCACCCATTTTCAACTTGCAAAAAATGTTCCACTCATTTTTCACTAAAAAAATTTCGCCTGCGGCGCTTTACAATGATTCTTAATATTCAGTAGTTGGGCAATTTTTAAATTTATTTTTAATTCGGGATGCCTGACGCGACGCCTACAGCGATCCGGAAAAGTCCCACCGTTTTTTTATGGAAGACTCTTTAATAAAATACAATATTCTATTGTCATAAACTTAATTTCGTGTTTTTTAAATTTATTTCAAAGCGAAAAAAAGAAAAAAACGATCTTTTCACCAAAACCCAATTTCTGTACCCAAAATTGGCTCACCTTTTGGGTCTCACTCAACAAGAATTTTTCGCTCGCTGCGCTCGCGATTCCCTCATCTTATACTCAAAGTATTGCAATTTGAAAAAAAAACTTGACGCTTGACACAATTTTTAGTGTGTTTTCCTCTTATCGAAAATTAATTGCTTACAGCATAGTTCGTTTTATTCAATAAAATTTTCTCACTCGCTACGCTCGCATAAGTCATTTTCTAGCTTGAAAGAAAATCAAAGAAATTCTCGTCAATACATTATTTCACTATTTCTACTATATCAGATTTTCACAACGCGAACATAATAGGAATAAGCACGATAAACTGGCCCCGCAGTCCCCACACCCAAAAAAAACGTCCACCAACTACGTCGCAGCTTTCAAACGAGCCCTCACTCATCAAAATCGGTTGAAAATTGGCTCGATATCTCGAGGTTTGAAAATGACATTTTTGTGTGGAGAATAAATTTTTCTATTGTTTTCATCATTATGGAAACTTTTTTCTGATCTGTCGGTTTCTACACTTACGGAAATATATTTTTGCATCAAATAGAATTTTGTACTTCTGCGCAGCTTTTTAACACTGCAAAAAGTATCTATCTATCTATTAATAATTTTCGATCTCGAGAACTAGACAGCCGATCTTCCTGAAATTTTCAGGGAACGTCAGTCTCGGCCTCAAATGAAAAGTTTCATATCCCGCTTTACCGGGAAAATTCTGGAAAAGTGGTCAATTTTGAGGGTTTTTTAGGTAATGCTCGGGAGTTTTCGAATTTTAGCTCCGGAGTGACAATAGCTAGAGAGTTGGTTTCTTCGTTAAAGTTATAGAGTTTGGTCAGGAGATTTTTTTGGGATCTTAAGAAAATGGCTGCCAGTAGTCAAACCGGCGCCATCTGGAATTTTCCCAAGCAATAAATTAGGTTTTTTTTGGTTTTCGAACTTTAGCTTCGGAATGACACTACTTAGAGAGTTGGTTTCCTAAGGAAAGTTATAGAGTTTGATCGGGAGAAATTTTTGGGATTTTCAGAAATCTTCCAAAGTGACGCCATCTTGGATTTTTGTTAGGTATAAATTAGACTTCTTTGGGTTTTCGAATTTTAGCTCCGGAATGATAAAACTTAGAGAGTTGGTTTCTTCTAGAAAGTTATAGAGATTCATCAGGAGAATTTTTTTGGATCATAAGAAAATGGCTGCCAGCTGTCATAGCGGCGCCATCTTGGATTTTCGTTTATGCTTTTTCAGTTTTCGAATTTTAGCTTCGGAATGACACTACCTGGAGAGATGGTTTCTTCTAGAAAGTTATAGAGTTTCATCAGGAGAATTTTTTGGTATCATTAGAAAATGGCTGCCAGCTGTAATAGCGGCGCCATCTTGGATTTTCTTTTATGGTTTTTCGGTTTGCGAATTTTAGCTCCGGAATGACACTAACTAGAGAGATGTTTTCTTCTAGAAAGTTATAGAGTTTCATCAGGAGAATTTTTTGGTATAATAAGAAAATGGCTGCCAGCTGTCATAGCGACGCCATCTTTGATTTTCGTTTATGCTTTTTCGGTTTCTGAATTTTAGTTTCGTAATGACACTACTTAGAGAGATGGCTTTTCAGGAAAGTTATAGAGTTTCATCAGGAGAATTTTTTTGAGAAAATGGCTGCCAACTGTCAAAGGGACGCCATTTTGGAATTTTTGCTATCTTCTGAATTAGAATAGCTAGAGAGTTGGTTACTTCGGGAAAACTGAAAGTGTGGAAAAATTATTACGTTGATGGCTCTGGCATTTGTGATGCAATTTCAAACATTTGAATTTTTTAAAACGTTTTTTTTTTGCATCGTCATTTCTTGCGAATTTTCAGCGTAAGCGTCACCTCCACTGATATCATTAATTTTGGAAGTGGACTTTAGGGACTGCATCACACTTTACCTTTTAAGAGGTTTTTGTTGGGATTAAGAATTTGGGGCCCCTTCAATGAAAAAATTGGGCCCCCATGCCGAAAATCCCCCCCCCCCCAGTTCGAAAAATCCTTATAAAAGGCTCTGGTTCTTATAAAATATAAAAAATTTCTCATATTTTTTTATTTTCTCAATACTTACAAATGTAAGTACAAAGTTTCGAATTCAACGCGACTGATGCTTTTTGAATGAATCAGTTTGATGTGCTGTGTGAGTAAGCGAGATAAAAACGGGCATGATCCGACAATTGGGTTATTTTTATTGTGTAAAGCTGTAGAAGATAAATGTGGACATTTTTATTCACGTTAAGTAATTTACTCAATCCGCAAAAAAACCTCTTACAGAGGAGGTGTGACGCAAGTCTTTATGCCTTCTTACAAAAGCTGTGAAATCAGAAAAGTGTGACGCATTAATCAACTAAGGT
>CM055405.1:4999888-5019438 GCA_029228625.1 Pseudolycoriella hygida | reverse complement strand
TATTCGATTTGAGTCCATTTCCATACAAAATAGCAAAATTGTTTAATTCATATCTTCGGAACGACTGAACCGATTTTAATGAGTGAAAATGCACTTCGGCCTAAAATTTTCCGTAGAATCCGGGAAAAATATTTTCCGGGGGGTACGTCGCTCGGGGGTGAAGTCAAAAAGTTCCTGTATATATGTTCCTTAGTCTACGAAAAAATTTCTTGTGAATTTTTTGGCGTGTAAGACTTGCGTCACGGGCGCATTGCTACCGCGCGCCCATGATAGTTTAATAGTTTAATTTCGTGCTTATTGGACCCGTACGAAGTACGAAGGTCCTATACGTTTACTTCAAACAATTTTAATGTAACATGTGGTAGATCGAGGTGGGAGTTGGGGGATGCATTTATTATCGTCTAAATATGACAAATCAACAATAAAAAAATGTCCGTCCGCCCGACCGTCCGTCTCCACTTTTTTTCCAAACGGCTCAACCGATCACCCTAAACTTTTTTTTCCCTGAAAGATACATGCCTCCCATGATTCAAGTTCCAAGATGAGCAAAATCGATCAACTAATTCCATAAAAAAGTTGAAAAGATGAAGCGTGGGTAACAAGTATTTTCGGTATTCCGTGCAAGAAACTATTTTCTCATATTTTTTAAAGTCACCAACTATAACTTATTAGAAGGAAAAGCTGTACCTATTGTTTTTGTAGTCCTTATACTTCCTAAAATATCTTTTGAAATAAGTTGTGACCCACGCTACATCTATCTACCGAAACGTCTCAGACCATTCAAATCTAGAAAAGATTATATCAAAAGATTGGGATATTTTCTCCTAAAACCCTGAAACACGTGTTCGCTTAAATTTAATTCTCTACAACTTCGCCATTTGAACCAACTTTCTAACTCTCATAGTTCTAGAGATAATGTTCATCCTGCCCAATTATGGAAGTGGCCATATACCAGGATTGGGCCATACTTCACCAAAACCCTGAAACACGTGTTCGCTTAAATTTAATTCTCTACAACTTTGGCTTTGACAGTAAATCTCCATATTGCATAGTTAAGGAAAAATTGACGAAAAACTGTTTTCCTACCCGATTCCTACAAAAAATTTTTCCCAAATTTGTGACGTGAAATGCTTTTATTTGACACCAAAATGAGGAATTTCTGTGCGATACTTCCTGAGATATTTGCGAAAAAGCTTCACCGACCCTCGAAAAACCATGTTTTTGGTCACTTCCTCGACCATATCTCCGGAACCACTTGATCGATTTTGCTCATCTTCGAACTTGAATCATGGGAGGCATGTACCTTTCAGGGGTCAGGGATCAGTTTAGGCTGATCGGTTGAGCCGTTTGGAAAAAAAAGTGGAGACGGACAGACGGACATTTTTTTTATTGGTGATTCGTCATCTCTAGACGATAATAGATGCATCCCCCCCTCCCACCTCGATCTACCCCATGTTACAATAAAATTGCTTGGAGTAAACGTATAGGACCTTCGTACTTCGTACGGGTCCAAAAATTTCCGTTGAAAGAGATGCTCTTTCGGCCTCGGAATGCTTATTAAGTCTTACCAGGTTATGTTTTTGATGTAAAAAAAATTGTGACTGATAGTGACACTTGAATCTGAGTCCTGGTTTCTACTCAAAAAAAGTACTTCGTTTGGCGTTCCGTTAAGGATTTTAATTGACACGTGACGAACTTCAACCAACAAAGCGTTAGAGTACTTTGAGTCCTTTTTTTAGACCCTTACGAAGAACGAAGTCTATGGGGATTACCACTACGTTTGTACCCAGTCGAATTTCGACCCGGGAGTTGGTTAAAAATTATGTCCATCCGTCCGTCTTTCAACACGATAACTCGAGTAAAACTTGACCAATTTTCAAAATCCCTGAAAGGTAATAGTATAATCTTTTATGGAATTGAATTTAGACTAAGGGCCGCTGAGCTCAGCTCAGCTGAGCAGTTTCAGTGATTTTTGGTCTTGATCGACTTTTGAAATCGACTTTTTAATCATCAAAATCGGTCCAGTGGTTCCGGATATATGACCTTTTGAAAATTGCAATTTCCGGTACAAAATGTTCCTTCCACAGAAGCCAAAGCAAATGAAAATATCCTACGTTAGTTAGTTAGTTCGTTAGCTAGTTCCAGGGCCATTTGTATGAAAAACCGTGAAAAACCACTTTTTTGGCTCGTGCTCGAAAACGTCTCGATAACTTTTCTTGAAATTTTCGGGTGGATATTCTACGCCAGATGAGATTTTAAAAAAGGGGGGGGGTACCTGCCGGGTTTGGGCGCCAGTGCTCTTAAAAGACGCCATATAAAGCCCATATGTATGTGTTTGTGTGTGTAGTGTGTATGATAGCACATTTTGTATGAGGCAATGGTTGTGTGTTCGAGATAGAGGTTTGGTGTCAAAGGGAAAGTTGTTGGGTTGGGTGTGTAGTGTATCAGGGTGAAAATAGGCGAGGACTCAAAAAAAACTTTTGATATGTTGTAGAGGAAGTTGAGGGGATCATTTTCGCCCATGGAAGTAGTAGCCGCCGCGCTTCGGAAACGAAAACCCTTTTTAAAAGGGAAACGTGACGCAAGTCCTCGTCCCTTCTTCCAAAACAACTGACATCGATTTGGGTGACGCTTGCAGCTTCGGAACGCACAAAATTCTTTTGAAATATTTTCACTTCTGAGTAAAAAAATGCGGCACAAATGCCGGACCCCACAGTGTTATAGTTTTTCTGTTCTTTCAGCTTTCACAATGCAAAATTTGACTTTATGGGATGTATGGCGTATTTTTGTACAGGAAATCAAATTTTTGCGTATGAAAGCTGAAAGCGTAGAAAATTTATTACATTGGCGGGTCCGGCATTAATCAAAAGTGAAAATATTTTAAAAGAATTTTGTGCGTTCCGAAGCTGCAAGCATCACCAAAATTGATATCACTTGTTTTGGAAGAAGGGACGAGGACTTGCGTCACGTTTCCCTTTTAAAAAGGGTTTTTGTTGTGATTTGGAATTACATATAAATACTTCTGACATTAATTGCAGTTCTGCAGTGCTTACAATTATGCAAGTTATTCCACACTATGTCGTCTTTGGTTCTGAAGAATTCTCTGATCGTTTCCCTTTGGATTAAGTAGGCTAGTCCAACAGACGGGCTATGTCCGCAGAATGAGTCGTTGCTGCATTCTTGATTGTCTGTGTAGAAGGTTATATTTTCATCATTGGTTTATTTCGATACTAATATGTTACAGGTGTGGATTGACACGGAAATCGATCTTCAAGATTTTGAATAAAAGATTCGGAGTTCAGGAAATCACGAAAATTCAATTAGGTGAAATCTTTTGAGTGCTTCGGACTGTAGGTTCATTAGCTGGTGCTTTTTTATAAATACTCCTCTAATATAAGGAGGTTTTTTGTGTAGTGTTGCAGAGAAGAAATAGTTTAAATATTTTGTCAATGCAAGTAGATATGGGTATGAGGCCTCTCCTCAGGGCCCTAGGTCGGTCCAAATGTCGGCCCTAGCACAAAACATATGAAGGGACTCGTACGTATCAGAATAGATGTGGCAAACAGAGTTGATGTTACGAAAAGACTCGAACGTATCTAAGTAAATATTGCCTTAAATCTTAAGTGTTTGAAATTACGTCCACATTAAGTTGTATTGGAAATTGCCGATAGGGCAATATTGAAAAACCCGTCCGAAGAAACGGTGTAAAAGAACCCTCCCGAAAGCACAAAATTGATCTGCAAGTAGACAAAAATGTTCGCCTCAATTTTCTCTACAACATAGCAAAAAACAACTTTTTTGTTAAGTGCCCGACTTTAGGACCGACCTAGGGCCATAAGAAAATGCCTCTGACACATACTTCCATAGACAAAAATGTTTCCCTCAATCTGCTCTGCAATATGACAAAAAATGTTGTTTTGGTTAGGGCCGACCTTAGGACCCACTTGAGCCCCAAGCGCAAGCCCAAATTTGTTTATGAATATAATTCGGTACACGGTTACCCAGAGGCGCCGAGTTTGGTTTTAGAGCAGGGGGGCAAGATTTCAATTAAAATTTGACAATATCTTCCACAGGAAAATTTTTTAGAAATTCGAAACTTGCAATTGTTTTTCTTTGAAAGCATACAGTTCCTGATTATCGTTACAAAACGAAAATTCAGAATATCTCGGCACTATGGCCGATAAGACGCCAAAGTCGCTAGTCGTCATAAATGTTTTATTTTTTTCTGGCAATGCAGAACCGATTTTTTTTCTTTCATTAACGAAATTAGATTGCTGAAGAATAAAAGTGTTGCGCCGCAGGCGAAAATTTTAAGATATTTAAGTTTATATTTGTGTAATAATGACTGATTGTTGTTTTTCAATCAGTAAATCACGGGGATCTACGCCTCCCTGCGTTTTCTCACAGGGGGCAGCCGCCCCCTCCACCCTCCCCCCCGAAGTCGGCGCCACTGCGGTTACCTCTCAAATAGAAAAAGAATCGACAAAATCGGTTAGGATTTGCCCGATTTATGTAAACAAAACATGTTGGGCCTAGTTTCAGGGTCCTGGCTGAATCCTAGGGCATCTTATCAAAAAACATTCTTCCATAAAATGTGAGAAATTTCTAGACTTTTCGATTAAATTGTTTTTTTGAAAATCGAAAGAGATTATACTCGAGTTATGCACAAAAAAATGTAAGGCCTTAGGGCAGAGACTCGTTTTTAGTGACCTAGCTAAGTCCAAGGGCTCAAAATCAAAAAAGTTTCTTCTAAAAATTGTCGGCCATGCCCAGATCTTTCAAACAAAAAAAATTATGAAAATCGGTTGAGTTTTACTCAAGTTATCGCGGTGACAGACGGACGGACGGACTACGTTTTTGTTATTGATTCGTTATCTAAGCACTAGGATCGATGCTCCCCACCTACTCCCAGGTCAAAATTGGGGTGGTTACAAAAGTCTTGGTAAACGCATAAGACCCCTTTTCGAAGAAATTCGTCCTTCGTACGGGTCTAAAAATGTGCTTTTGAAATGTTGTAGTGAAAATTTAACGGAATTTTTTTGCAAATGGATCACAACAAACAACAGAATTAATTTGCCCATGAAAGCATGTTAACGAAACCTCCCTTACTTCAATTTGCAATCCAATTTAATGTGGAACTACTTTCATTCTACTTAAGAGTCAAGGCAAAATTTTTTGAGATACGCTCAAGCCTTTTTGCAACCTCTATTCTGATGCGTACGGGTCCCTTGCATAAATGTCTTATGACTGTGAAAGCAAGAACTGATAGAGAACTTTCGTGAAATTAAAAGAAACTTCACACGACGACACCGAAGAAAGCGCTTTTTCGTCAATTTATAAGTTCAACAAAATTCGCATATTATTTTATCTTCGCAAAATCCATTTATTATACATAAGATAGAGACAGGTTATCATTTTTATCAGCCTGTTAGAAACAGCAAAAATGACTATATGTATAGCTCCACCCCCGAACTCATTTATTTGCTATTTCCACGCACTTTCTCATATACAGTTCTATTCGATTGTTGGGAAAAAATATTTATTTTTCTTTCCATGCGAGTTTCTATTTTTCTTTATGAAAAAATTCTCTGTCTCCACATTTCACTTTTTCTTCTTTTCTCTGCTTCCTTCAATAATTTATTGTTACCCCGTTGGGAAATCTTGGAAATATGTTTACCATAACACTCCAGTGCAGTTGGCAGAACCCGAGAGTGCGCAATGAAAACCGATTCAAAACACCTGTTGATTACTTTCCCCTGCCGCAGCTGCATTTCGTGTAACACAAAACTTATCAAATTCAGTATCAATTTGACTGCCAAATGAACCGTTAGTTCTCTTCATTTTTTCATTCAAGTCTTTTGATTGACGTAATTTTGAAAAAGCTCACAATAAAATAAAAAACTTAATAATTTCTGCTGCTCTTGTTCCCGTTAGCTTACATTCCTCCAATAATCTCATAAAATCAGATCAAATTCACCATATTTTATGTGATAGATTTACTTATTTAAAGATTAATTTTGTATTTGAGTTTATTGTATATCACGAGGAGAATATTTGTTTTGCAATGTCTACAAAATGTGACCGTTGGGAAATTTAGTTTAGGATTCTTGATGTTCTTGATAGAAATTTGTTTCGGAGAAATGTGAGCATGAAACCGAAAAACCGATTCGAGTTATTTGTTGTTTTGTGTGCATATTTTAATGGTATGCATTTCCCCAGTAAGACGTTCGGCGTAGTAAAAATGAATTTAAGTATTAGGAAGCAGACAACATTTTTTGCATCGCACTTATGGGAATCTGCTTTTCTGCTTCATACTTTTTCTTATAGTCGTCGCTTCAAACTCATAAACTGAGAATTTTATCTGACAGAGAAAACACGGTTTTATGACCAGAGTGAAGACGACTGTAATGAAACAATAGTTTATGCAGCAAGTTGTGAAATGGAGGTGTTTCTGTTACTGAAGGTTACTGAACAGGGTGTTCGAAAATCACATCTGATGACAAACGAAATCCTCATTTTGCAACGCGTTGCATCAAAACGCTTTTTATAAACGTTCTATATTCGCAACGAAATTACATAAATTATTTTGAATCTCTTTCCACCAAAAAGATCCAGGTTCGATTTCCGGTAATGAAATAATTTTTCCTTCCAAAAATATAGTTGAGAAACAGCCACCCAAGCTTCGATGCTTCGTTTAAATTGGGTAATTTTACACGATTTGATACTAATAGTAATCTACGAAAAAGAATATCGTTCACCAAAATAAGAAAATGGAAGCAGAAGGCGGATGACTCATTAATATCTGGACACCATAGCCGATTGCTTTTACCTTACCTATAGTATAATTTATTACAATTTCTGATTCCTTAAGACGACTTGCGGGCTGGAGACAGAAGCTGAAAGATCCATTGGTATCGGGCTGTTCATAAATGACGTACACTCTAGAGGGAATGGGGGTCTATCAAAACGTACGGACCATAAAAATATGGGCCTAATTTGTCTCATTTAGCGTGGCGAGGGGGTAGAGGTACGTCATTTGTGAATAGCTCCTATCGAATATCTAACCTATCTATCTAATTGACTCAAACCAATTCTCAACAAAATAAGAGGTCCGCTTGCATTGCATATTAAAGTGCATAGCTTCAACAGCAGTGCCACCATGGGCGAGAATTGGGATAACGCCCAATTAGTGCGAGCTTACTGAGCCTATTGCTCTACGTAAAGTGACTAGTATTGCCGCACCGTCGTGCCGTGTATCCTAGGTTGCGACTGAGGGACTACTGTATTTTCTCCTACCTAGTTGCTTAGGAAAGATAATGTGGTCCAAATTCACTATCGGCGTACATTGTTAGGATAATATAATTTTGCTCTTTGTGAGAAACTTATCACAAAATATTCAGTAAGTTGTTAATCACAGCAAAATTTTTACCTAAAGCTTAAAAGTTTCATCGAAAAAATAAACATTCTGCAGGTGATTTTGTGCAAACAATAAAAAAAAATTGAAAATGAATAATTCATAGGAAGTATGTTAAAACATCGAAATTTCTTTAACTTTCCTTAAATAAATTATTGCGCTTTTGTCAAAAAGCTTGCAAAAGCAGCTCAAGTAAATAAAATTAACTTTAACTAGCTTGGCATTAACATAATATTTGAACAGAAAAATGAAATATCTACCAAACTGCGTGTGGTGGTAAAATTTAAAAAAAAAATGCATCGACGACGCGACAACCGAGTGCCTTCAGACACAAATACCTCTCTGATTTGATTGAACAAGCAAAGTATTGAATTTTTCGAGAAAAAAGCGTCAAAACTTTAAATAATGCAAACAATTTTCATTTGAATACCACACAACATTTTGTTTACTCAACCATTACCATTTTGTGTATCATTATACCACCGTTCGCTATGTCGCACACCCCAACAACAAGTGTAGATAGGAAATGTTTTCCTTCCTCCCTACGTGGCTTCAACATTTATTAAACTTCCATCATTAAAGAAAATGTTTTCTGAAGATTAGCCAAGTGTAAACAAAGAAAAGTCTCTAATATGGCACAGTGGTTTGGATTTTGTAATGTTTGTTCGCAAGATTTTAATTAATGGTAAGACAATCTAAAATACATTTCTTTGCACTGTGACTGTTGCTAGAAAACCGTTTTTAACTTAGTTTTTTCCTCATCTTTTGAAACGATTGATGGCCCAATAGGCCCATTAGGAGGAACCTGAATGATCTTCGTTTATAACTTTCAACTTGCAGCTAGCAAACTGGATCGAAGGTGGCCTAACTACAAAAACACTCAGGGTTCTGTTCCTCACTTCGGCCATTCATATGAAGTGAACGTCAGTTTCGCCTTATGCAATACTAGTTCATGCTGAGCAAATCTGTATTAGCTTCAATGAGTCGCACCTCAAACCGGATCCTCCCTTCAAACGCCTCCCTATCTCATTGTGATTGGTGAATTGGAAGGCTGAGATGCTTAGCTAACTCCTTCGCCATTCGACTACACTCCACGCCCAAGTTTCCAGCACATAGATTTCTAAGTCCACTTGAAAAACGATTGCTACATGGAAACATCCTTCGTATTTTTTTGGATTTATCAGTTTGAGACGACCTAACTTAAGTCTACAATCATTTAAATCGTTAAGGATTAGCAGATCATTGGCCCATTTCGCGTCGGGCTTCGACAAGAAGCGCACATCCTTCATACGAATACTCCCTTCGCATCACCCAGTCTTCCTATGCATCCTCGCATAGTGCCTGCGGTATTGGACGCTGTTCGTCGTGGCAGTAGAGCCAACCGTAGCAAGCTCACCTGACCTTACGTTTCCCTCCACGCCAGAGTGTCCAGGTACCCGAACCAAAGCGATCCAATTTCCAATCCCATATTATGATTTAAATGATCCTTTAACTAGCCTGGAGGTTGAAGTGGGCGACATGAGCGCCCTTATCATCTCCTTACAGTCCGAACAGATAAAGATCTCCGTTTCCTTCATGTATACAATCCAACTCCCGTTGCATCCGCCGTCTTCACGCCATTTTTTTAATTAATCGTTTATTATCGAATTTTGAACACGGGATTGGTGAGCTTTCCGTTTTGTCCCTTTGTTGTAACCTCAAAACATAAGACAAAACAAAGGGATCGAAAATTGGATTTCTACAAATGTAGTGGCACACTCAGACGAGCATACTCATTGAGTATTACTCACGGGTCTAAAATGAAGAATCACGTATAAAAAACCGAAAATTTTTTATACATTTGCACCACTTTTTCTTATGGATTTAATCTGTGCAGGATGAGTTCACTAGGTGAACATTGTTTGGAAACGAAATTTGGAAAACTAGGACATTCGGTACAAATTCATCGAAAATCTTGGACACATTTTCATTTCGTTGCTCTTATCTCAACTGCAACTAACTTTGTTATAATAAGGTTACCATAACAGTAACTAAAGTGAAGTTGCTACGAACCGAGATAGTGCAGACATGACAATTATACTAGATGCGATCCCAGCGCTGTTGTGGCCAACCGTATTTTTCTCTAGGCATGAGAGCTGATCCATAAGCCAGTCATACGTCACGCAATTTATGTTTTATTGTCGATAATGTCTGCAGTCATCCATCGTAATTGTTTGATGTTTATAATCCCTATTCGGTGGCGATATTCGGCCAGAACTTTGACAATTAATTGCTGGCAAATGCCACTTATTGATGGTTCATCAGGAAATTGAATTCCCGCATACATTTGTCTCACTAATTCAATGTTTTCGTCACCAATGAAAGGTAATCTTCCATACAGCATTTCGAACAAAATCACGCCGCTAGCCCAAATGTCAGTGTAATGTGGTTGATATGGTTTACCTCGCAATATCTCCATGCAAGAGTAGCCGTTGGATAAACAAGGACTTGCTGAAAACTTCCTGCGATCAAACATATTTTCACGAGCGAATCCAAAGTCACAAATTTTCAGATGAAAATGTTCATCGAGTAGCAAGTTCTTCTTATTAATATCAAGATGCACAACTCCTTGATTGTGGCAGTACTCTAAGGCTTCGATCAGTTGACGATAAATAAATTGAGCTCTTTCTTCACTCAAATATTTCACTTTCTCTAAAATGTTCGCCAGTGTCCCGTTCCGGATGTACTCCATAATCATGTGCAGTTGAAACATTGTATCCAAACTTTGGTAAAATTTGATCACGTTCTTGTGATTAAGTTCTTTTAGTATCCTAATTTCACGATACAAATCGTCCACATCCTTCGTTTCGAGTTTGCTCATGATTTTGATAACAACGATCTCCTTGTGGTGAATAGAATGCGCAGCTACTATTTTGCCATACACTCCAGTGGAAATTTGTCTTATTTTGAAATAGCCATGTTTTTCAAGGAAGTCTTTTAACACTTTAGCCAGCGATTGTCTCATTTCATCATTGTAATGATCTACCGCCAAAGCGGGTAAATTTATTGTATGACAAATTTTTGTTTCACCTTGCATTATGTAGATAATTTTGAAAACTTGAAATTTCGAATCAAAATCTGAAGTAAAATATTGGTCTGAACTCTTAGTGTCCAAAAGTTTTTCAAGACATTTGTGGATACCAAGTTCCTAAGACTAAGGATCATAAATATACAGGAATTTTTTGACTTTCTCCTCTGAAAATATTTTTTTCATATTCTTCGGTTGTTTCGATCCGTAGATGTGAATTTTTGAAACCGTTTTTGAATAAAAATGATTGAAAATCGGATATTTTTAAATGATCGATTTCGCTAACATTCTTTTTAAGGGTTTGAGGGTATATGAAGATAATTATTTTAGTTTTTTCTTACGAAAATGAACCATTCCTGGGATTTGTGAGATTTAGCCACTTCTAGACTCAGTAATGGATGACTTCGTAACTCTAAAAAATTTAGAAAGTTGCTTGAAAAGGCAAAGTTGTGAAGAACTAAATCTTAGCGAGCAAGTGTATCAGGCTTTTTCGAAAAATGTCCAAATCCCAGGATGCGGCCACTTCTTGAAATGGGAGGATTGAAGGTGGATTTCTCCAGCACTTTTAACCTTAGATATCAGATTTTTTGATATTTTCCGGTTGTTCTCGACATGAGTGAGGTTATACACTGTGGCTTCCTAGGCTTTGGGTATGAGCTTGGATTTGTCTAGACTAGAGTACTTTTCCATCAGATCTTTTTATTTATTTTTGTCATTCTCGACATGAGTAAAGACGGACTTATCTTAGGACATATCAACCTCAAAAATTTGTTTGGCCAAACTTTTTTGACAATATTTTTAGTGGAGAAGGAAATATAATCGTATAGAGATAAACTTACAAACGTTCAGTACGTCATCATCATCCCAAGAAAACGTCCACTTCAAAAGTGGAGGTATGACGCAAGTCTTTTTTTTCAGCTTACAAAAGACTGATATCTAAGGGGTGATGCATTAAGTTTCGATACGCAAAATTATTTTCTTTTATCAAGTTAAGATTCGATACGCAAAAAATCTTTTTCACAAAATTACTAGTTGTTTTAAAAAAAATTGTGTTGAAATAGCTAGACCCAACGAAGTCTTTGCGTTCTTTGCGCCACCAAAATTTGACTTTTTTTGCGAAGATTGTTTGGCGTAAATTTAATTTTTTGCGAGTGAAAAGTTATTACACTGGCGACTTCAAAACCATTGGCAAGCTCGTAACGCTTCGATTCGGTGTATGTACCATGAGTCGTTGCACTGATTCACAAATGGCTTCACGTCCAATTGAGAGAGAGCAGGTCACGAACACGTGACGGAAGGGTACAGAGGAACGAGTGTTGAGGTTTGTTTCAGCATTCAAAATGCTTGGCAGCCTTGCCTTATACTAAGGCTGAGCCAGGTAAGAAACTATTTTCTAACCACAGCAACTGTATGTACTGTGTATCAGTTAAAAGTTGTTAAAAGTCAAATGAACAAATCTTACGAAATCTATAAACTGTACATTAGGGTTTAGAGATAGGTAATCTTGATGGCGTAGATTATTTGCTGCCATGGACTCATTTAAAAAATCGTTTTACGCTTGTAACCCCATGATCCTTTTTTACTCACATGAACAACAGCGATAAATTAGACAGAATGTAATCTTCAAAGCATACGTAAAGTCTAATTTTCGAAGTACAAAGCGGTTTCATCATGGGCGCGCGGTAGCATTGCGCCCGTGACGCAAGTCCCCATACGATTAAAAAAATCAGAAATTTTTTTTCGTAGACTGCGGAACCATAGATACAGCTAAATTTTGACTTTTTTCCCTTGCGTCGTATCCCCCTGAGACCTAGTTAATCGGATTTTACGTAAAATTTTGATTGAAATCGACCTTTCACTCATTAAAATCGGTCCAGTGGATCCGAAGATATGACCTTTAGAAAATCGTCATTTTCCATACAAAATGTGCTGCTTCATAGAAGCCAAAGAAAATGTATACATCCTACGTTAGTTACTTAGTTAGTTAGTTAGTGGGTTTAGTTAGTTAGTTAGTTAGTTGCATTTCCATTTGTATGAAAAACGACTTTTTTGGCGATTTCTCGAAAACTGGCGGTCAGATCTTCTTTAAATTTTGCAGGGACCTTCGGATGGGCATTCCACGCCATCTAAGATTTTAAAAAAGTGGGGTCACCGGCTTCGTTTGGGCGCTAGGGCTCCTGGAAGCTCCCATACAAATCCCATATAAAATAATGTGTATGTGTGTGAGTGTCACAGTTGGGTGAGTGAGGTATTCAATTTCCATTAGAGTTTTTGATATTTTTCGGTTATTCTCGATATGAGTGAGGTCATCCAATGGGGCTTAATAGGTTTATGGGATTCTTGTGGATTCTTGTGGATTTCTCTAGCACTTTACAACTTCCATCAGGTTTTTTGATATTTTTCGGTTATTCTCGACATGAGTGAGGTCATGCAATGGAGCTTCCTAGGTTTAAGGGATTCTCAAGGATTTTTGTGGATTTCTCTAGCACTTTTCAACTTCCATCAGGTTTTTTGATATTTTTCGGTTATTCTCGACAGGAGTGAGGTCATGCAATGGAGCTTCCTAGGTTTAAGGAATTCTTAAGGATTTTTGTGGATTTCTCTAGCACTTTTCAACTTCCATCAGGTTTTTTGATATTTTTCGGTTATTCTCGAAATGAGGTCATGCAATGGAGCTTCCTAGGTTTAAGGGATTCTTAAGGATTTTTGTGGATTTCTCTAGCACTTTTCAACTTCCATCAGGCTTTTTTGATATTTTTGATCGGTTTCAATTTCCTCCAAAAGTACTGATATCACAACAAAAACCCTTTTAAAAGGGAAATGTGACGCAAGTCGTTGTCCCTTCTTCCAAAACAACTGATATCACAACAAAAACCATTTTAAAAGGGAAATGTGACGCAAGTTGTTGTCCCTTCTTCCAAAACAACTGATATCAATTTGGGTGACGCTGAACGCTTCTAAACGCAAAAAAAAAAAATTCAAAATATTTTCACATTTGATTAAAAAAGAAACTTTATGAAAATAAATTTTAAAGCGTTAGTTAGAAAGAGACAAACTATATCTGTCTCATTCTAACCAACGCTTTAGAAACATCCAAAATTATAATTTTTCTACGCTTTCAGCTTTCATACGCAAAAATTTGATTTCCTTTACAAAAATACGCCATACATCCCATAAAGTCAAATTTTTGCAGTGTGAAAGCTGAAAGAACAGAAAAACTATAACGCTGGGGGTCCGGCATTTGTGACGCATTTTTTTAATCAAATGTGAAAATATTTTGAAAGTTTTTTTGCGTTTCGAAGCGTTCAGCGTCACCCAAATTGATATCAGTTGTTTTGGAAGAAGGGACAACGACTTGCGTCACATTTCCCTTTTAAAGGGGTTTTTGTTGTGATCGTCATTTTTGGTGATTATATTTATCAACTAGCTTCGCCCAGGATATGATTTTCAAAACTTATAAAAATTGTTCGGTTACTTATACCATTATTTTTTAAGGACTTTTCAATCCACCCTCGTATCTACATAATAAGTTTTTGAGCAAATTTCAAGAATCGATCAGAAACTTTAAACTTACTGGAAATTTGTCAAAACTAGCTTAAAAGAGTCACACAGAGTCACATATTCTGAGTTCTGACCCATAATTATTTGCTAACATTTTTTGTGCTGGAGCCGACCAACAGACCAACCCAGAGCTCTAGGTTGGACCCATCTATACTTGTCGTGGGCAACAATACTCCGCTGAGTTTTTTTAACATCAATGCAAAAACATATTTTTTAGGGTCGACCTTTGGGCCAGCTTATTTGCTAGGGACAGGCATTGGATGGATACATCCGGTACAACAAAATTTTCCCCTATTTTCTCTTCAACACAACACAAAAATCTCATCATTAAAGAAATATCCATGAAAAACCACCAAGTCACGTAGCGAGAGTTAGGCCCATACGAGTACAATGGTCCCTACCAGCCCAGAACTGCCAAGCCGATTTTCACCAATTTTTTTTTGTTTTCCTTAAGTCCGTATATTTCATTCAAAACCTTGAGGAGAGATTTCTGCGATATTTTCGTGGAGATGTAAGCGAAAAAGTTTCATCAACCATCCGAAAACATTGTTTACTGAAATCGTGGTGATTATTTTTGTAGCAAATGGTGTGTACTTGCATTCCTTTTTAGACTTCTCGGAGTGTCGTAAGCAGACATGATAGTCGATGAAAAATCGCCAACTGCTGCGCGTCGATTTGAAATCACCAACTGCGTGAAAATCGGCTGCTCAAACCGACTCGAGCCGATTTTTGTTCGACTCAAGCCAATTTTCGTCATTGACAATATTACCAACAAAAGTTTAAAAAAAATGTTGACCAAGAGTATTTTTACGAAATGTCTAAAATTGGAACAATAACTTTTAATAGTTTCTTGTTTTAACCATTCACAAAGTACGCAAGTACCAAGGATAAGAGAAGTTCTCGACAAGCTTACGAAAGAGTACGAGGGGAGGGGGCATTAGCCAAAAGCGTGCGTATTTTTTCAAGGTGAGCGGGGAAAACAACCACATATCTTATACCGTCTTGTAGCAAGATTAAGGTGCACTATATGGGTGTCAAATGGTGTGTTATGCGCAATATAGTGCTCTTTATGTACCTTAGCCTCTGTCCACCTACTCCTACATCCTACCTACCCGTGGTGACACCTGTTATAGTGAGCAACCCCATGAACGATCAGGTAACCAACCCTGGTGTAGTAGTGTGGGTCACTTAGCTGAAGGATGAGGGGGGCTGTCTTCGGGTAGTACCTAGACGCTACGTTTAGGGAGGGTCGAAGACAGCTAGGCGCTATTAAGATGGGATGGCGACTTAGCATGGTGGCGGAGGATCTCAACGGTAAGAGACAATGGCAGCATGCACAGTCCTAGTCAGATGGACTACCATCAACCAACAAACAAACACGGATGGAGTGCTACGGGCACATTAAGGCCAACGCCAGTGAGGTCTTAATTATGGCATACTGGCAAAGCATCGAACACGGACAATGAATTTGGTTAAATGGTTGTGATGAGTAGGCAAGGGCTGACAACTATTGTATTCCACTACCTTACTAAGGAAGGGTGACACTTTCACGAAACGGCTAGTGGGCTAATACCATGGTTGCCCCCGTCCCGGTAAAACCTTGGCAGGCTTCCAAGTACGTTCGAAAGCTCGAGGTGTAGGCTCAGATGAACATTCCTGACTAATACCGATCTGGCTCTGAATACGGTGCCCCATGAAGGATCGTATTAACCCTAGCATGGCCTCACTGCTTGCATAGGTAACCATGGGATCATGAAGGTAACTACACTTCGAGATGGAGATAGCGGTTTGGAGGGGGGACTCAACAAAATGGAAGAAATGAATAAGAATGACAGCAAAAATCAGCAGACAAAATCAGAGGATTAGCGGATAAATCAATCGGAGGTTAAGATATACGACGTGTTCGCAAGAAGCGCGAAGATAACGAGGTCGCCCGTGGGAACAAGCGAGGAAAGAACAAATGCGCTTCAGACCAGCGATACCGGCGAATCGAAGATGACAAAATTAGAGCAAGCCAAAAGAATGGTGAAAGAGTTGCATGAATTTATTCAAGATAAGAATAACGTGCATAAGGACATAAAGAGGATGGTGATCAATATTAGGGCCTGCTTAAATGATGTGAAACGGGAAACAGCTGACAAGAAGGAGAAAACAGACGGAGATGCCGAAGTGCTAGCTACCCCACTCTCCTCAAAGAGAAAACAAACGCCGGAGGTTACACCCACAGCAACAAACGCGGCGAAAAGGAGCAAAAAAGAAGAGAAAAATAACGAAAGGACCACAAGGAGACCAGATACACAAACACCGAAGCCTAGTCTTAATGAGTGGAGAGAGGTGAGAAACAAAAATGTGACGTAGCGATTATTTCAGAACCGTACCGTGTATATAGAAACAACGGTAAATGGGCTGCTGACAGAGCCGAGATGGCCGCAATATTCACAACGGGCAAGTACCCCATACAAGAAGTTGTATCAGACGCTCACGAAGGATTCGTGATAGCGAAAATTGATGGAGTGTATATTGCCAGCTGCTATGCACCACCAAGATGGACGATTCTGCAGTTTGAACGAATGTTAGATTTACTCACAGGAGAACTGACGGGACTCAACCCAGTTCATATTGGAGGTGATTTTAACGCATGGGCAGTTGAGTGGGGTAGTAGATTCACAAATGATAGAGGCTTCAGTCTGCAAGAAGCGCTAGCTAGATTAAATGTGGTTCTGGCAAACGTGGGAAATGCAACTACATTCCGCAAGAATGGGCGAGAGTCGATTATTGACGTGACATTCTGCAGTCCAGTACTAGTTCCAAGTCTGAACTGGAGAGTCGACGAAAGTTACACACACAGCGATCACCAGGCATTGAGGTACACCGTGAAAAAGTGTACAGAGGCAACAAGACAGATGACTCATAGAAGAGAGCGAAGATGGAGAACCGGAAATTTCGATCAAGAAGTTTTTAAGGAATATCTCCAATCAAAAGACGATCACGAAGAGAAATCTGCAGAAGAATTGACGAAAGAAATGGTGAATGCATGTGACGCGGCGATGCCAAGAAGGATGGAACCGAGGAATGGGCGAAAACCGGCATTTTGGTGGAACGACGAAATAAGACTTCTGCGAACAACTTGTTTTAAGACAAGAAGGAGGATGCAAAGGGCCAGAAACGAGAATGTTAGAATAGAGATGTCCGAAGAACATCGTAATGCAAAACTAGCACTGAAGCGAGCAATCCGGACGAGTAAGAGGGATTGCTGGAAGAAACTGTGCCAAGAGGCAGACACGAACCCGTGGGGCAAAGTGTTCAGAACAGTAATGACGATGATGAAAGGTACACTGGGGCCAAAAGAAAAGTGCCCGGATAGGCTAGGGGTCATAGTGAGAGAGCTCTTCCCACAGCACGAACAGAACACATGGCCGCAAACTCCTTATGACGATGAAGCGGAAGACAGACTTGAACGGTCGATCACTGTAGAAGAGATCCAGATGGCTGCACAAAAGCCAAAAAATAACAAAGCGCCAGGACCAGATGGAATCCCCAATATAGCTCTGAAGACAGCAGCATGCGCAAAGCCTAACATGCTCAGATTGTAACGTGACGGCGTTCCACCGCACGTTACATATTTCTATTCACATAAATGCAATATACATAATAATAATTATTCAAATTAACCCGCGCGTAACGTTATCCACACCAGTAGGGACATCTTTTAAGATACTATTGTACTAGTGAATGGCTATAATAAAACTCAGGAAATTGAATCAACGGATTTTAAGACCGCCAATTTATACGTAAAATAGAGAGTTAAGTGGGGGGGAACATCTTCTCTGACGAGGATTTTAAATTAAACATGACCTTTTTACTTTCGACCGTCCTGAGAGACGGAAGTATCATTTTAAACTCTTAGTTTTGCATTCGAATATCAAAGAAGATAAAAGTATTTTTACTAAATTAAATATCATCATCACGCTTATCCTAGACGGAAAGCATAGAATTGTTCAAGTTTAAATTGTTGTAAATAAAACCAAGACAATTGCAAGCTGTTAATATAATTGCGATAAATAATTTTTTTTTTTTTTTTATTATAATATTACACATTTATTTATAAAAAAAACAAGGATAAAAAAAACACTTTTGACTACCATAAATCAACATCAATCATGTTTCATCGATAAATCATAAGAAGAAGCGTCTGGCTTATTATTACAAATACATTCGAGTGGCGTTGGTAATACTCAGTCATAATTACGATCGAAACTTTTGGAACCCTTTTGTGGATTGATCATATGCATTTCGAACCTTTTGCCAAACTCGTCATCAGATGTTTTCCATATTCATATTGCTCTCATGGGAAATGCCCGCTTCGTCACTTGGTACTCAATTTGCACACGAATCGTAAGAAGAAGATTAGTATTTTGGGGAGAAAACCGTGAGTCTTTTACATTGAGAAATAGCCATTCAGATCATAGAAAGTGTATATAATTTTTGTGAAGTGTGGACAACGTCATAAATAATATTATCATTCCATTCTTCATATATTTTGTCACATATTTCTAAGGATTGTTATATCCATTCATTTGGATATCCCAATTCATTGTCAACGCTCCCTCCTTTCTGTCGAGCCAGGAAAGGATCAAAGGGAACAGTTGCAAGATTGACAATGAAGAAGTGCCTCGACGACGGATATTTTACCCAAATATGGAAGAAACAGAAGCTGGTCTTAATACCAAAACCAGGGAAACCGCCAGACAAGCCATCATCATATAGACCTATATGCTTGTTGGATGGGTTGGGAAAAATGCTGGAAACCGCGATCCTGAATAGACTAAGAAAACACACGGAGGGCGAGCACGGACTGTCGGACGAACAATTCGGATTTCGAAAAGGGAGATCGGCGATTGAGGCCATTAAAAAAGTCATAGAGACCACCGACAAGGCGCGGAAGCAAAAAATACGGGGTAACCGCTTCTGTGCTATAACGACGATAGACGTTAGAAATGCCTTTAATAGCGCAAGCTGGATAGAGATAGCCAAGGCGCTACATGTCATGAGAGTCCCCGATTACCTCTGTAGGATACTGAAAAGCTATTTCGAGCGACGAGTACTAACGTACGATACTAATGAAGGGAAAAAGACAGTCGACATCACAGCTGGAGTACCACAGGGATCCATATTAGGACCAACGCTGTGGAATGTTATGTATGACACAGCGCTGAGGCTGAAACTGCCAAGATGTGCTAAGACGATTGATTTTGCCGACGACTTGATCCTCACGGTATCCGGAACGTCGAAGATGGAGGTGGAGGTGGTTACGATGGAGACGCTAGAAACTGTCGAAGACTGGATGACAACGGCGGGGCTGAGGCTGGCCCACCAAAAAACTGAGATCATGCTAGTAAGTAACTGCAGAAAAACCGAACGAATCATTTTGAACATTGACGGGGAAGAAATCACATCCACTCGCCAATTAAAATACCTTGGAGTTGTGCTGGACGACCGCAGAAATTT